>JAVALU010001646.1:0-217921 GCA_030770095.1 Gila robusta | reverse complement strand
TCTACCGTTCCCCAATAGCACCAGCCGTTCGTAAGTTCTTTCTTAAATTGGAACGTAAAGTCCACACTAGAGGCTTAGTAACTACTTGCTAGTTTGTAACTAACTCTGTACCAGGCGTTGCTAGACCCCTTTTACTGGGGCACGTGCCCCAGTATAAATCTGCTGTGCCCCAGTAAATCTGAAGTTTGAGTTTAACAATTTATTTTATTTGTCAGTGTATTTGATAGAAATTATATTATAGGGTAATAGAAATTATATATTTGCAACGCAGTAATAAACCAATCAACGCTTGTAAAAGCAACACAGTTTAACCGAAAACAGAAGCTGACCCGGTCTGTGTTTTCTAGCAACTGCAGCACGCACACATCTGAGCACACCGAAATCCGGTGTTGGCACGCTATTGGGGTAGGCTATGAAAACATGACTAAACAAAAGTTTGTAAATAAATAATATTATTTGTATTCATTATTGGCTTCTGTAGATGGACATCAGAATTATTTTTGTACGAAGCAGGGACAGGGAAGCAGAAAGGAGAGATGATGAGTTTGAGGAAGGTAAGTTAAGACTTGATAAACAATTTACATCATCAGACATCAGATGCGAAAGCATCAAGCCTCAGAAAAACCCATATGAAAAACCTCTGCCAAGAAATGGAATTGCACTTTACTATAAGCAAAGACTTTTTATACTGAAAAACAGTGCACTAGTCTCGCATTTGCCTACTATGAATGGGAGAAAGTGCAGCGTGCAATACACGGGTTTCTGTGCAACGTCATCACATAGATGCGCGCGCATCTAAGAGGCAGAAAACAACACTCTTTACGTCTATTTTAGCAGAAGCAGAGATGACACGGAGCTGTTGTGCTGTAAACTAACCTAAATGCATAGGGTATGTCAGGTTTTTATGATTCGCAAACTGGACAATTTCATTCAGAGACCCGATGACTAACATTATAACTTAGCTTACTAGTCAACTAACTAACATTTTACATAATGTTATATTAATATGCAAATGAAACACAAACAAACAGATCCAACTCTGAAATTGCAGTTTATTATTGAGTCAACAAGAATTTACAAACAATGCAAAATCTACGTTAATTGCAATGTTCTTTTACAGAACTCGGCCTAACATATAGCGGTCTTGCCTCTTGGATGCGCGCGCATCCGGTATTGTTTGTATACAAGAAACCTGTGTATATGGCGGAATAAGTCCTGTATTTGTTCCATAGAAAGTAAAAGAAATGGACACAGCGATCCCCTTGATTTCAACGGAGAAAACTGAAGCCCATTAGAAGCACTCACTTCCTGATGGCTTAGCGTACTGCGCAGGCTCAAACTGAGCTTGATGACAGTCTGACAGTTGTAAATCTTCTAGTAGCTGTGCCAAGACAAATCTGAATCACCTAATTCCTCAAACACATTTTGTCCCATTGCTTTTATGGACTCTCTATTGTAGCACCAACCAGTTGATCACGTTGGCCATTCGATTAAATTACTGGATTCTAATTTGCAGACACAGCTCCTCTCTTCATGGACTGTGACACAAAGCAGATGTCATGGGACTTTTAATTAAGTTAATGATTCTCTAACAATGAAACAAAGAAGTGCTCTGTCGTATTGACATGTGACAGACCCCCCCCCCCCCCTTGTCGTGGCACATCCCAAACAAACGAACATTGTACTCCGTGTTAAACTCATTAACTCAAAAAAGACGCACACACACAGAATTCCTAGAGGAAACGCTGACTGAACTCGGATACAGACACACACACACACACACACACACACACACACACACACACACACACACACATAAGGACTTTTCTCCAATCTCCTCATTGAGAGACTTGTACTATGATATATTCGATATGTTTTTATGTTTGCCCATGTTCCATTGGGGTTAGATGTGATCGTATTGTAATTCTAAATGAACAGAGGTGCCTTTAGATGCATTTTTAATGTAACTGTGTTTTCCTATAATGTTTATATGTCGTTCTTGATCCCTGTAGAATCATCTTGATCTTGCCAAACCATATATATATATGGGTACAAACCGTAAAATGTATGTTACTATGTTTTATCATCTCTGGAGTAAAATTGAACGCATTTTTACATCACTGTCATGAAACATGCAAAGTCGGTCTCAAGGGAACAAAGGAACACTTATCCGCACACTTTTCTCCCAGCTGATTGGTGCATTCACGCCAGAGGAGGCGTGAACAGAAGTGTCTTTAAAGAAGACGCACCAAGCACCTCATCATCGCTAGGCTTTTCTCTCTTACCTCCTTCGATCCGATGTAACCTATATACTCGTGATCCCCCGCCCCGGGGGATCTTTCCTCTTCTTTCCTTTTGCTTAAGTTTGCTTTCCTTTGTTCATTTCCCCAGAAATTAACTTAGTCTGAATTATTTATCTGGTAATTTACGTCAAAGACCTTTAAGCCTTCTTTGAAACTGCGCGCTCCAGACCGCAGCAAACAACGTGACGCTCCAACGAAACACACAAAGACCAGCCGCTCACACACGCAACAGGGCTCAGACACATGAGAACTATGCAAGTATATCTGAGTTACCAAGATTTTAGAGCATTAAGACTGTGTTTTTCGGTGTTGTCTCTTGAAGGTTCAAATGTCCAGGTGAATTTTGCCATCCTGTGATCCTACGGATCTCTCTCTCTCTCTCTCTCTCTCTCTCTCTCTCTCTCTCTCTCTCTCTCTCTCTCTCTCTCTTCCCAACTCTCTCTCTCTCTCCCTCTCATTTTTATCTTCCTCTCTCATCCTATTTATTTCGTGTTTGTAATGTTTTTCGTTTTGTTTGTTTCGGGTGTATACACATATATATTCTGTGTGAATTGTAGTTTGATGTATTATTAGTCCAATTATTAAAACCATTATATTCTTGATTGTTTCTGTCTAAAATGCTAAATTTTACAAAGTCAATGAGATGTTGATCCTAGCTACAAAAGCTTTTATTATTGACTACGTTGAGTAGTCTAATTTTATAAACACAGGAAAATTAATGTTCACGGCCAGAAAATTGATATTTCTTGGAGTTTATAAGAAGGGATAACTTTGTTGAGAAGTTGAGAAGTTAATCGTACGGCCGTTTGCTGGACAAACAGTTCGATAGCTAAATTAATTCCATTAAAGGTTATCTCATATAATCGATCTGGAAGTGGACCATTGATATATGAATGAGGAATTAAAATTCGTTGTGATTGATCATTCATATGTGCAATCAATATATTTTCAACTTCGATAATTTAACTGTAATATGCAATATATTAATCATATTCATGATTAATTATTAAAATTCCCTATATATATAATTTGAGTTAATTTAATGTAAAACTGAATGTTGTTACAGTTTGGTGGAGAATGCAGGCATTTCAAACTTTGTTTTATGAGCAATCCAGTTTCAATCTGTGTATATGGTTATTAATAATTTTTGCGCGCTATGAAATTATGAAATTGTTAGATAAGTCGCAACGCGAACTCACTCCTAACTGACCGAGGCAAAAAGCCGAAGTCAGTAACGTTACATTTTTAACAAGTTGCTAAAATATGCCTAGACAATTGTTAGCACTGTTAAATGCTAAGTACACTGCAGTATTTAATATTACAAATGTCCTGTTAAGAGATGAAGAAATACCTCTGCAGTTGATACATTTCTAATATTTGTTTTAAATCGCTGTGAATGAAGAATTCTCACGTGCGTATTACCGGTTTGAATAAATATGTTTTTAAGCGAGACTCCTTTTAAACATAGGCCTTGCATGCAAATGTCGTTATTGAATTCGGGGTTAACCCAGTGATATTCAACAAAAACGATAAACTCCTGGTCAAAAATTGGCGTAGCTACCCAATTGAAGATCTAATACATTTAAATCATAAGTGCTATTGTGAAAAATGTTTATTGGAGTTCGAACCAACAGACGAAAATTCCTGTTGTCCACATTTGTGTATGTGCGGCGAAGAAATCCCGCCATATACTCTTGTGCAGTATAGCACCGAAAAGATCCGCAGAGATCTGAATTGTATACTTGTGATGTATTCCAGAAAATCAGCGCGTGACGCGAGCTGAAAGCTCCTAGCTCTTGAATTACATTAAAAAGTGGTTGTAATTCCGCTGACTAAACACTAGAGGGCGTTTAGAAGTCTCAAATTACGCCCTGCCTTCTGACTTCAGCCTGCATGAGCGCAATTACGCCATCTCGTGGCCGTTTCAGATAATGCTCTCTTACTGCTAAAGTCCACCACCTAGTGGCCGCCTTCTAAGTCGGCTCACTCAACTCTCCTTTTCTCTCTTTTCAAATTCTGTTTCGAATTGCCTATTTCTACTTTTCTGTTTTGATTGTTTTATAGTTATTGATGATACTTTACTGTTATCGTTAATTATTATCAAATATTATCCTGATTTTTCAATTCCCTTACACGCTTAATTAAATTTGGTTTTAAACCAGTTTGAATTTAAATTTACATCGTGTTTGCCTGTCAGTCACTGATACCCACTTAGAGGGACACGCACCCTTGTGGCATCCCCTGCTAAGCCAGTGTATCACTTTTTTCTCCTTTCATTCTGTTTTGAAGTGGTATGTTTCCAATGTTTCGTTGGCTTTATTTTATTTATCACTGATACCTTACAGTAATCGTGATTATCATCAGATATAATTCTGATCTTTAACTCTTCTTACACTTATTCAAATTTGGTTTGAAACAAACAAATTTCTAATTTAAATTTGAATTAAGTTTCTCATTTCAATTTTTTTTCTTTTTCATTCTTCGTACTGATACGTTATCACGACTGTGTCCTTACTATCTTAGACGCTACTTAACATCTCTTTATTACGCTTATTTAAATTGCGTTTAAACTTATTTGAATTGCAATTTAAATTAAGTGCCTCTTTTAACCAGGGTGACCACTGAGAGGAAGTACGCATCCTTGTGGCCCAAAGCCGCTACTACAGCTTACCTCCTCCTGTGTCATCCTGCTTTACTTATTAATACTTCTTCTTTTGGGGTTAGGCTTTTCTGATAAATTAACATCATCGTCATAATTCCCTTTAGTTTTTACCATTATTTAGTAAAGCCTTTGCTTTTTATTTTCTACATACATAAATACTCAATTTGGTTTAAACAAAGAAAGCCTTAATTCACTTTAAGTTTCACTTGTTCTTCACCCTGTTTTGTATTTGTGTGTAGAACACTCTCTCGTGCTGTGGTGGTGTGACAGGCATCCCTGGTTGGTTTCCAGCGAGCGGGGTCGTCTGACCGGCGTTACCGACGCTTGCCGTACGTGAGTCTCGGACCTTTTCTGTCTCTTTCCATTGGTGCGGCACGCAACACGACTCAGCAATTTGGCACTCCAAAGGGAAGTCCACCACGCTAGTCGACACACAAGTCAAGTTGTTTTGAGAGGGCGCACCTCGGTGTAGATAAACAGAAGGCCCGGGGACACTGCGGTCGGGTGTTTGGGGACGACGGAAAGATTGACCACAATGCCGGCTCCAATCAGGGATGACCTCAATTCACCCCAGGCAAGCTAAAAAATATGGTAAAACCCATCCATTTAGTATAGGCCACCGAATATTAGATATTCCCCCGGTCATTTAAGTGTTTGGCCCATCTCCTCTTCTCTAAGCCACACATAGCAAGCTCAGGCCTTCTTATCCCCTGTAACACTTCCTGTGTTATTATTCACTCCATTTCATTACAGACCTATTCATTTTTATTGTTTCATTTTACTTCAATCTTTTCCATCTTTCTATTTTTCTGTTCTGTTGTGATCTATTCCTTTCAGTTCACCTAGAGACAGAACCTACGAGAATCACCAAGGAAAGCTAAATAACAGATTGACAACCAAGCCATTAGCGGCAACAGATGACCCACTAGGCTGCCGCCCTGTCAAAATCTTTATTTAGGCCCCGCGCTGACCTGCGCAAATTGTCCCCACTTAACTGTCTAACTGTCTGCACCAGTTAGCCGAAATTCTGATAGACGGCATAGGCCGTAGTAGTATTATAGCTTGTGAACGAACTTGCATTGGTCTCTTTGTGTGTGCTGTGTTCCTCTCGCCCACAGTGAGCCAGTATGTTCCGGTCTTCCAGCCCCGCAGTCCACAGGGACAACCTCGAGACATGGCTGAAAGCCATGACGACTACCTTCCTGCCTGAGGACGCCGGTGACACAGAGCCCCCGAGCCAAGAGCAGCTGGACGCCGGCTTGGACAAGCTGTTGGAACACGATCCAACCCAGACACGGCTCAGCGAAAGGAGCACCATCGGCCTGGAGCAGGAAGTAGCAACGCTAAAGCTTCAAGCTGAGGAGGCCCGGAGGAATCGGGCCCAAACCCAGAGTCGTCTAGATCAGCTACTCGTCGAGACCGAGGACCAGACTGAGGAAGAGGATGAAACAGACCCAGAGCTACAAAAGGAAGTGGAAAGACTTCAAACTGCCCTGTCTGATCTTCGTCTAGACACAGACCAAAGAGAGCAGTCAGAGAAAGAAACCAGAGAGGAACTCAACGAGAAACTCAGGAAAGGTGAAGCTCTCCTTACAAGAGCAGAGACTGAACTAAAAGGAAGAGACTCTAAAGCCAAGGCCTGCGAAAAACACTTGCAAGCGGCCCAAGCTAAAATCCACGAGCTTGTTCAGCAGAGACACGATCTTGAATACGAACTTGACATTGTTCACAGAGAGCTGAAACACTCGTATAGACTGCAGAGTGACCGGGAAGGGGAAACGTACACAACAAAGTTTCCCTTGACCAGCCGGTCCACACCTTTCAGCCAAGAACCCAGAGCTGAAAAGGGGGGCGAAAGCCCGCTGTTCAAAACATCACCAGCCAGCCCACAAGAACCCCTGTCAACAGCGAGGGGGGGGAAGCCTTTCCAAAGAACCCCTGCCACTAAGCACGGCATGGCTCCCAAAGAACTTGACTAGCTGGCCAGAAACATCCCGTTCCAGGCCAGCAGAGGGCAGCACAACCGTGATGGTGCTCGTCCAAGGCACCAGAGCGAGCGCTCTGAAAGATTCTGGGAAGCCTGCCGGCGACCCAGAAACAGCCTATCCCCATCACCAAGAGACTCAAACCCAGACAGCCCGGAGCGGTACCCCTCTCAACATGCCACTGGTAAGCACAAGTCTGAGCACACATCAGATAAAAACAGTGCAGCCACGTCAGAGACGGCAGAGATCCTGAAGGTGCTGAAAGAGCTTCTGCACATGAGATCTCACAAGAGAAACAAGAGGGACGAGCCAGACGTCCTATGTCTAAGCGTAAGACCTGAAACAGGCACCCAGAACACTGCGCGTCAGCATCAGACCACAGAGCTGCCTGTCACATCACAAAGTGATAGCAACACCCAGCCACCAGAGCTGACAGCTGCACAGCCTGAGCATGACAGCACAGTTTCCCACAACTGGGACCAAAGTCCCAAAAGACCAAGAAATGCTGTTTTGGCTACCTGCCTCCGCAGCGACCCACACGAGACCGGCCCTAACCGCCCATCAATCACCACACCAGCCCGGACGCCAAGACTTCTGGGAAACCTGATCAAAAAGGGAGTGGCCTGAAAACTCGACCCAACAACCACTGTGGACAATGATTTGAGCCTTGACGCCCTGCTAGACACCGGCTCAGACATCATGTTAATGTCAGCCCAACTCTTTGAAAGACTCAGTGCTAAAACTAAGAGCCAAGATCGAACTCTTAAATCTCAAACATGTGAGCTGAATGTGCAATCCCACAGCTAGAACGACATCCGGCTCAAACAGGTAGCTCCCATTCACCTAACAATTGGTCCTATGAGTCTGGTACACCCCGTGCACATCTCACAAATGAACACTTATCCACTTCTGATTGGCCAAGATCTGCTAGATCGATTTGAGCCTTTAATAGACTTCAAACAACTGCAAGTTTGGGCTCAAGTGCGAGAACCCCTCCCCCTCACACAGGTCACCAGAGCCAGACTAGCAGGCCACAGAGGTCACGGGAACTCCCACAGCCAGCCATGACGACACAGCCTCAGCACCAATTGAATTCGCTACCCTGCACCTTACAGCTTACCAAAGAATATGACAAGCCTATGAACACTATGAGACACCACCTCTCATACCCCTCCAACCACCCACGCACGCCGTCTGAACCAACTGATAACCGGTGGCCACAGACAACTGCAGTTCACCAAGCACATGCTGCATGCACGGGACAACATTCCACATTGTGCACCTTGTGACATCACTGCGCCAAAGCTTGTGGTGCCAAAGTGCAAAAGGGGGGTCAGGCCAGTGTATGCCCATGACGCACCATGCGCTGCACTCCGCAGCACCAGAACACCGAAGCAAGTGGCATACCGGCGCCCTCGAAGCGAAAAGACTGTCCTAGCCCAGGGGTTCCCAAACTTTTCCATGACAAGGCCCCCCAAATACCACTAGGTTCTGGCCAAGGCCCCCCTTTTGCATGATGTGTTATTGAACCCATTGACAATACTACGGCAAATGTATAAATAAATAAATAAAACATCTAGGTGAACATCTATTGACCTTTATTGGTGTTGTAATAATAACATTTGTAGGCTATGTCAGATCTTCATATATGGTAAAGTAATTTCAACATCTTCAAATCTGGTACAGTAATTTCAACATTGTAGCTGTGTGTGTCAGTGAAAGGAAATAGAGAGAGAGATTACTTAACGTGTGTGTGTGTGTGTGTGTGTGTGTGTGAGACAGATTATCCATACTTTATGTATGCTGCATAATACCTACGAGTCTTACTCAGCCAGGAGTTCGTTTTCTGATTTTTGTTACATTTTTTTTATCTGAGGTTTCGATAGCTGGCTCGTCAGGTTTTTTCCTTTTTAAATCTATCCATTTTGATAGAGCTAGCCAGCTAACTAAATAAATAGCTGAATAGCTGATCACTGGTGGTTGTAAGCATACCTGTCAACACTCCCGTTTTCCCCGGGAGTCTCCCGTATTTCACAACCATCTCCCGCCCCCTTCCCGTTTTGTTATTTCTCCCGTGAAACTCCCGTAATTTGTATGGCCCAAATCTCGTTATATGCAGGGATGAAGTGGCCGTGGAACTAACAGTACAGTCAAGTGAAAGCAAATCTGCAAATCTATCAAATTGTTTGCCAGCGATGAAGATCTTTATTAGTTGAACATCTTCGTATGCTGTCTGTCTGTGAATGAATGATTCCACAGGACGATACATTCGATTTCATTTCATTCAGGTAATACATTTTACAACCAAACAGATTATTACGCCACGATTTCATAACACTACTCATAATAATATAAATGTTTTTATATATTTTAAAATATTTTTAAAATATTTATAAAATTTATTTAAAAAAAATTTGCTTTCATTTTTTCTTCCAACTTGCTGCGGCCCCCCTGGTGCCCCCTGGCGGCCCCCACTTTGAAAACCACTGTCCTAGCCAACCAAGGACGACACTCGCTGAGATCTTTCCTCCTTTTCTCTCTCCCTCTCCCCTTTGTCTTTTCCAGGATGCTGCTGTGGTTCGTCATCCTGTGCCTCCAGCCAACCAGAGGACAGCCGCAATCGGACATCCCACCAGGTCCGGCAGCAGGCATCGTCCTGAGAGAACAACCGGGACTCCTGATCACCAACTGCAGGACCCACACCCAGAAAGTGTATGTTCGACTCGACCCCCTGCAACGTCTACAGAGCACACTACCCCAGCGCAGTGGCCCAATACAGCTGGGCCAGGGCCCGATGGACAGAGGATTCCCTTGCTCACGCTGAGGCCAATGTCGAGCACATGCTCAACCAACTTGAGAAAATGACTATCACACAAGCGGACTTAGGTGGACACAACCGCCGCTCCAAACGGTTCCTGGGAGCATTGCTCGGAGCCGCCGCTGCCGTCGGAACTCTGTTTAACATTGACATGTCCAGTGTCAACGCAGTGAACCTATCCACCGTGAGACGGCATGTGACTGAAATTCAAGCTGAGATCCCACTGCTAAAAGAGCAACTCACAACCCAGAGTACCTCCCTGCAGACCAGGTGCAGAACGCTACGAACCTCATCGAGCTGAGCCCTCAGTCGTAACAACCACCTGCAGTATCCTGTCTGCGTGATTCACCTGCCATCTGTGATCGTGATGGGTCGACAAGGCCCACACACACGGGTCCTGCCGAACCATCAAAGGGGGGAATGTAGCACCAACCAGTTGATCACGTTGGCCATTCGTTTAAATTACTGGATTCTAATTTGCAGACACAGCTCCTCTCTTCATGGACTGTGACACAAAGCAGATGTCATGGGACTTTTAATTAAGTTAATGATTCTCTAACAATGAAATAAAGAAGTGCTCTGTCGTATTGACATGTGACAGGCGCCCCCCCCCCCCCTTTGTCGTGGCACATCCCAAACAAACGAACATTGTACTCCGTGTTAAACTCATTAACTCAAAAAAGACACACACACACAGAATTCCCCGAGGAAACCCTGACTGAACTCTGATACAGACACACACACACACACACACACACACAAATACACACACACACACACACAAGGACTTTTCTCCAATCTCCTCATTGAGAGACTTGTACTATGATATATTCGATATGTTTTTATGTTTGCCCATGTTCCATTGGGGTTAGATGTGATCGTATTGTAATTCTAAATGAACAGAGGTGCCTTTAGATGCATTTTTAATGTAACTGTGTTTTCCTATAATGTTTATATGTCATTTTTGATCCCTGTAGAATCATCTTGATCTGGCCAAACCATATATATATGGGTACAAACCGTAAAATGTATGTTATTATGTTTTATCATCTCTGGAGTAAAATTGAACGCATTTTTACATCACTGTCATGAAACATGCAAAGTCGGTCTCGAGGGAACAAAGGAACACTTATCCGCACACTTTTCTCCCAGCTGATTGGTGCATTCACGCCAGAGGAGGCGTGAACAGAAGTGTCTTTAAAGAAGACGCACCAAGCACCTCATCATCGCTAGGCTTTTCTCTCTTACCTCCTTCGATCCGATGTAACCTATATACTCGTGATCCCCCGCCCCGGGGGATCTTTCCTCTTCTTTCCTTTTGCTTAAGTTTGCTTTCCTTTGTTCATTTCCCCAGAAATGAACTTAGTCTGAATTATTTATCTGGTCATTTACGTCAAAGACCTTTAAGCCTTCTTTGAAACTGCGCGCTCCAGACCGCAGCAAACCACGTGACGCTCCAACGGAACACACAAAGACCAGCCGCTCACACACGCAACAGGGCTCAGACACATGAGAACTATGCAAGTATATCTGAGTTACCAAGATTTTAGAGCATTAAGACTGTGTTTTTCGGTGTTGTCTCTTGAAGGTTCAAATGTCCAGGTGAATTTTGCCATCCTGTGATCCTACGGATCTCTCTCTCTCTCTCTCTCTCTCTCTCTCTCATTTTTATCTTCCTCTCTCATCCTATTTATTTCGTGTTTGTAATGTTTTTCGTTTTGTTTGTTTCGGGTGTATACACATATATATTCTGTGTGAATTGTAGTTTGATGTATTATTAGTCCAATTATTAAAACCATTATATTCTTGATTGTTTCTGTCTAAAATGCTAAATTTTACAAAGTCAATGAGATGTTGATCCTAGCTACAAAAGCTTTTATTATTGACTACGTTGAGTAGTCTAATTTTATAAACACAGGAAAATTAATGTTCACGGCCAGAAAATTGATATTTCTTGGAGTTTATAAGAAGGGATAACTTTGTTGAGAAGTTGATAAGTTAATCGTACGGCCGTTTGCTGGACAAACAGTTCGATAGCTAAATTAATTCCATTAAAGGTTATCTCATATAATCGATCTGGAAGTGGACCATTGATATATGAATGAGGAATTATAATTCGTTGTGATTGATCATTCATATGTGCAATCGATCTATTTTTAACTTCGATAATTTAACTGTAATATGCAATATATTAATCATATTCATGATTAATTATTAAAATTCCCTATATATATAATTTGAGCTAATTTAATGTAAAACTGAATGTTGTTACACTATCTATGGGCTTCTCCCTTGACTTTATGCCCCCCCGATTGCCTCATAGACAGTAAAAGATTGCCTGCGAGCTTCTCCTCCTGTCTATACGGTAATTTCTCTACAGTGCAACAGAGAGTCACGTGGTTATGACGCAATCGTTAGCCTATTTTTACAAAAATGGCTACTACGGCGCCATAACGTAAGATACAAAGTAATGGAGCCTTTTATACATTGTCGTGTTTCTTTGGAAATAAATAATGGACAAATTAAGTTTTTGGACGCCTCAGATGTAAAGTTATTCGCTGTCGAAGTGACGCCAAAATGAAAGGGAATCAATGAAATGCTAACAGCAGGTGATCGTCTGCTACAATGGCGGCCCCCGGGAGGCTTCATTTTCCGGCTGATGGATTACCCCCTTGATTTGTTCCGATGAGACTGTAAAAGAAGATGGACGACGCCCTTTACTCTCTTCCATTGATGAAAAGTGCAGTCGCCAAAGTCGAGTCTGCGCAGTAGTGAGCGTGAAGTGGAGCCGCAAAATCATTTGGTCATGTCGTTCTACCCGCTCGTGTTGGCAATCTGACGCGAGCGGTTAGAACGACAGGACCAGTCCGCCTCAACTCGAGCCAGTCCGGGCTCCTCGTCCGCGACAGGCAGGTCTTCTGCATCGGCTGATGGAGGAACAGGGCGCGGCTGCTGCGGCTTCTGCAGCCGATGCAGAAGACCTGCCTGTCGCGGACGAGGAGCCCGGACTGGCTCGAGTTGAGGCGGACTGGTCCTGTCGTTCTACCCGCTCGTGTCGGCAATCCGACACTTCGCTGTATTGCGGCTCGTAAAGATAGCCACGAACATCTGATTTGAGCAGAAGACTTTCAAAATCATCTTTTCCTGCATATCATGTTTATTTCCTTCATTTCATTTCCATCATTGTCGTGACTTCCCATCTGGCTCCACAGCGCTTGTTAGCTTAGCTTCCAAACAAGATGGTGGATATTGCTATTAGTTTCGTCAAAGTAAAGTCCCACCCACTGATCTGTAATAGGTCTGTTGCGTGAGTGGGCCCCTCCCCCTGAATAAATGAGAAACTAGTGTTTGTAGTCTCTACACTTTTCAATGAAATGTGACTTCCTGCTTATTATGACGCAAAATGACGATTCTTACATCATAATAAGCAGGAAGTAAAACACTTAAACCCTTATTTCTCCCATCTCAGGGAAAAATAAAGGAAAAATCCACGATCATTATAATATATGACTGGGTTTCTAACAATACAAAGCTTAATGTAAATGGGTGAAGTGCCCCTTTAAGAACCTGTTATCTGCTTGACAAATCATTTATGCTACTGCTGCCCACTAACATGCTTTTAAAGCTATTTTTATCCAATTTATTGGCCTTCAAACACCTTAAAATGCACATGTAGGTCCGAGAAATCAAAATTTTTTCGGGGGAGCATGCCCCCTAACCCCCCTAAGTTCCCTAACTACCCAGTGTTTTCGAATCAAACGCCCCTGCCTGCAGCACTGTATAGCTCAGAAAATAAACACATTGTTAAAAATCCCAATTAGTCACTCTATTGGGAGACACGCCCACCTCTGGGAACTCTCTTCACTTGAGGATAATTACCAATCAACCTCACTAGTGTGTCTCTCTTTGTGCTGACTGTTTGCTCCTCTGCTTGCTGCATGTGTTTGCTGCGTCTATGACTTTTTAAGTTTATTTAAATCCTTTGTATTGACATTAATTTGATAACTGTTGATTTGTTTAGTTTGGTTAAAGATTTTCTTTATGGTTATGTGAATGTATACTCATTATTATTATTATTATGATTTGTATCAGTAAAGTTAACTTTGTTTGATTGTAGACACCAGCAATATGCAGCAATTGTAAAGCCATATTAAGGAAATGGGATAATGAAGAAAGAAAGCATGTGGCAATAAATCAATTGAGAATTAACTCCTGGACTCATTCCTGTGTTCTAATCGACACACCATTCTGGTAGCACTCATCCTTAACCAGCCACATATCGAATTATATACAAGGTCCTTCGTGCCGGAGAGGCTGCTGGAATGGAGTCAAAAGATAACCCTGGGAAGCTGAAGGGTTCAACTAGGCATGTGAGGCCTCCTGTGTGGCATCAGGATTATGAAATGGTACATCCCCACTCTTCTGCTACAAATGTTCGAGGTCAATTACAAGGAGGAGTAAATCCAGAAACCCTGCTACCACCTGGAAACACTGATGTGAAGTTTCTGACCGAGGAGGTCAAACAGATGAAAGGCATGTTGATGAATTTGGGAGAAATGATGAAGAATATGCAGGACCAAGGTGAATGTTCTTCCTTTAATTCTGATTCACAAAGCTTGCGTGCTGCATCTCCTGAGAGACGGGCAGTAGAGAGAGATCCATCAGTGGACTTTAGGACATCCCTTGTGCAGGAGCTAGGAGAATGTCTGCGTCAACATTCGGGAAAGAGACAAAGCCTGCCTCCCCCTCACCATCAAGGTTGAGTAGACAAAGCACTCTTCCATCTCCACCGGCCTCTATGATTCCCACACCCTCTGCCCGATCTAGTAGAGAACCACCGGACATGCATGCAGGTCTAAATGTTCATGCACTTCCTGAGCCACCAGTTCCTTGTCAGAGGAACTCAACTTTAAGACACCCAATGAATGTGAATCCGATTCCATATTACCTGAATCAGCCATGAGGTGTTAATCAAGACTTATCTCAAATCTACGATTTTGGTCATCCAGGACTTCATCCTAGTGACCCTCAGTTAGCGAGGAGTGATGCCCTCCAATATTGTCAAATGCCAGGGAATGCTTTCTACTTTCCAGGCCCTTTATGCCTTCCATGGATGCCGCTGCCAATGTCAACTTAAGGCCTCATTATGCTTCTGCGTCAACTCCACGGCGTAGATACGCCGTCACTCCTACGGCGTCGTGGCCGTTTTATGGTTCTGCGTCAGGTTGCGTTGCATCGCGGTGCATCTGACCAATCACAGCCCTTGGGGTCTGCGTCTCTCGACGCGTAGTCACAATTTTTTGGAGGTGCACTTCGAGCTACGGCGGAGGGGTCGGAGAGGGGTTCGTGGCGACGCAGAGGGGTCTGCGGGGGTACGCCGTCGATTCGACGTAGAAGCATAAAACAGGCTTTACCCAGCTTATGTTCAAAACGGTGGAGTATTCAGGCCTCCGTATTTCCCTTATCCTTACCCTGATCTGCCATACGCCCTACCTGTCCATCCAGAGTATGGAGCTACAATAGCTGCTGCACGTCAATCTCCTCAGGCTCCCCCCGGGCCTGTACCAGCCTCACCGATCAGAGTGACAGCTCCTGCTTCTAACCCCATAGTCATGCCTGCTTGTAGTTCTCACCATTTGCCTCTGGGCCCAGCACTAGTTGATCCTGATAGGCACCTAGAAGAGTATGCCGTCAGTCATCCTAGAAATGTTCAGTGCCATTCTGTTGCTGATATGATTCCCACAGTCTCGGCGTCCCAGTTTCATGAAGCACCTACTGATCGGGTGCATTCTTCCCGTAGGGTTTATTCTACGACAGCTGCTCACTCCTGTCTTCCAGCCCAGTCATCAGTTCCTGTGTCTTACACGTCGGTGCCCCATGCTCAGCTCGGAAGGTCAGCATACGAGAGGCCTTCATTTCCGTTTTTTAGGAGAGAAGACCCTTATGAGTTTGCAATGTTAAATATGGCTTTGGAGAACTTATTGCCACTTGAGGAAAATGAGCAGTATAAATATCATATTCTTCTTGATCACTTGAAATTGAATTCAGCCCGTCATCTTGCCCTTGCTTATGCTCATCATCCACAGCCTTACACTACTGCTTTAAAAGCTCTTCAGAAGAGGTACGGCCAACCACACCATCTGGTGTTAAGAGAAATTACTTCTGTCCAGAGCCTTCCAACTATTCGCTCTGGAGATTCTCGAGGATTCAATCAGTTTGCCGTACATATTAGAGCTTTGGTAGGCATGCTTCAGTCCTGGGGCCATGACGAAGGTGCAAAGGAGCTGGCCTGTGCGTCCCATGTCCATCAGCTGCTTAGTAAGCTCCCCGCTGACCAGGTTGCCAGTTTTGCCAGACATACCCGACTATTAAGACCAGATGTGCCGTATAATCTGATAGACTTTGCCAACTGGCTAGAGGAGGAAGCAGAATGTCAAAGTTTAGCTGTTCAAGTGAGTTAGTCATTACGGAGGGTCACAGGACCACTGACCAGAGATCATTCCACCGCCACTTTCTTTCAGGGTGTAAGTCAGGAAGAGAGTGCTAGAGATCACATCCAGAATCAAAGCACTAATCCTCGTGTGAAATCCTCCAGTGAATCTGCATTCCCATCCTGTGCTTTCTGTAACAGTCAAGCTCACCATCTTAATCGGTGTCCTGAATTTCAGGAATTTGATGCAGCAGCCAAGGAAAAGTGGATTATGGACAACGGCCACTGCTGGAGGTGTGGACGTTCTCATCGTTCATCTAACTGCAATTTAAAGAAAGGCTGCCCCCAATGCAAAGTTCGGCATTTAGGAATCCTGCATGAAGTGAATACCCGTAAGTGAGCAACAAATTCTCTATCTGAGTAGGTCCAGTGGATTTAATTCTGTACTCCTGAAGGTGGTAAGAGTTGTCTTGACTCATAACGGGAAATCTCTGGAGACCTATGCTATTCTGGACGACGGTTCAGAAAGAACCATGCTCCTGTCATCTGCTGCGGAGAGTTTAGGCCTCCATGGGGCGGCTGAGACCTTAATCTTGCGCACAATCAGGCAAGATACAGAGAAAATTGTGGGTGCTACAGTGTCATTTTCAATCTCATCAGCTTCCCAACAGCAGAGGAAATATGAAATCAAAGATGCTTTCACTGCTAAGCAACTAGATCTACCTGAGCAGACTTACCCTATCACCACTCTGCAGAGACATTATCAGCACCTCCAAGGCCTGCCGTTGCAGGAGTTCCATAAGATCAGACCATTGCTTTTGGTGGGTGCAGACCATTCTCATCTCTTGTGCTCTACGGAATTTGTGAGATTTGGCCCCCCTGGAAGTCCAGTTGCCCTGCATACTTGCTTAGGATGGACGTTGCACGGTCCGACCTCTCTGGTGCAGGAATCCAGCTCTGATACCCAGTGTTTTTTTCTCACTTCGCTTGACAAAGACCAGTTACAGAGGGATGTGGAATGATTGCGGCAGATCGACATATTTCCATATTCTAAGAATCCTAAAGCTGTTACCAGGCCCAAGCAGGGTCAGCAAGCCTTTGAGTGCCATGAACAACAAACAGAGCGCCATGAGATTAATGGAATACAGAGATATGCCACTCCTTTGCTCAGAGTCAAAAATGCCCCCTTATTGCAGGCGCCTCCTTAAGTAGCCCTGCCAACTTCATGTTACATTGAGCGACAGTTGTCCAAGAATCCAGAGCGTGCAGTCATCTATGAGCAGGTGATCCAAAAACTCATTGATGCTGGATATGTTAAGAAATTGAATTCATGGGAAGTGGGAGAAAGTCATGAGTCCTGGTATATACCCCATCATTTAGTGGAGCACAATGGCAAACATTGCCTTGTGTTCAATTGTTCTTACCAGTACCAGAGTGAAACCCTTAATGCTTATCTGTTGCCAGGTTCAACGTTATGCCCTTCCTTGCTTGGAGTCCTCATCCGTTTCCGAGATCATCAGGTTGCCTCAGGAGCATCAGAATAAGTGGGCGGCCGACTCCGTCAGAGTGAAGATCTTGAGCCTGATATTTTCCATCCAACTGTTTTGGACCCTAAGAATCATATTACCTCACTGATCATCTTGGAAATTGATTCCTTCTTGCACCACCCTGGGCCACAACGAGTGTTTGCCCATCTTCGGCGCAAATACTGGGTCTTACGTGGCCGTCAAGCTGTTACGAGGGTTCAGCAAACATGTGTAGATTGTATGAAATGGAAAAGCTCTTCCTCTGTTCCTCACATGGCTGACTTGCCTGCCTTTAAACTCTGTCTCCATAAGCCCCCCTTCTGGTCAACTGGTATGGACTGTTTTGGCCCTTTCACCGTCGAGATAGGCCAAAGGCATGAGAAGAGATGGGGCATTCTTTTTTGTCAGACTACCCGATGTGTCCATCTTGAGCTCCTGTTTAGTCTCGACACTGTAATTATAGAAGTTGAAGAGATAATGAATTTAAAACCCCTTGGCTACGTGTCATCGAACATCTTGGACACGGATGCCATAACGCCAAATATTCTTCTGATGGGGCGGCGAGACGCGTCCCTTCCACAAGGAATGTATGCTGACTCTGTGTCTCCACTTCCCATGGGTCAAGAGCTCAGTCAAATCCTTGCTGACAGGTTTTGGGTTAGCTTCATCAAGTATTACCTCCCAAGCCTTCAGTCCCGTCAGAAGTGGAAAACGGGTGGTTTTTCTCTCTCGCCTTCTGCTGTGTTCATGGTGATGGATTCCCAGCTCCCTCGTAGTTCCTGGCCTATAGGGACAGTCTCTAAGGTCCTGCCCAGTTCTGATGGCTGTATTCGAGTTGCTGAGATCGTCATAAATGGCAAACAATTTATCCGTCCAGTTAGCCGATTAATCGTTCTTCCTGCCTTTCCCCTGATCCTACTGTATGAGTGGGATTTCTTTTGACAAATGTTATCATATTTGGGGGCGGCTGTTAAAAATCCCAATTAGTCACTCTATTGGGAGACACGCCCACCTCTGGGAACTCTCTTCACCTGAGGATAATTACCAATCAACCTCACTAGTGTGTCATATCGAATTATATACACACATTGTTGTGTTCTGTACTACTGTCTTTGATTTTGTGTGATAACAATGAATCATTCTTTTGGATATGAAATTTATATTTATTGACCTATCGGTAAGCCCCACCCTCCTTAGTTACTGTTGCTATCTCAGACAAACAATGGGGGACCTGTGCCCGTAGAGCTTAATGTCTAGCAACGCCCCTGTGTATTCCGCTGCACTATTTGTTAGTAAGGTAGAGCGTAGCTAGTAGGTGGTAAGCTCTCTGTAAAGTAATGCGTAGTCACATAATATGACTTTTAGCCTCGATGAACCAATAGCAGCCTTCAAATACGTGAGCAGAAGTTGTGTTGAATTGTCGTGAATTTCAGTTTATCCTTCATTCTAACTTCTTTTGCCTCACGTTACTAACGGTAAAAATAGGTTTCCATTAAATACGATACTTGACCATGAATAACATAAGTGTTTTTATATGTAAATAACATTCAGAAACTGTATTTGAAATGAAATTAATGTAGCGTATGAACACTGTAGCGTATGAACAAGAATCATGATTCTTTCATTCTGAACGCAATAAACACATTTGTACTATGATTCCTAAAGCTCGCAACTTGTGACTCATCCAAATCTAAATCTCTGGTTGAAGCGCCAGAAAGTCTGGGTTATCAGAGTATTAAATTAACTATAAGTGCTTGTAATTATGCATTTAGATATATTTGTGTATTCCTACTATGTGTCTATGTGTTTCTTGGTATCATTGTAATCCTCTCGGTCTCACTGAGTTGGTCACTGAGTTGGTCACGTACAAGAGATTACAGTAAAATGTTTGATTCTCTGTGCACGGCTTTCTGGAGTAGAAATCACAGTTTCTGTCACTGTCATAAACTATGCAAATTATGGTCGAACAAGACAAAGGAACAAATTTTCCCGCTCACTGAACTCCAAGTCGATTGGTCAGTTCATCCCTGAGGGAGGGAATTTGGACACCCTTTAAAGTCATTGACCAGTGGTTTTCTCGCTCTCTTCAACTACCGCTCTTCAACTACCTCTCTTCAACTCCTCTTCAAGGCTCTTCAAGCCTTCTCTTCTCTTCGTTTTCTTTTGTTTGTTTCTTTCTTTAAGTTTTTGTTTTCCATTTTCGGATTCTCCTTTGTTCATTTCCACCGACGAGTGAAATTAACTTAGCCTGAATTATCTGGCAAACTTACCTAGCAACGGACTACCTTTCACGGGAACGCGCACAGCTCCGAAGGACCGAGACTCCGAGAAAACGCGCACGGCTCACAAGGACAACACAAGAGAGCTATATTTGCAAGTATTTCGTTTACTGAGTTTTCAAAGCATTAAGATTTGTTTACCCCCTTTTTATAGGGCGATTGTGATTCCTTGGTTCTCTCTCAAAGGTTTTGTCTAGGTAATTTGCTATTCTGTGATCCTTTGTGATCTGTCTCATCCCTTTATACTCTTCTCTCTCTGACTCTCATACTCTTCCATTGTTTGTTGTTGTATTTTATGTATATACATTTTATTCCATGTAACCTTAGTCACCGATGTACGTAGTGTTTCTGTTTCCTTTATTAAATCCATATATATACTCATTTATTGACTCTGTTTGTGCTCATATTATAAAGTCCCTTTAATGTCCGATCAAAGCTACACGCTTTAAAAATAGCTGATACTTTAAATAGTATCTTCTTTTATAGAATGAAAAGGCTGTTTTTCATGGCCAGGAGAAACAGTCTTTCCTGAAAGTCTATAAAGAGGCTAACTCTTTTTGAGATTTGATAAAAGATCGTCCTGTCAGTTTGCTGGACAAACGGATTAAGTCGATAACAAATTAATTCCATTAAGAGTTCCCCTGAGAATCGATCTATTTTAGACAATTGAAATATTAATGTTTAATCATAACACGTTGTGATTGAGAATTGATATAAAATTTGATCTAATTTCGCCTCCCTGTATGGATAATTGATTAGAATTCGTTGTATTGAATTGCCCATCCAGATACGTTGGCGAAATATTCCCGTTAAGGGTATTATTATAAACTGTAGTCGATTCGTGATCATATCCATGATCTTATATTCCCTTTTATTTGAGCTAAAGAATCACTACATTAATAAGGATCAATAAATAAATATTGATACAAAAAACATAGAATATTACGTTTATTGATTATGACTGATATTTGACATGCACAACATGGACCGATACACACAGCGGCGCTGATTAGGACGGGTTGGTGTTAAAGAGCCGCTAACAAAGTTATCTTTTCACATAATGTTCTCTCCGAGTGTAAATGTCAGCATTATCATACATGTCTAAAGAATTGAAGTCTGTCAGGTAAAAGAGCTTATTGATGCAGTTCAGTCTGTCTGATATTTTTTTTATTCCAACCGTTACTCCTGATCGGTGGCTGCCATAAATATGCTTACGCACAGCTGGTGCAACCGGCCCCAATATATGGGCGTGATGACACTCCTCATTATAGGCGCACATACTTTCAATGATTGTCTAGTCTCCAAGTCAGTTTATTAACAACTCTGCAATAAAGCAAGATGGAAAGGAATGTATTGACATTGACTATTGATTTATAGGTTATATTGCATTTAAAATGTTGATTGGCTGGGCATACCGGTCAATATGGATGCACATCTCTCAGTAAATAATAACCATCAAGTATTGCTTTTATCATTTAAAACACAGTGACATGCTATGACATGCAATTTTAGCTTTTATTCATTCACAGGATACATTTTTGATATCAATAATTAAATTTGTACTATTTCAAATGTGAATTATTGATATTAAGAATGTACTTTTTCGAGTAACAATGTCTATTTCTGATATCAGGAATTACATTTTCATTAGTACTATAGTGAAAGGAGTGGGAGCACTGGGGTGTCAGATGTGACTGTGTGGCAATGGCAAATGGTTTACATGGCTCATGGGTCAGGTAGGAGGGCGCCTTAACAGAATTTTGCTTATGGGCCCCAGGGAGGTCAGGATCGGCTCTGTAAAGAGGTTGATAGTTTCAGGCGTCCAATTTGTTGTTGATAAAGTTAGTTTCACTTTCTCTGAATCTCTCTCTGAACTAGTGATGTCAGAGCTCCTCCTGTATTCACACGTTTACCTTTGTCCCTGTATTCAGTGTGTTGGGTTCATGTGTGTCTGTTTGTATTGGGACAGATGTTTCTATCAGGTCATGAAAAAGAGATATCAGTAGACTTACAAAAGCTTGATCCTTTGGCAATATTGGTTAAGAGTTTCCAGGACAAATGCTGCTCAACTTAGACAGTCATCAGTGGAGAAAGTACGGCACGTCAGTAAAAGCTTTTATTTCATTGCTAAATTCTTTAAGTTGTATGCCAGTGAATGCCAGTGTTTTTGCTGGTCTCGTCTCTCACAGATCTTGGTTCAGGGTGGCATTACGTACAGAGACGAGTCCTGGCATAAAGAATGTTTCTTGTGTTCGGGTTGTAAAGTCCAGCTGGCCGGACAGCCTTTCACAACGCAGGGTGAAGATCCGTTCTGTGTGAAGTGCTTCAGTAACCTGTACGCCCAAAAGTGTGCGGCTGCGACAAACCCATCACAGGTCAGTGTGTGTTAATGTGTCCTTATAACAAGAGCGCTCTTCATTAACAGTTCCTTCAGCTGATAACAGAAACACTGTCAGAAACAAGAGACCATTGTCACATAAACAGGGTCGTGTGTTTGAGGCTGTTGAATGTGTTTGAATAAAGTTCTGCTTGAGCATCGGGACTCAAGAGTCTCTCATCTACCGGGTCATGCACTATGATAATATTATATCTAACTCAAATATCAATATCAAATATCTAACTGTTTATATTGTTTATATTGTAACTGTTTTAACCCTAAAGCATACTGTATCATACGCACATTTCTAAAACATTATCAAAACTTTGCTGAAAACTTATACACAATCTACTACATGCCATCTATTATATGATGATAGTTTATACATTTTTAGCAAGTAAAACCCGTTATAGTGTAAATTTAACTAAAACTTCCCCCTTCAGGTCGTGGTTAACATGTTTTTGCTGTGAAATCTTGATATATATTTTTTTAAGTAAATGTAAGAATAACGTTTATATTGTAAGTAATATTTCAAGATGAATACTTATTGGACTGAAACAACTTAGGTTTTCTTAATTTTCCATACATCTTTTGTTTTTAGGAAAAATAACGTTCAAATTTAAGTATTAAATATGACACATTTATTTATACATCTCTCAGTCATCTTTTGTTTTACATTGTATTTTTATTGTGGGAGGCAAAACGTATAGAGATATTATTATAAAACTAAGCATTTAAATTTCATCTAACTAAGACATTATTGGGATATATAGATTGACAAATAATTTTACATGCATTTTATGCTATACTGATCTCAATGATTTACATTTACAAACAATTAGAATTTCATCCATTTATGTGGCATATAAATATCAGCAATAACAAATGGCATGTTTTTTTCCTCAGTTTGGACCTTTCAAAAATATTGAGGTGCTTTTTTTTCCTCCAATGAGCTTCATATTCTCACTATAACATACTATTAGCCATAAAATCATATAGAATATGATATTCAACAAAAAACACATATGCACATATCCCAAACAAATGTACTTTTTCAAAAGATTCCATTTTGTCTAAAGGTAAAATACCTTTATATATATATAAATATATACTCGGATTAGACCGTACCATAGTACTGAGACTGCTCTCATTAAAGTCACAAATTATTTGCTCTTATCATCCAATCGTGGTTGTATCTCTCCATTTGTGTTACTTGATCTTAGTGCTGCATTTGACACCATTGACCACAACATTCTATTAAATAGACTAGAAAACTATGTTGGCATTAGTGGAATTGCACTAGCATGGTTTAAATCATACTTATCTGACCGTTATCAGTTTGTAGCAGTAAATGAAGAGATGTCTTATCGGTCAAAAGTTCAGTATGGCGTACCACAAGGCTCAGTACTAGGACCGCTGCTGTTCACTCTGTACATGCTACCGTTAGGAGATATCATTAGGAAACATGGAATTAGTTTTCACTGTTATGCTGATGATACTCAGCTCTATATTTCCTCAAAACCTAACGAAAATTACCAATTCACAAAATTAACAGAATGCATAGCTGATATAAAAAATTGGATGACTAGTAATTTCCTACTACTAAATTCTGAAAAAACAGAGATTCTAATTATTGGACAAAAAAAAATTCCACATGCAATAACCTAGAATACTGTGTATACCAACACTTGATGGCTGCTCTGTTAAGTCTTCGTCGTCAGTTAGGAACCCCGAGTGTGCTCTTTGATACCAATCTCTCATTTGAAAGTCACGTGTCTAGTATCTGTAAAAGCGCATTTTTCCATCTTAAAAATATATCTAAATTACATCATATGCTCTCATTGACAAATGCGGAACAATTAGTTCATGCGTTCATGACCTCAAGGCTAGATTATTGTAATGCTCTACTGGGTGGTTGCCCTGCACGCTTAATAAACAAACTACAGCTAGTTCAAAACGCAGCCGCTAGAGTTCTTACCAGAACCAGGAAGTATGACCATATTAGCCCGGTTCTGTCAACACTGCATTGGCTCCCTATTAAACATCGTATACATTTTAAAATATTGCTGATTACTTACAAAGCACTAAATGGTTTAGCTCTGCAGTACTTGAGCGAGCTCTTAACCCATTATAGTCCTTCACGTCTATTGCGATCTCAAAATTCTGGCCAGTTGATAATACCTAGAATATCAAAATCAACTGCTGGCGGTAGATCCTTTTCCTATTTAGCACCAAATCTTTGGAACAATCTTCCTAACATGGTCCGGGAAGCAGTAACACTCTGTCAGTTCAAATCTAGACTAAAAACACATCTCTTTGGCTTAGCACACACATAACACATTATAGATTGCTATAATTCAATGTTAGGCTGCATAGTTTAGATCAGCCGGAACCGGGAACACTTCCCATAAATCCTGATGTACTTTGTACATCATAAGAAGGATGGCGTCTACGCTAATATTAGTCTCTCTGTTTATCCCGAGGTTTACCGCAAACCGCCGGATCCAGGCCATATCCAGATCTGAGGAAGGACCATCACATGGACATGACGACAACGCATCCCTCAAGTGCCAGCCTCATCAACCCTGTGACGGCCTCATGGACACCTAAACAAACGACCCCTTAACTGGATAAATATTGTCAAAGTTCTGATCCAATCTGACTTCTGACCTATTATGCCGCCTAAATCATAATCATACACTGTTCGTTTGTTGGCCAAAGGAGGACTGCACCCCTGACTGAGCCTGGGTTCTCCCAAGGTTTTTTTCTCGATTCTGTCACCTGATGGAGTTTTGGTTCCTTGCCACTGTTGCCTTTTTTCGCCATTGGCTTTTGGCTTGCTTAGTTGGGGACATTTAACATTTAATTTTGAATTTAACAGTACTATTACAACTTTACTTTCCTGTTATCTCTGTAAAGCTGCTTTGAAGCAATTTGTATAGTAAAAAGCGCTTATAAATAAAGGTGACTTGACTTGAGAACATAGTTAGAAAAAAATGGCCCTGGAAATCGATTTAAGGGGTCAAATATTGGCTCTTAATGGGAAGTTAATGTCTGCCAGTGATATTCCATTAAAAATTAGCAAAGTTAAACATATGACATTTACTATAAAACCAATATAATTAATGTATCACACTTGTGAATTTACCTTCAACATTTTTCGTATAATTGTTATTAGAATAATTCCAAATTTTGATAATCATAAATTCCAAATTTTGATAATCATAAATACATGCTATAATAAATTATATGAAAATGTTAATATTACGATATAAATGTGGATTTCTGTCTAGATATGTAATAACATTTTGCAAAAGAAAACCCCAAAAAGGTAAATTATAGATACAGTAAGATAGAAACTCACCTGTTCACCGCTTATTTTCCTCAGCTGTAGGCAAAGGCAAGCACGTGTTTCAAATCGGTGCTTCTCCCGGGAGACTAGCGCTAAATTAATCCCCTATCTTAGCGCCATTTACTGTTTTAGAAGAGGAAGTTGCTCAACTGCATTTGTGAGAAAATCTGCCTGGACGCATTTGTGAGAAAATCTGCCTGGACTCATTTGTGAGAAAATCGAGCAGAGAGATCTCATAAAAAGCCAAGTGTCTCACAATCAAAACAGACAGATATGCATTTGTATGCACTAGATTTGGTATTTGTTGAAAGGTTACATGCAATTTGTAGAATGGTTTGTATTTATTTGTGAAATATTATCTAGGCTCATTTATTTATATTTGCAAAACACAATACATATTTGTTACTCCACTGCATTTTCGCACAAATTGACCTTTGTACTTGAACATTGCTTTATGTTTGTTTGCGAGTCGATTTTTCCTTTGCAAAGCAGATCGAGTTTGTTTGCGAGTCGATTTTTCCTTTGCAAAGCAGATCGAGTTTGTTTGCAAAATGCTGTATTTGTTTGTTTAATTATGGCACATAATTCGCTCCATAAATGATGCGCTCCGCGTTATTTCAGCACCGTGGACAGCTGAGCTCACGGGGCGGCGGGCGTAGATTTCACCTGAGCCCTTTTTAGAAATCCACCCTTCTGTGTTTGAGTGCTTCGAATGCCCTGATAAGTTCATCTTTGTCCAGCGATTTTGTCATCTCGCCTGGACCAAAGAAAGCGGTCACTTTTGGTAGACTGAATAAAGCGTTTATTTTGTTGTCCAATATCTTTTACGTTTTTTCAGCACCACTGGCATATGTAGGCTACGTTTCATTTTCCTTTTAAAATTATTTTCCTGCTCAAAATAACATTTTAACTTAACGGCAAAAAAGGCAAATGTATAAAGAAATAAACTTCCGGTATTATACTTCAGATCAATTAAGCCGTTTGCGGGGGAGGTAAAAGTCGCCATGGTAACCGCGAGTTCGACCAATCAGAGACCTCAGTGTTATGCTTAGGATTGTGGGTAGTGTAGCATTTCCATAGACAGTAAAAGAGTATTTCTCCAGAAGATCGCAAATAAAACACGTTTTTCATAAACCAATGTTGATTTCATACTGACTTGTGGTTTTTATAGGAGCAGAAACGTACTCGGTTACCTAACGTAACCTCGGTTCTCTCTAGAAGAGGGAATGAGTATTGCGTAAGTATAGCTTACGCTACGGGGAAAGATTAATCTTTTCGAGATATTGAAGCCAAAAAATTATCCTTAATTTTTGTATCCATTGTCAACGCAGTGCAGCAGCTAGCAGACCTTGAGCAGGCTGTCTAGCGTGCTCATAGGCTGCCCTGCGGGAACTGCAACAGCCTATAGCTGAACCCGACGTGACGTCACGTCCAATGAAGGCGCTCGCGCCTTCACAGCGTCAGAGCCCGCCAATATGGGCGTGGCTTAGCGTATATAAGCAGGGTTCGTAGGCTGATTCTCTGGTTTTCATCGACTGAAGCGAAAAACGCTCGTGGCGCAGGCACGGCAGGTTACGCAATACTCGTTCCCTCTTCTAGAGAGAACCAAGGTTACGTTAGGTAACCGAGTACGTTCTCTTACGAGAGGTTCTCTCATATTGCGTAAGTATAGCTAACGCTACGGGAACCCTTTGTCAATGCCGTGCGTGCCAGCATCCACTTATGAGTCCCAGAATTTTGGGGATCCCAGATTAGCGGGAATAAGCGCATGCATATATAAGCGCATGTATATAAGCACTCACAGGGAATACAGAGCGGCGACGCCGGTCAATGTATAAGCATATAGCACATAACCTGATACAGTGCAGCTCAACCAGAAGAGCTGGTCATATGAGAGTAGTTTGCGCATGATAGTATCTGGGCAGAACCGACCTCTCACTAAACTTACAGTAGTTTCGCCTGTAGGGCGGGAACCTCCAGATTATAGAATCTGACATAGGTGGAAGGGGAAGCCCAGCCCGCCGCCACACATACGTCATGAATGCAAAATCCACTGGACCATGCCCACGAAGAGGCCACGCCTCTGGTGGAATGAGCCCTGACGCCCAGGGGGCATTGCAGACCCTTTGCCGTATAGGCAGCTGCAATCGCGTCTATTATCCATCTGGATAGACTCTGTTTCGAGGCGGCGAGACCCTTGGTGCGCCCACCAAACGAAACAAAAAGCTGCTCAGAACGCCTGAAAGGGGCGGAGCGCGTAACGTAAGCTCTCAGCGCCCTGACCGGGCAGAGGAGATTAACATCACTCTCAATATCGGATGCTGGCAGAGCCGATAGCGAAATGACCTGTGCTCTGAACGGCGTGCCAATCACTTTAGGAACATAGCCATGTCTAGGTTTGAGGATGACTTTTGAGTCATTCGGGCCAAACTCAAGACACGCGACACTAACAGACAGTGCGTGTAAGTCCCCCACACGTTTGACTGACGACAGAGCGATCAGAAAAACGGTTTTAAGTGATAAGTACTTTAGATTGTCTAAAGGTTCAAAGGGGTATGCTTTCAGGGCCTCGAGGACCAAAGAAAGATCCAACATGGGAACTGAAGGAGGATTCATCCTTCTGGCTCCTCTGAGGAAGCGGATGATGAGCTCGTTCCTGCCTATTGACTGGCCGTGCATCGATTCTGAGAATGCTGCGACGGCTGCCACACAGACTTTGAGCATGGAAGGGGACCTTCCCTTTTCCAACAGCTCTTGAAGGAAACTGAGCAACCGCGAAACCCCACACTCCCGTGGGTCCAGGTTTTTGTCAGCGCACCATTTAGAGAACACAGACCATTTGGATGCGTAGAGCCTTCTGGTAGAAGGAGCTCTAGACTGCGTGATTGTGTTCATTAAGGCGTCTGGCAGGGCAACGGGTAACCGTTGGTCAACCATACGTGCAGAAACCAGCGCTCTGGATGGGGATGCCAGATCGAGCCGCGAGCTTGCGAGAGGAGATCTGCTCTCACCGGAATAGGCCACGGGGCTGTCTGTGACAGCCGCGTCAGCTCCGGGAACCAAGTCTGGTTCTCCCAACGCGGGGCTATGAGGAGCACTGATTGGCGCATTTCCCTGATTCTCTTGATTATCTGTGGTAACAGAGAGACCGGAGGCAATGCATATAGTGGGCGGCTGGGCCAGGTTTGGGCCAGCGCGTCCTGGTTCTTTGAAAAGAACTTTGGGCAGTGAGCGTCGTCTTGTGACGCAAATAGGTCGACTTCCGCTTTGCCAAAAAGGCGCCATAGCAACTGGACTGTTTGGGGGTGCAGGGACTATTCCCCAGGGGGAACATTGTCCCTGGACAGTCTGTCTGTGCCGTCGTTCAGATGGCCTGGCACATGCGCCGCTCTCAGCGAGCGCAGGTGGTGCGGAGACCAAACGAGGAGGCGTTCTGCCAGATTGCAGAGGTTTCTGGATCTGACACCGCCCTGACGGTTCACATAGGACACTACAGACATGTTGTTCGAGCGGACTAGAACATGGTGGTCCTGTACAAACGGGAGGAAACGCTTCAGCGCATTCTTGACCGCTATCATTTCCAGACAGTTTATATGGAGGAGTTTTTCCCGGTCTGACCATAGGCCAGAGGCTGGTCTGCCTTCGAAGAGCGCGCCCTAACCCGAGTTGGACGCGTCTGTCGAGAAGACCTTCCGGTATGAGACAGTCCCCATACTCACTCCCCGCTGGTACCAGTCGGCCGCTAACCAGGGCTGCAGAGCTGCATCACTCTGATCGGGGCGCAGCCTGACTTCCAGGCTCGGTGAGAGACACAAGCAGCCAGCCAGCGTTGTAGCGGGCGCATACGTAGCAAACCCAGCTGAAGTACCGCAGAGGCTAAAGCCATGTAGCCCAGCATCCTCTGGAATGTCTTTAGAGGTGCGGTGCTGTTCTTCTGGAAAGACGCGGCCAGTTGCTGAACACAGCGCACGCTGTGTTGACAAGCGGGCCGTCATAGCCACGGAGTACAGTTCTATTCCTAAAAAGGAAATTGACTGACTGGGCACTAATGAGCTCTTGGTCCAGTTGACCGTGAGACCCAGGCTTTCCAGGTGACTGAGGAGCACAGCTCTGTGAGACAGTATTTCTGTCTCTGATTGTGCTAGAACCAGCCAATCGTCCAGATATTTCAGAATTTCGCATGCCCTGATTTCTCAAGGGGGCGAGTGCCGCATCCATACACTTCGTGAATGTACGGGGAGCTAAGGACCGACCGAACGGCAGGACGGTGTATTGATAAACCAGACCGTCAAAGGCGAATCTCAAGAATGGCCTGTGAAGGGGTATTATCTGAATCTGAAAATAGGCATCCTTTAGATCGAGAGATATAAACTAGTCTCCTGGGCGAACGTGCGCGAGGAGTCGTCTGGTTGTAATCATTTTGAACGGTCTTATCATAAGAGCTTTGTTCAAATGTCTCAGATCTAGTATGGGTCTGAGACCCCCGGCTGTAACGGCTGTAAAAGCCTGACTCGCTCAGAGAAGGCGGTACCGGTTCTATGGCCCTTTTGCACAGCAGCTTTGCTATTTCTGAGCGAAATAGATGTGCTACTTCTGCATCCACTGTCGTCGCGGTCCGTGCTCGAAAGCGAGGGGGACGGCGAGCGAACTGTAACGCATAGCCCTGCTTTATTGTGCTTAGCACCCATTCTGATACCCCTGGAATCGCTTCCCATGCTTTTATATGTGCGGCTAGGGGCAGAATGGCCTCCGGGTTCTGATCGCCGCGCTGTGCGGGCTCGAGAAACTGGACCGGAGAAATGAGCGTGGCGCGCGCGCTCTCTGTGAATAGCGTCACGATAGCTGTGAATGGGGAGCGCTTTATAATCACTTTGTGATGTGCGAGCGGCGCCGTGGGCGGAGTGCATGTTAGTAAGCGTGGGCGCTCGTGAGCGGGCACGGGACTTACATTCATAGCCTGACCGATATAAGGCTGCACTATGTGACGCGCGTTTAACGCCGTGTGCGGAGTGCTTATTAGTAAGCGTGAGCGCTTGCAAGCGGGCACGAGACTTACATTCATATTCTGACTCATGTGAGGCTGCACTTCGTGGTGCGCGCACGGCGCTATGTGCGAAGTGCTGTTTAGTAAGCGTGAGCGCTTGCGAGCGGGCACGAGACTTACATTCACAACATAATTTATATGAGTCTGCACTCTGTGATGCGCGTGACTTGGCCGTGTAATAGAGCGGGCAGATAGATGTGGGCACGGGCACGTGGGCACATTTTCTGCAGATAACACTCGAGCGGCATTTGCCAGCTTTATGAGAGTGGGCTCTCTGGGTGACACGGGAAGTGCTGTGTTTGTGTGTAGGGGTGAGCACTGTGGCGTGGGCACTTTTTCTACACTTAAAATACCATCGGCGTGAGCCGGATTGTTCCGTGTTCTCCCCACGGAAAGGGCAACCCAGTGTACACAGGATATTACTCGGTATTTCACTTTTGTTTGTTTATTTTGCCACAAATGATAAGCAGGTAATAAACCTGAAATAATAAGAAAATACAACATTTCCATTTTTATGTACATACTACAAACATACTTCAATAGCCCAATAACAATATGCAACAATAAATAACATTAATCAAAATACAAATTATAACAAAATTAATATGCTATAATAATCATTTAATAATTTTCATGTACACGCTTCACACTTCAAACATTATACACCATACTCTAATCCCACCAAACCTATGCAAGCAGGAAACTACAGCTGGAAACTACAGTTCCCAGAATGCCCCGCGGCAAACCAGGAAAACAACATCACTAACATTAAATACCGGTCCGCGATTCATACTTCATCAAACATTTATAAAGCCAAAGAAAGTAAACACGAATGGACACGTCTGGTATAGCGATATAATAAGTCTAAATGTTAGCTTTATGTCCCACGGCTATGGCCATCTCATCAACTTATAACTTTGGAGGATAGCGTTCTCTTTATCAGTTAACTAAACTGCTTAGATCTACCGGAGCATAGCGTTATCTTTAACGTGCATCGGACATAAACACAGTACAAACAAAGCATGGTGACAGCATACAACATGAAGCGTACATCATAAAAGCAGACAAGAAAACATTTAAAATTAAGAGAGCTTACCAAGTGGCTGCACACTGGGTTGAAAGTCATTGCAAACTAAATGAATCGCGCTTCCTTTTCACATAGTAAACTCCGGTCACATGTTTCACAGCACACTCCTCTCTTAAAGAGGCACTACACTATTAGGCTACTAAACCTCAAACGTTTCTGAAGTGTTACTTGCAACATTTGTAACTGTAGTTTAAGTTAAACATTTTAATTTAAACATATATATAAAAATAACAAAACTTCACAAATGACAGAACTCCACAGAAAACACAACACGGATAACCAGGCATTACGCTCTTTCTGAGATTTCTCTGGTTCGCCGTAAAAACGGCGGTTGTGTGCAGGCGAGCGGGTAGTGTTACCGACTCCTTGACTGCTAAAGGACCTACTGCAGTAGCCTGTGTTAAGGGGACTGACAGGGCGAAAAGTTTTGACGGTAGTCCGGCCGCGGCGAGACTTAACCGTCTTTTCCCTCTCACTGATGCTAGGAGGGCTTAGCGTGCTCCGACTTCAGCGTGATCTTTGGCCGCCGCCCACGTGGGGTGGGGGGGGGGGCGGTCTGCTGCGGTTAGCTGAGCGCGATCTAGGGCGGCCGCCCTGTCGCTGCGAAGAGTGGCTGGACTGTCTCGGTTGAGCTGGGCGCTGTGTGGTGGCTCGTGCAGGCGGCTCGCGTGGCCGACGGGGCAGGAACAAGTTCATGGCTTGCGATGCTTTCTGAACCTCAGAAAAGCGGTCGACGATTCCATTCACTGCCGGGCCAAAGAGACCAGTGTGGGAGAGAGGAGCAACGAGGAAAGCGGACCACTCAGACTCTCTCATATCAGCCAGCGTCAACCATAGGTGTCTTTCAGTGACAGTCAGCGAGGCCATGCATCGTCCTAGGGCTTGAGCTGCAGCCTTGGTAGCGCGAAGGGAGAGATCCGTCGCGTTCCTCAGGTCCGTTACAGCAGCTGGATCCGGGCCTTTCTCGTCCCATTCATGGAGGAGATCGGCTTGCAGGATCTGTAATACAGCCATGGAGTGCAGGGCGGAAGCTGCTTGTCCGGCGGCGGTGTAGGCGCGACCGACAAGAGTAGATGTGGTCCGGCAGGCTTTAGACGGCAATGCAGACTTTGAGCGCCATCTCGCGGAGGGCGGGCAAAGATGTGCAGCAAAGCCTTCCTCAACCTTAGGGATTGAGCTGTATCCTTTCACGGCGGCGCCATCCACTTGGGAGAGCGACGCGGAGACAGAGGATTGGAGCCTCGCGGAGAATGGTGCATTCCACGATTTTGAAAGCTCAGTGTGCAGCTCTGGGAGGAAGGGTGCAGACCTGGCAGCGGGCGCTTGACGGCGGTGACTCTGAGGAAGGCGAAGGCTCGAGGGAGGGACTCCGGCGAGCGCGTCGCAGTGGCCGCGGGCTCCGGCCGTCTTAGGGAACGGCGCTTCTTTCTGCACGGTCCCGCAAAGGGCGGAGTGACAGCTTCGGGGTTGCAAGCTTCGAGTCGAGCCCGCAGGGTCGACATCGGAAGCTCTTCACAGTGCTCACATCCTCCGGAAGAGAGGGCAAGAGCAGCGTGTTCCGAGCCCAGGCAGAGAGCGCATATAACGTGGCGGTCTCCGACGCTGAGCGGGGCTCTGCACGAGCCACAAGTGGAGCGAGACATCTTTAAAAAGACGCTCGTGCTCTTTTAGTGCTTGGAAGCTTTAGAATAAAAGGATACGTCGCCGGATAGCGTAGCTGGCACGGAAGGCTGAAAGTGGCGAAGATGGCCGGCTTCTTCAGGCACTGTCCTCAGCTGGCTTGTCGCTTGTTCAATGGCGGCGGCGGCTTCTCAAGGTCCAGCGATGCGAAGAGCTTCGCTGAAGAGATGAAAAATAGAGAATCAACCTACGAACCCTGCTTATATACGCTAAGCCACGCCCATATTGGCGGGCTCTGACGCTGTGAAGGCGCAAGCGCCTTCATTGGACGTGACGTCACGTCGGGTTCAGCTATAGGCTGCTGCAGTTCCCGCAGGGCAGCCTATGAGCACGCTAGACAGCCTGCTCTAGGTCTGCTAGCTGCTGCACTGCGTTGACAATGGATACAAAAATTAAGGATAATTTTTTGGCTTCAACAGGTATATCTTGAAAAGATGAATCTTTCCCCGTAGCGTAAGCTATACTTACGCAATACGAGAGAACCTCTCGTAAGAGAACTTTCGTTTCACAATCTCATAGCTTGTGGTCAGTCTACCTCGGATGGTTTAGACATTATGGCTGAAAATCAATTTCCTATGGAGAAAAGGAATGGGATTTTTGCCGGTGTTTTTGGGGCCCCTTGGAGGGCAGGGCCCGTTTCAATTGAAACGGGTGAAACATAGGTAGGCCGCCTATGCATGTAATATCTCAGCAGGTCCATGACTATACACAGCTGTTAGTGATATATATATATATATATATATATATATATATATATATATATCCATATCCATCCATCAAAGGTCTTCACAGTGTCTCCTCCCTGATACACACACACGCTATAACACATAAATACACCCGCATACACTGGAGAATTGACATGTTCTCCGCTTACCGCCGGAGACAGAGTCTGTCTGCAGGAGCAGGACATCCGTGACACTTTCCCTTCCCCGTCTCTGTCTGACACACACACAGAACATGGACACACACTCTTTATGCTTTGGTAAAGTCCACGTCATGAATCTAATCTGTAGCCTGGTTAAAACCAGACCATTCTCAGTTGTAACTGCGTTAGGGTCTGGCAAAGCATCATAGACAAATCATTTCCAGAGGGGCGTCACCAACGGACGTTGCGGATAGACCTAAAACCAATCAGAGCGATGAAGGAGATGACGTATGCAGAGCGGCGGAGAAACAATGTTTCTCCGAGTGTTGTTCTTTGCTCGGTTAACAAAAAGGAAACGTTCAAATCGCTTAAAACAGACGCGATAGCTGATTCGAACGAGTGATGTTCGACGGCGGCATCCATCTTTGTAATGTAGGCTACATAATCTGCTTCAAAATCCCAGCACTGTCGTCATCGTGTAAAGCCCGCCCCAACGTTTCTGATTGGTGCCTCGATTTCGACGGATTGGAAATGGGTTTGAATGAGCTCTTTGCCAGACTAACTTTCAGAGCAAATCTAAATTTGCCGGAAGTTGTCTGGGTTTTCCCAGGCTATCTAATCTGTGGAGTGAGTCGAAAATGTTTGCATGGGTATAATGTTTACACCGTAAAACTTCAAATAATAGCCGAGTCCCAAATAGACGCCGGTCTCTTTTACGCGCCTGGTGTGGCGACAGGTTTGGGTAAATAAAGGCCGGTCTCAAATAGAGGCCGGGTCTGTTTTTTAGTTTCGGGTTGTAGCCTATTTAATCTTCTTAAACCCGTCAGATCGTCCGCTTTTTGGCGGCCGCCAAAGCAAATTTGTGTCCCGCCAAAGCCTTTTTTGATCGGTGAGTGATGTAATAGAATGACTGCTGCGCTTGACAGGGCGCAAACGAGCAGAGAGAGAGAGCCCCGGCCGCGCGCGCACTCACGTTTTCAAACAACACGAGCGCTGTCTTGCTCTCGCTCCCTCGCGCATATTAATAAAAATCAATTGACACGATATAAAAGGTCGGAAGAACATCTCAATCATGAACAACATCTCAACACTAAATTATAAAGGCCTGTCTCATACAGACGCCTGTCTCAAATACAAGCCGGTGCAGTTCGACGATTTGGGAAAATAAAAGCCCGGGCTATTATTTGAAGTTTTACGGTAGTTCAGTTTATCAAGCTGAATAATTGTTCGTTAAAGAGATGTTTGAACTTTCAAAATATGTCATGATGTTTTCAGAATTTGATGCAGTTACAGTAGGCCCTAGATTAGTTAGATAGTTTGAATTCAGTTCAGAGGTGTAAAACTATAAATTCTATGTTACAATCTTACTCAATTAAAGGTTTTACCAGTGTTTGTTTAGTGAAAGTAAGTGAATAAAAATAAATAGGATGAATTCAGGTTGATTGGGACACTTAGAAGAATCAGAGAATTTCTCATTAAAGTAAATTTTGACATGCACCTTGGTAATGAGACTATGATTTTTTCCTCTTATTCTTCTATTACCATGATCATAATAACATGGTGTTTTTTAGGTATACTTTGAAGATCCATAATGTTGTGTATGAATATGGTAATGATACAATTATACATAATACTGTGGTTAACCAGATGGTAATACCTCAATATATCACAGATCATTTTGTAATTGAAATGGTAGAAACAGCTTTGATATAATTTATCATGTTATCATAGTTTGTTTATTTTGATGTAAAAAAAATTAGACACTTTTACTTTGTCAGGTTGAGATGGGAGAAACAATGGCATGAATAATTATGAAAAGTTGAAAATAAATTTGTTAAACAAGCATTATAATTTTACATTATAATTTTCAATTATAGCTTTTAACAATGAAAAATAAATTATGAAAAAATAGCAAAACAAGATTTACAATTATAAAAATAATATTCATTGTGTATTTCAAAATTAGGGCTGTAATTTCATCGATTGTGTTTGACAGGTGTGATGATCAGTGGAGTTGAGTTTTTACCTCCATAGTTTAGATCTGGGCTAAAATATGGATAGAGTTTCCCAATGAAAGACTGATCAGTGAAAGAGTAGATATGAGAGCTGGACTCCACATCATAAAAGGAGACCAGACCCTCCTCATAATCCACAAACACACCGACCCGCTGCGGCTTCACTCTCACACACAGAGAGACAGAGGGACCAGCACAAGCTCTATATTCATTCTCATTCATCAGAACCACAGTCCAGTATCCATTACTGGGAGTCAGTGGGATATCTCCCTTCCTGTCAATGGATTCTCTGGCTACTCCTAAATCCCATTTAGTCTTTCCCTTCACCTGCACCTCAAAATAAAATCTCCCTGAGGAGAATCCCTCCTTTCCCAGGACATTTACACATGGATCAAATCTCTCTGGATTGTCTGGGAGTTTCTGTCTAATGTCTCCATGTCTCACTTGTTTTCCATCATCAGACAGGATGAGATATGGATTAGCTGTATCAGGATCCAGAGTCACATCCACTGAGAAAACAGAGAATATGAATCATAACTTAATGCAGACTTTTAGTGATGTTTGTAATATTGAATCAGTTGTTAATCATACTGTAGGTCAGTGATGAAGCTGTGAGTATGTGAATGTAATCTAGTGTAGTGCAGACAGCACACTGTACCTGCATACTGCTGTATCCTCTTCACAACTGTAGAGACACATGACAATAACACATCAGCAGATCTTTGACATGTTTATGTGTGCAATTATAAAACTTAAAGATTTAAGAATATATTTAAAGAATTGTGTACAAGATCATGTTTCATCTGATCAATGTCTCTCTGCTGATATTCAGAGAATCCCTGAACTCCTATTGTGTTTGAGCTCTAAATATTCCTCCTTTTTAGAACATCTTTGGGAATGTTTTGTTAAACATTTTATGACATTTTTATTTCAGATATTTTTATGCCTAATGTCATTCATCTCAGTTTTGGAGTGGATTAATGTTGTGGTTGTTCAGCAAAGACAAGTGATTTCCATTACACGAGAGTAGATGTTAAAACTTCATGCTGATTTGTACTCAGCTTTCGCCAAGATAAGCAACACTAAGACGTAGCTTTACAGAACTATGCTTCACCCATTTACGCTTCTTTCCATATGGTGGTGTGACTCCCCTTCTGTCCGGCGTTAACGACTGCAGTGTACTTGGCGCATCAGCACACACGACGGCTGCGACTACAGTGTGGTCTCCCTAGTGGACCAGCGCGCCAACCGTCTGGATTGAGCCAAGTAGGGGACATCTCTAGGGTCTTCAAGTGGGCACCTTCCGTCCTCAGTGTTTCGTCGACTGCCCACGACACCTCAAGAGGGCTCGACAGTGACTCTGGCGTCCCAGAGTCACCCCCCTCCGTCCCCCACTCAACTCAGCCCAGCTTACTGACCTCTACATCCCTCCTGCTGCTGAGACCCAACCACAATCTCACAATCTCTCCGCAACCCAACCATACGCGCCAACCCGTTTGACTAAGGCTGTCGAGCCCCACTGGTGCGTTAATATGCAGTTTCAGTGGCAACGGTTCCGTATGGCATACCACCTACCGCAAAACACAATATCTGCCCAACCACCCGTCATTCACGCAATATACACAGGAACGTAATAACTGCAAATACTATACAACCTATACAAATAAACAAACAGACTCTTCAAGTTTTCAAGAATTCTACGAAACCGTAGCATGGCGGCCTGTACACAGCCAGCTAGAATCTTTCCGTCTCAACCACAGCCAGTTGCTGCTCCTTTCTGCTGCTTCAGATAAGTTCTTTACTGTGCGACGCAACTCTTGGCCACTGAATCCGACGTCTCGGAGGAACCGGGTTGTAGAGTGTGCCACAAAAACTCGACAACCCACTTCCACTGGATAAACCTGGACTCTCCATCCTCGCTGTTCTGCTTCAGTGGCCAGATGAGCATACTGCAGTTTCTTCCTCTCATATGCCTCATCTACCGCATCCTCCCATGGCACTGTTAACTCTATCAGTTGAACAATGCGTGCTGATCCAGACCACAAAACAATATCTGGTCGTAGGTTAGTGGTGGCAATCTCAGGTGGAAAAATAAGCCGTTGATCAAGATCAGCCAGCATCTTCCAGTCCCTAGCAGCTTCCAGTTGTCCTGGGCGAGAATTGGTGTTAGCACCTTTTCTTGGTGGTTGCTCGCCTGGGCGGAGGAATATTGTCTTCTGCGTGTAATGTTTTGCTAGAATAGGCGGCAACTTATTAGTCATACTACGCTTGCCTTCCAATGCTAAAGCCAAACATCGCAATACTTGGTCATGGCGCCAAGTAAACCGACCCTGGCTAAGAGCCACCTTACATCCTGTCAAAATGTGCCTTAATGTGGCAGGTGATGAACACAAAGGACAAGAGGGATCCTCTCCTACCCAGAGGTTTAGGTTCTGCGGTGATGGGAGAACATCATATGTTGACCTAATAAGGAAACTGATCCTACTCTCTTCCATTGACCAAAGGTCTTGCCAGCCCATTTTGCGTTGTTCCACACTCTCCCATCTCATCCACTCTCCCTGCTTGGCCTGGGAAATGGCCTTTATACATCTCATCCTCTCCTCCTGCTTTCGCACCTCGTTGACTACCAGCTTCCTCCTTTGAGCTGGGCCTGCCTTGTGCCATTTAGGTGGAGCTAAACTGAGCCCAAAACCCCCTCTTCCATGCTGTACCTGTCCCACGATATCCCCAATTTGAAGGTCAGCCTTTCCCTCTACTACAGATTTCTTTGCTGACCACTTTTTACCAGTTTTTACCACAGGGGCTGCCTCCCTTACACATTTGTCGCGTGACTCTGCTAAAGTCATTTCCAGTCTGACCTTGGCACACTTAAACTCCTCGGTTAAAACAGAGACTGGCAGCTGCAATACTCCTTTACTATAAAGTCCCACTCTGCTGAGGCAGCGTGGAACTCCCAACCATTTCCTGATGTATGAACTTAACGCTTCCAGCTTATCCACTGTTGTCAAAGAAACCTCGTACACAGTCAGTGGCCACAGCAACCTTGGCAGTAGACCAAAATGAAAGCACCAGAGTTTTAGTTTGCCTGGTAGAGCACAGCTGTTTATGCTCTTCAACCCTTCCACTGCTTGTCGTCTAACTTCTCCCACTCGAACTGTGTCCTTTAGATCCCCATCGTACCATCTCCCAAGACTCTTCACTGGCTTCTCAGAAACTGTTGGTATTGCCTCACCATTGATGAAGAATGTTTTATCTACTACCTTTCCTTTAACTATCGAGATGCTCCTTGATTTAGAGGGCTTAAATTGCATTCGTGCCCATTCAATATTATCTGTTAACTTCCCCAATAACCGATTAGTGCAGGCTACTGTTGTAGTCATGGTTGTCATGTCATCCATGTATGCTCTGATTGGTGGTAGTCGCATCCCAGAAGCCAAGCGCTCTCCTCCTACTACCCATCTTGATGCCCTAATGATTACTTCCATTGCCATGGTAAAAGCCAGTGGAGAAATGGTGCATCCTGCCATTATTCCAACCTCTAAGCATTGCCATGCGGTGCTGAATTTTGGAGTTGAGAAACTAAATTGCAAATCTCCAAAATAGGCTTTCACTAAATTTGTTATTGACATTGGTACTCTGAAAAAATCAAATGCTGCCCAAAGAAGCTCATGTGGCACTGAACCATATGCATTAGCCAAATCCAGGAATGTCACATGGAGCTCCTTCCTCTCCTTTTTTGCTGACTGAATTCGTTGCCAGATAACATTGTTGTGTTCTAAGCATCCTGAGAACCCTGGAATGCCCGCTTTTTGAACTGAATTGTCAATGAAGCCATTCTTTAATAGGTAGGTGGACAATCTCTGGGCAATAATGCTGAAGAAAATCTTACCTTCAACGTTTAATAGTGAAATAGGACGAAACTGACTGATGCTTGTAGCATCTTTTTCTTTAGGTATAAAGACTCCACCTGCTCTGCGCCATGCTCTAGGTACAACCTGTTTTTCCCATGCCACTTTTATCAATTTCCACAGAATTTGCAGAACATTACAGTGGACATGTAGTGGACAACATTAAAAACAAATCTTTAAGAAAATTAAAATAAAATCCCAGCACTGCAAAGCTGTTTGAATCTATCGATTTGATTTTCTTCTGCTAAACTGATTTTATCTGACACATAATCACAACATTTAGATGAAACCGCTGAAAAAAACTACAGAAAATGAATGTCTCTTTCTATTGTTTCTCATCTAAAAGTGTTCACAGATGTACTAAAGCCTCAAGGTTCTGGTTACAGTGATGAAGCTTATAGTACAAGATGAATTTACTGCATGTTTTCTGAAATTAGAGATGAATATGACCTGCTCTCTTCAAGAAGAACTGTGATGATAATGAGACACAAACACATGATCACATACTTCTCTTATTTCACCTTTATCAGACTCGTTCTTCATTACTGATAATAAAGATGATAAATGTATGTCTCTGTAAGGTGTATTTGATATTGCTGTACCAGTTTGTGTGAGTTTCTCCTGTAGAGAGTCCTGCAGTTTAGTCAGAGCTCTCCTCAGAGTCTCCAGACTCTCATCAGTCTTCACACTGATCTCAGACCAGTTCCTGGTGTTTCTAGAGCTGCACAGGGATGAGTAAATCTACAGCAGGAGAGAGGAGAAATCCTTCAGCATGGGGAGTGTTATGGTGTCATATACTGCATTATCATTGATCAGAGAGATGTTGACTGACCTGTAGGAGGCGGAGGTGATCTTCAGTGTGTGAGAGCTGCTCCAGCTCAGTGTTTCTCATCTTTAGCTCAGTGATCTCCTGCTCCAGCTCTTCAATGAGCTCTTCCTCCTGTTTCTCTGCTGCTTTCTGCTGCTCCTCCATCATCTCCAGCAGTTCAGTCTGACATCTCTCAAAGGAGCGGATGAGATCAGTGAAGAGCTCCACACGGGCTGCTTTCTCCTTCTCTGTGTTTCTCTAATCAACCAGGACAATCAACACATTATTAGTGGTGTTTGTTAAGAGAAGAATCAGTGTTATTATTTCTCATTCTTAAAGGGGACCTATTATGCCCCTTTTCACAAGATGTAAAATAAGTCTCTGATGTCCCCAGAGTGTGTATGTGAAGTTTTAGCTCAAAATACCCAACAGATAATTTTTTACAGCATGTTTAAATTGTCACTTTTTGAGGCTCAGAAAAACGCACCGTTTTAGTGTGTATCCCTTTGCAATGCAAATGAGCAGCTGCTGCCGGCCCAGAGGGCGGAGCCTCACGAGCTCGCGCTCAGTCAGGATAATCTCATCTCACGGAATGATAATATCAAAACAAACTCTCAGTAGCCGTGTTCATTTCGACCCGGAGTCGGACAATAATGCCCACAGAGCCAGATAATATATGCTGTATGGAGACTGAACAGGTATAGTCTAGTTTAATTACGGTTATTAGTACTTGTTTTTCCATCTTTCTTTTATCCACTATTAGTACAAGCCTGTTGTTGCGGACCGCGTCCGAATGTTGTAAAAATATACTGATGAGTTCAATGAAGTTTATTGTACATCACACAAAAGATGAAGTGTGAATTTCACTCTAGAAAATCACTGTAAGAGCTGAATAAACACTGTATAAGAACACTCTCTCCCTTTCATTATCATCAACATACATAGCGAAGTAAAAAAAAACACTCGTTACAACTAACAGTAAACAATACACACCTTTTCAGGGGGTGCTTAATAAACTGGTAAACTGTATATCCGTAAAATAACTATGAACTTACTAAAGTGCGCGGTCTCACTTTCATTTCTGCCATGATCAATAACGTTATGCCTATCGCTCCAGTAAATAGAGCTATGTGGATTAATACATCCAGCTACACAACACCGACAATGCTTGGGAGACATTCTAGTCAGTGCAGCAATGGCAGATGTGTACAACTCTCAACTCGCTGTGAACTCGATCAGGGCGGGTCTATGTTAGAACGGCAGTGTCTGTCAACACTCGTGGGCGGGGCCTGTGGCTTTAGTGATGTCACAAAAGCCACATTGGCCCTGTCCCAAATGGCACACTCCGGACTTGTGGACTTCCTCAGAGTCCACACTTCGGTAACGTCATGTAGTGCAGACCTATAGGGCCCTTAGCGCGAGTCCGCGAGGGCGCATTGAGAGGTATTTTTGGGACAGACTCGATCGTCACGCCGGAAACAGGAAGAAGGTCTCAGCTCAGACGTCGAGCTGAATGAACTTAAAGGTCATCTCATCAGTCCCTTTATTAGAAAAATATCACAAATATCATTAAAAAAAAAATTACAGTCTTTAGCATCGAGAACAGGATTTATTTTATTTTCCCAAATCTTGTGTCCATGTGAACTACACAGCCTGCTTTTACAGTTCTATAATTGTATATGCCACCTGGGCATTAGAATAGATGTCATGGTTATGTAAATGATCAATACAGTTCAATTTTACAATGTTCAATTTTAACACAAAATTAAAATGTAAATGAGTTAAAGAAAAATGTATAGGTTTCAATATTCATAATAAGAGGCATAAGAGGATAGAGATCATTTACTGGAGGAAAAGAAGAGGAGGAGGAGGAGGAGAAGGAGAAGAAGGGGAGGAGGCAAAGGGGAGGAGGAGAAGAAGAAGGGGAGGAGGAGGAGGAGGAGGAGAAGGAGGAGGAGGAGGAGGAGGAGGAGGAGAAGGAGGGGGAGGAGGAGGAGGAGAAGGAGGGGGAGAAGGAGGGGGAGAGGAGGAGAAGGAGGAAGAGGAGAAGGAGAAGAAGAAGAAGAAGGGGAGGAGGAGAAGGAGGAGGAGGAGAAGAAGGGTAGGAGGAGGAGGAGAAGGGTAGGAGGAGAAGGAGGAGAAGAAGAAGGGGAGGAGAAGGGGAGAAGGAGGAGGAGGAGGAGGAGGAGGAGGAGGAGAAGAAGGGGAGGAGGAGGAGGAGAAGGGGAGGAGGAGGAGGAGGAGAAGAAGGGGGGAGGAGGAGAAGGAGCAGAAGAGGGGGGGAGGAGGAGAAGGGGAGGAGGAGGAGGGAAGGAGGAGGAGGAGAAGGAGAAGGGAAGGAGGAGGGAAGGAGGAGGAGGGCTGCCGGAAGAATTTAATCAATAAGATGACGTGGTGTCTGATGCTTATATAGAGGGAATGCATTAACGTCACTTTCCTGCCGGAACACGCCCCCTCAGCCGGACTGAGTGGCAGAAGAGCAGCTGCGTGACTGGATTTAATAGGGGAAACTGCGAAAACGCAAGTAAAACAAACGATTATCAGTTTAAACTAAAGATTGGACTCAATATAGTGTTCCTTACAACTTACTAAAGATCCAGTGATCCATGGATATTGACATGCAGCCAGGAATCGTGTTTCCTGACATTTATATGTGCCCGATTTCGACACCGGGGGAAATACATACAGCAAATTTGCCTGTGAACGCTTTATATAAATACAATATAGGCAGGTCTAAATCCAGGTGATCACTTATATCAATGTTATATATATCATCATATCGTCTAGACTTAAAACTTGTGTAGTTTTTTGTCAGTGTTTATTTAAAAATGTCAAATTATACAGAATATACAGTGGTAAATATTTGATTGATGAGTTGTCACTGCAATATATAACAATACCATATATAGAGAATGATTTTACCACTAAATTCAGCATATTGACACAAAAATGATAACTGCAAATCCACCTTTCGTTTCCTGGAGTCCAGTTGTTTCTATGAATTGCAGCGATCTATTTGCTTCTCTGTTCTGTAGCTTTAGGTAGTCTGTAAAAATATACCTCATATTTCTTGTCAAATCTAGTTGTACAGTCAGTCTCAAAGCTCTTTCCCGTTTTAGACGCGTTTTGTGTGTTTTTCCGCAGCATTCACGCTGAAAACCAATGCTGCCGCTCAGTGTTTTTGCCACTTGTGGGCGTAACCGCAGTCACTCCGGCCAATGGTGACGTCTAGGGCTGTGTTCAAAATATCGATACGACGATACATCGTCATGGACTCCTGACGATGCGCGTCTCGATACAGCAACTGCTGTATCGATACTGTCGTGCTTTTGAATGTAGCCAATTCAGGGCTCGAATTTCAGCACGGGATTGCGAGTATTACGCATTATTGTAATCATTCCCGCAGGTCTCCCACTTATAATGCGGGAAATTCCCACAAACATTGATTGAGTGTTCAGCTGTGCCGCGTCTTCTGTCTCTCAAAATGGGTTGCTCAAGGCAAGCGTCAAACGTGCTGAAGGCGGCGATACAACACTCACGCTTTTAGGAGTTGGGACATGAAGGAATATTCACTTGCATATTCGGGCGAGCATTGCATTGTCACTTAAGTTTACCATTCGCTCGTCTTTTTAAGTCTTACCACGCTAAACATTCAAGCGATTTTAAACTATTCAGTACTCGCACGCTCTCTGAGAGATGGTTTTCTCTGCATGCTTACATAGAGTACAGCCGCCTCACAAACAGCCTGTGAGTAACAAAAGTTCTTTTTCACGGATTATATCGCTTTTACAGACAAAAACAAGCAAAATGATGTCAAAAATGTCAGTCTTGGTGAGTATCCAACACAGTCGGTTATGTATTAAATAAGCATAAAATGCACGTGACAGTATAATGAAAACAGGATCCGTGCACTAGCTCTTAAAGTGACAGCAGCCATATGTGTCCGTCATTAATATTGTTGTCAAAACAACAAAAGATAGCTTTAATTATAAGGAATCTGGATTTATAGTCGATGTATTTAATTTAGTCAGGACTAAAATACTACCCAATGTTATTACATTTAATTACTTTAAGTTTCTGTAGTATTTCTGAATAGTGCTAGACCTATTCAAAAACTTTTCTCTTTATTGGTAGGCTATCTTTATTCTATTGTATTTATTTGTTTAAAATGATTTCAACATAATGTAAAGAAATTACTGTGTTTGGTGCACATTCCAACACTTATTTAATTTAACTCATTGCTTTTTAATGACAAAAACTAAATAGTTTTTCAGTTATCACAACTGTTATATCACTGTTTATTCAATAAAGATATTATTGTTACTAAACTCTTCTCAAAAGAAATTTCAATTCAAAAATTGATCCATATCGTGATACGTATCGTATCGTGGCTTTAGTATCGTGATGCGTATCGTATCGTGACATTGTTGGTGATACACAGCCCTAGTGACGTCACATGCATACCCTCTATAATATGCTCATAATGATGATTGACAGGACTGAATGTTTAGGCTCCTCCCAAACCTACTTTTGTAGTCAAATTTAACAAATTTAAACTCACTTTTCTGACTTCTGCTGAGTGTTTGACATCTTGAATCTTCTTGATTATGTCCTGGATCTTCTGCTGTGTGTCTTTCTGGGTCTTCATCAGTTGAGTCTATAAACAGAGAACAACACACAATATGTTTTCATAATTGATTCATTTATATAAAAGAACATGTGATTCCTCATGATAATAGCCCTTTAAAATCAGTTTGTCAGTAACTTCTACCTTTTTCTCTTCACTCTCCTCTTCTATAGGAACAGTGTTGTGGTTCTTGTGGTCTGTCACGTCACACATCGGACACACACATGTCTGATCATCTCTACAGAACAGCTCCAGAGGTCTCTCATGTTTCTGACATATATAGTCCTCCAGATTACTCACAGGATTGATCAGTTTGTGTTTCTTTAAACCTGCCACTCTCAGATGACGCTCCAGGTGAGTTTCACAGTAAGAGCTCTGACACACCAGACACGACTTCAGGGCTTTCAGCTTTCTTTCCTCACAGACGTCACACAGAACTTCAGGACTTTTCTTTTTATAGTGATCTCCAATCTCTCGGAGTGTGGTATTAATCTTGAGATCAGGTCTGTGGTTGAATGTTTCTTTACAATATGGACAGTTGCAGGTCTGGCTGTTGTCCCAGCACTTATTCAGACAGGTCTTGCAGAAGTTGTGTCCACATGGAGTGCTGACTGGATCAGTGAACACGTCCAGACATATAGAGCACTGAAGCTCCTCAGTCAGTGGACCGCTGGAGGAAGACATCCCTGGAGAGAGAAATGAAGATAAAAATCACCTAATAGTCTACAGTTTGGACAAACATTTGACTTTCTGATCTTGGGTTTTGCTTGAAGGACTAAAATAATAATAATAATAATAATAATAATAATAATAATTATTATTATTATTATTATTATTAGAGATCGACCGATTCATCGGTTTTGCCGATTAATCGGCACCGATAGTTGATTGGTGTAACTATCGTTATCGGCAAAATCCACACCGATAGTTTTTCCGGGTTGCGTCCGTTGCTGGAGCGGCTGAGAAGTGTGTGGAGTCATTACGCAGTACCAGAGCGCTAAGAAGAGACTGCTGGCATTATACAGAGAGAGAACGGCCTCTAGAGGACAAATAACAAACTATCACTGGCTGAGTTGTTTACGTTAGCACGTGAGGCTGCGTGCAGCAAGGAGAGAACACGCAGCACAGAGAGTGCTGACACTTCAGACGCGCATTTAAAACACCGACAGCGAAACGGTATGAATACATAACACTAAAGTATATTGCCATATCATTATAAAGTAATTAATTTGTTGACTAGATGCTGCATCAGCAGAGAAAGAACAGAAGTATGTTTGCCGTCGAGGCTGAGAGGACACTAACATTAGTACCTCAGTCAAGCGTGACAAAAACAATGTGACAAAAACACACGCAGACCTGACCCAAATGTTTTATGTTGCAATTGTTACCATCTATTTGCATTATTTTATATCCAGCTGGTCACTTTTATGCATTCATTAGCCGACGAAGTTGCATAATAAAACTAGTGACGTGATTGACTTCTCAACATTGATATGTTCATGTAAGTTAGCCGACAGAAACAAATCAGAAACGCGTTCGATTTAAGTTCTTTTTTTTTTATTACTACAATACTGTACATCTTGTTATTTTGATTAGATAATCATCAAGTGTTATAAAATAGAAGCAAATAAAGTGAGAGACTATACATAGGCTATATTACGTATACGTAATATAGCCTATTAAATTTTAATGGCCATCTTTAAGAACGACTCTTTGGAATTATATGAAATGGTAACACTTTACAATAAGATTCCATTTTTAGCATTAACTAAGGTTAATAAAAGTTGTAGAAGTATTATTCATTGTTAGTTTGCTAATTTCAACATATACTAATGCATTTGAAATGGAGTTTTAATTCTTATTTTATCTGTTATTACCTTAATTAATGTACTATGAACTAACATGAATAAGGGTTCAATTGTATTGCTCATATTAATACATGCAGTAAAAACGTATATTGCATAATGCATATAGTTCATGAAAGCTAGCTAGTATCCTTGTTAAATGCGACTTGCAAAGTGTTACCTTTATGCATGTTTCTAGGTTATAGCTAACGAAACTTGTAATATTTTAATGTTTAAATTATTTTCTGTATAGAGTTCGTTCTGTAGAACTTCTTATTTTAATATATTCATATTTATATATTTATTTAATTTAGCACATTTCAGTTCAGCACTGTTTTACTTGTGAGTGTTATGTTTAGTTTTAATCCAGTATCCATTTTAAAAAATATCGGTTGAATTATCGGTTATCGGCTTTTATGGTCAAACCTAAATATCGGTATAATCCACTATCGGTCGACCTCTAATTATTATTATTATTATTATTATTATTATTATTATTATTAGCCTATTATAAATGGATGAGTGAAGGAAAAGACTCAACAACCCTCCATTTAATACGGTTTATAAAGAGTCCCATGATGCACCTCATGAAGTTGGTTGAATGTAAAGAAGGTCTAGAGATTGTACTGTTAAAAATTTATTGAGTGGACTAATTTAGGTTCAACAGTATTTTTAACTGATAAAGTTCACACAAGTGTTTACCATTTGGAGGCATAGATGACATTAACTTTTTTTTACTTCTCAAGAACAGCTGGGCTTTGTTTTCTCAGGTCGGAGGAATCTCCGGGAACAGGTTGACTTCTGTTTATTTACCTGCTTTGTTTCAGAGGCTCTGAGTTACACTGTCATGCTGATCTCCACATTTATGCAAATCCCTCCCCCTTGAAAGGTATAAACACTGTGTTGTAGCTAATTGAGTTTAGACTTGGATGATGACTACAGCGATGCAACAGCAAAGTCCTCAATAAAGAGTAACTTCTGCTTTGAAAGATATCCCAACGTCTCCTGGTTCTTCGCTTCTGAGTCGCCCACACATAAGAAAAAGTTCAGAACAGTTTTGGTGCCGTGACCCGGATAGAGCTACTCACTTGAATCCAGATTGAAACTTCAAGCTCAACAAAGAATGAACTTTTCTGACAGAGTTTCCAGATGGAATCTTTCCTTGCAACCAACGATTTGGTGAGTTTCACTCTATTCAAAGAACCGCTGAAGACCAGTACAAATGTGTTATCCTCTGTGCCATCAGAGAAGAGTTAACAGACAGCTGTAGAGTTTGGTTAAATAGGTTATCCTCTAAAGTTTCTCTTTTAGAGATGAAATTTATTCTCGGTCCAGGCAGGGAAGATTAGCATTACTTGCTAATACTGTTATCCTCTGTTTTTCAGCAGAGAAGAATTGTTTATCCTCTGTTATTGTAGGCAGGGAAGTTAAATGTTTAGGTGGTAATTTGGAAGGTTAACAAGAGTTAATCGGAGTTAACAAGTGTACCCTCTGTTTGATCAGAGAAGTGTTAGTGTTTGTTTGTGTGGTAACAAAGAAATCCACAAAATGTTTAGGAAAAGTGCTAGACTAATCCCCACAACTGAAAAAGGTGGTCTAGCTACTCCTTTATGGACAGACAGTGAGTTCAAGTCATTGTTAGGGGAGCAGATGGACTCCATAGTGACCGAGTCAGTCAGATTGGATTTGAGAAAGAAATTTGGTATTCGCCCAGAAAAAGTATGGTCCATTGAAGAATGCAAGAAGGTGTTAGGTGCATGTATCAGAAAACGAAATATAAAAGGGATTATCTGCTGCCACAAATAATTTAGCTTATCCATTGCACAAGAACAAGCTAGGTGTATTGCTAAGTTAAAAGAACAGAACAAGCAATTGTTCATTCAAGTTTCCTGTCTCACGAAAAAGGTGGGCCATAACAAGGCCTCAACCAAATGTGACTCAGAAGACCAACAGTCAGATGAGATTTATCCTGATTTAAAAGCTTTTTTTTAAACAGATGTAGCCATCCAATCAGTAACTGATAAGCCTGTAGATTCAGTAATGGTATGTGTCGCAAGGAGAAGATCGCAGGGAATTGAGGGAACTGAAAGTGTTTCTCCCAACTCTTCTGTTGTCCAAATCCAAACTGTTGCCAAAGCGCTAAGACCTAAGGATATAGAGAGACTATCCCAGAGCTTGCCCTCAGTACGTACAAATTTTTCTGAATTTAGAAGGGCATTGATCAGTAAAATGCGTCTTTACGACATGTCGTTGGCAGAAGTAACACAACTGATGTCACAAATTCTATCTGAATCCGAATTCAACAGTTTTGAGTCTGCTGTTACTTCTGAACTACAACACGCCAGAAAAGATGAATTGAGAGAGGGAGTTCTGAAAGCGTTGAAGAACATTGTTGGACCAAACATGGACTGGTCAAAGATCACTAGTTGTGTACAGAAGGAGGATGAAAATGTTAGTGAGTACACTGAAAGTAGAGATCGACCGATTCATCGGTTTTGCCGATTAATCGGCACTGATAGTTGATTGGTGTAACTATCGTTATTGGTAAAAATCCACACCGATAGTTTTTCCAGGTTGCGTCCGTTGCTGGAGCGGCTGAGAAGTGTGCGGAGTCATTACACAGTACGAGAGCGAGAGCGGCCTCTAGAGGACAAATAACAAACTATCACTGGCTGAGTTGTTTACGTTAGCACGTGAGGCTGCGCGCAGCAAGGAGAGAACACGCAGCACAGAGAGTGCTGACACTTCAGACGCGCATTTAAAACACCGACAGCGAAACGGTATGAATACATAACACTAAAGTATATTGCCATATCATTATAAAGTAATTAATTTGTTGACTAGATGCTGCATCAGCAGAGAAAGAACAGAAGTATGTTTGCCGTCGAGGCTGAGAGGACACTAACATTAGTTCCTCAGTCAAGTGGTTTAAACAAAAACACAAGCAGACCTGACCCAAATGTTTTATGTTGCAATTGTTACCATCTATTTGCATTATTTTATATCCAGCTGGTCACTTTTATGCATTCATTAGCCGACGAAGTTGCATATTTAAAACTAGTGACGTGATTGCTTTCTCAACATTGATATGTTCATGTAAGTTAGCCGACAGACACTAAACAAATCAGAAACGCGTTCGATTTAAGTTCTTTTTTTTATCACTACAATTAATCTTGTTATTTTGATTAGATAATCATCAAGTGTTCTAAAATAGAAGCAAATAAAGTGAGAGACTATACATAAAGACCTATATTACGTATACGTAATATAGCCTATTAAATTTTAATGGCCATCTTTAAGAACGACTCTTTGGAATTATATGAAATGGTAACACTTTACAATAAGATTCCATTTTTAGCATTAACTAAGGTTAATAAAAGTTGTAGAAGTATTATTCATTGTTAGTTTGTTAATTTCAACATATACTAATGCATTTGAAATGGAGTTTTAATTCTTATTTTATTTGTTATTACCTTAGTTAATGTACTATGAACTAACATGAATGATAAAGGTTCAATTGTATTGCATAATGCATATAGTTCATGAAAGCAAGCTAATACATCCTTGTTAACAAATGCGACTGACAAAGTATTACCTATGAAATTTACGTATGTTTCTAGCTTATAGCAAACGAAACTTGTAATATTTTAATGTTTAAATGATATTCTATATAGAGTTCATTCTGTAGAACTTCTTATTTTAATATATTCATATTTATATATTTATTTAATTTAGCACATTTCAGTTCAGCACTATTTTACTTGTGAGTGTTATGTTTGTTTTTAATCCAGGATCCATTTTGAAAAATATCGGTTGAATTATCGGTTATCGGCATTTACGGTCAAACCTAAATATCTGTATCGGTAAAATCCACTATCGGTCGACCTCTAACTGAAAGACTTTGTCAGTCAGCTGCAGCACACAGTGGGATAGCTGAAACTTCAGAGAAGGTGCTAGATGACAAAGGACCACTGATTCGTATCTAGTCAGATGGCCTTGTAGCAGAATACAGAAGAGCTTTTCCATTCTTAGATCTTGCTTGGTCTAACAGAACTCTCAGAAGTAACTTAGACAGTTTGGCTGCATGGGAAAGATACTCTGATGTCAAGGCAAGAGTAAAAATTGCAGCAGCATCCTTTAAGGTCAACACAGAGAATCAACAGAAACGCAAATGTCCTAAGAGAGAGGGCAGTTGTTATTACTGTGGTAAACATGGACATTGGGGAAAAGAGTGTAGGAAAAACAAAAAGAACTTGTTAAATGTTACTCAACTTCTACTCAGTCTGCTTGCTACTCTGAAGCAGCCCCTTCCTTCGTCATTAAACTCGTGGGGTAGCTTGCTCAGGTGTTAACCATTTGGGCTGTGAGTGCTTAATTTCCCCAGTAACTTACAACAAAGATGAAAGACTGATTTTTGTTTAATAGAACAAAAGGAAAGTGACGGCCTCACCTTTCCTTTGGGGGACACTAGTTAAGTAAACTCACAGCCTTAAATGTTAATGCTACAGCACAGGCCCTTCATCAGTAATGGTGTTAGGTCAGAATGTAAATGTAAAATGCCCTCATGCAGTGTCCACACTGATGAATCAAGCAAAAGAAACTTCTGTCACCTCCTCCCGTTGGGAAAATTGGTTAACTACCCCCACAGCCCCGAACATTGTTTTACAGCGTGCACCAGTCACGAACCCATCCTCATGTATGATGTCTGCAATGACTGAGGATTTGTTAGAGGATGAAGGAGAAATTACTCACAATTGTGTTACGCTTACATACACACCTTCTAGAGAAGTAAAAGAAACTCCCATAGAGAATTCAGAATTTGAGTTGTTTGTTGATGGTTCAGCTCAAGTAATTGAAAGTAATTCAGAAACAAACCATTAGAGCCTATGTGGCATGGACCACATTAAGTGATGTTGATTACAGCAGCTGCAGTATTGTGTCAGGGAAGGAAAAACCTGGACTAATGTGTCACACTGTAAAGTTGTTCCCCCACCTACAGGGATAGGATATAGGACACGGAACAAAGTGAGGAGCCCAGAGAAGAACCGAATGCAACAGGCTTCGGGGGTCAAACTCTGCGGAGAAGATTCCCTCATAGGCCTTCTCCACCCACTAGTCCATCCTTACCTCACTGTTTTCCTTAGGTGTCAAAGGAATTAAGAAATAGGGACAACAATAACAACAATAGCAGACTCAGAAAAGTTTACAACCCTAGTGTTTGAACAAATACTGCTCTACTGTCAGGCAGACTCGGAAAAGTTTACAACCCTAGTGTTTGAACAAATACTGCTCTCCTGTCTTTTGTTTTCTTTCTTACTCTGTGCAGATACCACTGATGGCTGTCCAGAGACCCATACGCACCGACCTCCTCATCTGCGTATGAAGCCACAAGAAAACCTCTAGAAAACAACTAGACCCACTGCCAAACCAACTATCACGAAAGAAAAAAAAAAAACACAACGCAGAGACCCACATACGGAACCTTCAGTCATCCATCAACATGATCAAGATTGTCGTACCAGTAACATGACGGACACTCTCGCTTCGCACAAGATAATGATCTTACAGAACAGCGTGGCCTTGGATTACATTCTAGCAACGCAAGGAGCCTGCACCGGTTTTAATGGATCCAACAGAGAACTTGAAAAAAATCCAACAAGACATTCTTGATTTTTCAGCAAAATTACACCAGATGACTGAAGATAATTCTTCATGGTTCGGAAACTTGTTAGGTAAACTGTGGATAAAGGAAATAGCAATTATGTTGTTGTTTGTTCTACTGGCATACTATCTATGCGTCCACAGTATCAAGTGTTTCATTCAACAAATGAATCACGCCTCTCACGAGAAAATCACAGTTCCTACCAGAAAAGACTATTACCCGTAAGAACTTCACGGACCCTAAATTGCATGTTTTGTTTCTGTGTCAGCATACAATTGCAGAAACATCAACACAGAGCATGTGCCTGTAACGATCACAGGTTACAAGAATGAATTTAAGTGTCTAAATTTGTATTTTGTGAGAGTTATTAGAACTCTCAAAGGGGGAAATGTAGTGTTACAAATTTATTGAGTGGTCTAATTTAGGTTCAACAGTATTTTTTACTGAGAAAGTTCACACAAGTGTTTACCATTTGGAGGCATAGATGACATTAACTTTTTTTTACCTCAAGAACAGCTGGGCTTTGTTTTCTCAGGTAGGAGGAATCTCCGGGAACAGGCTGACTTCTGTTTATTTATTTACCTGCTTTGTTTCAGAGGCTCTGAGTTACACTGTCATGCTGATCTCCACATTTATGCAAATCCCTCCCCCTTGAGAGGTATAAACACCAGAGGTGTCAAAAGTATTCACAATCATTACTCAAGTAGAAGTATAGATACTAGGGTTTAAAAAGACTTCTGTAGAAGTTGAAGTATCAACTCAAGCTTTTTACTCAAGTAAAAGTGTAAAAGTAATGGTTTCAAAACTACTTAAAGTATAAAAGTAAAAGTAATGTAAGGAAAAAAAATAACATTAAGGACAAAAGCTTAGGCCGCGCCACAGGGGCCTATAGTGCACTACCCCACCTCCTCAAAAAAACATTTTTCTAAAGGCCATAATGACTATGTTATATTAAAATGTTAATGTTGAAAAATTTGGGATGCACTAGGCTACCCGTTTCAGCCGCATATATGCCCATAGAAAATGAATTTCAGTTTTATTTCAATTTCAATTTTAGTATAATGCAAATACATTAAAGAACCATATATGTGTACTACTGAGCATTAACATGTTTCATGAAGCGGAAGATAGAATCACCTATCACAGAAAACTTTCTGCATTTTTACATTTTCACTTAGTCTGTTTATAAGCGGTTTTCCAAAAAAAAAAAAAAATTCCCCACAAGGACATGGATTTCGGATATTGCCATCTTTGTGGGGATATTTTGACCCTATAATGTAGGGTTGCACACACACACTCTCTCTCTTCTCTCGCGCTCTCTCTCTCTCTCACACACACACTCTCCTCTCCCTCCCTCTCTCTCTCTCACACACACAATCTCTTCTCCTCCCTCTCCCTCTCCCTCCCTCCCTCCCTCCCTCCCTCCCTCCCTCCCTCCCTCCCTCCCTCCCTCTCCTCTCTCCCTCCCTCCCTCCCTCCCTCCCTCCCTCCCTCCCTCCCTCCCTCCCTCCCTCCCTCCCTCTCTCTCCTCTCTCTCTCTCTCTCTCTCTCTCTCTCTCTCTCCTCTCTCTCTCTCTCTCTCTCTCTCTCTCTCTCTCTCTCTCACACTAACGATTATTTTTGCCACTTATCCCGCGATTGTCATACAGTTTATTGTAAAAACGGCTGTCCCCAAATCAATATTTGACGCGATTTGCCTCGTATTCTTGAGCAGAAAACTGTTGATTTCTCCATCGCTTACCGCATCTCTAGGTTTCCTTCGGAGGAGTTTTGCCGCTTCGCACAGCCAAATGTAACAACAGCCTCTCACAAGTTAGAAAGAAAACATAAAGCCAATCAGTTTAGTGATGTGTGTTCAGGAGGCGGGACTCATATCTATTAACTGTGTGTGTTATATATAGTTCCCACAGGCCAACTAATGTCACGTGACCTCCCCGGAGACGCCATCTTTGATGGCATAATCTGCGGTGTTTACAAAGTTTTACAAGCAAATTTCAAATAGTTCTTTCTGTTTATAATGTTACGCAAATCATGATGAGACAAAATGACAGATTATAAAGAGACTCTATTAACACAAGACAGAGAGAGGTACAATGCAAAAATTTCAGTCATAAATGGTGTGGATCCGTATGTGCTAACGAAGGAAGCACTGAGCACTGATTATGCAGCTTTGCCTCAGATACAGTATTTTCATGTGTACCATTATCTGGTATTGGCTAGGAGTTTTTACACATGTGAGCAATTCCGAGCCTGGAAATCACTGGAGGCGTACAATCAGTTTGCTGAGGTTTGGGTTGGTGACGTTTGCTCAAGTGCAATCAATGAAAAATTAGTCATCATAGCAAATCAATGTAGCATGATGCTAGAATGTCTATTAAAAAGCCATAGCCTCCACAACTAAATTCCTATGTTCCCCTTAAAACAGTCCTCGGTGCTTTCTGTTATATGCATGTACTTATTTGTACACTGAAGAATAGGGGTGGAACGGTACATGTATTCGTATTGAACCGAAACGGTACGGGCGTCATGGTTCGGTGCATGAATATAAAAATAAATAAAACTTGCGTGCAAATTAATTAATGGAATGCGGAACTACTTTATACGCGGGTTCTTTAGGGACATAATCTGAGATTGCAATGCTGGAATGTGTGTGTGTGTGTGTGTGAGTGTGAGTGAGAGAGAGGCGCGGGCGCAATGTTGTTTTTGTATGTTTTTAATACCTCGTCATTTTGTTCATACAGGACATCATTCAAACTGCAAAGTGTTAACTTATATTTGTTTTGAGGGAGTTTCTTTCCTGTTTATCCTCGCCAGCCATAACCTCCGTCATTGTTCTGACAAAAGCTTAGTCTTCTCACATTCATGAAGTCTAATGACGGACGTGTATACTGTAATTCAAAATTTAACTGAACCTCCGGCACGATTTGAACATCCATTGACCCAGCAGGAGATGACCATTTTCACTTTTTATCATGACATTAACTCGTTTCAGCTTCTTCTAATGTTCTGCCCACAGCCTGCCCACAGAAATGGCGCCGGGTCTGCAAATGGGTCATTTTTTTGAACGATGACAAGCCGGAATGACAACAAGCCGAAATGAAATAGGAGTAACGAGGCTATTTTTAAAATGTTAGGAGTAGAAAGTACAGATAATTGCGTGAAAATGTAAGGAGTAGAAGTAAAAAGTCGGCTGAAAAATAATTACTCCAGTAAAGTATAAATACTCAATTTATACTTAAGTAAGGTAAGTATTTGTACTTCGTTACTTGACACCTCTGATAAACACTGTGTTGTAGCTAATTGAGTTTAGACTTGGATGATGACTACAACGATGCAACAGCAAAGTCCTCAATAAAGAGTAACTTCTGCTTTGAAAGATATCCCAATGTCTCCTGGTTCTTCGCTTCTGAGTTGCCTACATTTTAGAAGAAAAGTTCACAAAAAGATAAAGAGTGGCGTCTTTGAAGAAACTCAAATATATGAGAGATCATGTACAGTCAGCTGGTCATTACTGCAAAATGAACCCAGACAAGCTGATCAGACCCTAATGTGAAGCTCATTACACGAACACTTACTGTACCAAATAAGTAAATACATGGAGTAATATTGATTTGAAATATTGATTTTAAATGTTTTTATCTATGATTTATCTTTAAATGATCTGCTACTGTATCTGAACTGTACATATTAAATAGCATATGAGAAGACTGTAAGTCATTCATGCACTAATTCATTCTTTTTTTTATATTATTTGTATTTACTCACATGGAGGTGTATTCTCGTTACTCTGTCTCCTGTTTTTTCTTGCTTTTGTTGATGTTGGTGAAGATTCTGCCATTGTTTTTCCCTCTTCGTTTTCAAGAATAGAAATGTTATTGAATGATCAAAGAACTAATAAGAAACATCTAATGTGTATTTGTCACTGAAGTTTAAATTAAATCTTACCTCGAGTCTGATTTAGTTTTATAATAATCAGTAGTTTCATAATAATATTATTTCAAGTCAAATTTATAATTGATATCAAATTGGTTAAAATGAAGAAAGAAACTAATAAACTTACAGAACAATCTGAACTTTGACCTGCTGTTTAGATTAATGAAAGTAAAAAGTACAAGTGATATATTTTTCAACAAAACTATATGCAACCTTTGGCTAAATATAAAAAAAAAAACGACTACGCCACCTAGGTAACTTCTCCACCCAGGAAAGTAGAAAAATAAACAAAATACCGCAAAAAGAATTAAATCCAAAAGAATTACAAAAAAATGAAGGACCCTGCTGGTTCGGATTGCGTCAAAGACAGAGACGTGACTTCCAAAAGTATACAAAGTTTATTTCACACGGGAAACATTCATTTTAAAACGTCCTAGAAATAAATCTCATACACAGTTTACCAATTAAATACCCACAGCCAGGGGCGTAGCAGCCATTATAAAAGTGGGGGGGGACAAAAGCTGTATGGTGATGTAACCAAAAGGGGGTGTTTATAATAATAAATTCTAGATAGAATAGCAATTGACATTTTACAGCACCCTAGTGGCAATTTTGGGAACATGCCATGATAGCTTACAGAAACCTATTTTTGTGAAACCATATTCAAAATAAAAAAAATACTGCAGGACTTATACTGCAATATTTCAGTTACACTACACTTACAAGAACAATAACTTTTATCTTACTTTTAAACAGAACCAAAAAAAAAAAAGTGTTCAATGAGTATACAGATTACATCTACACCCAGGCGCCTAACGTTAGGTTGACGTTGGAAATGACGTCGGACAGACATTGCATTTTGGTTGAAAATGAAAATTGGGTTGAAGTCAAGTCAATTTGACGTTGACTTAACGTTGGATTTTGGTTACACAAAAACAACTAAATCTCAACGTCAGCTGACGTCGGTATTGGACATCAATTTAACATTGACATTAGATGTTGAATTTACATTGAATTTTGGTCACCCGACGTCGCAACCGAAATTTAACCAAATATCAACGTCTTTTGACGTTGTGTGCCTGCTGGGAATAATGTTATGTCCATTTAAATAACCTTCTGTGATCTGATTTAGCTTCGGATAAAAAAATCAGACAGAAAATATATTTTATAGTATTCTGCACAATGATAAAGTCTACATCGATTAGCATTACATTATAAATATAACTTATTTTTATGAAAATACCTGACATGGCTCGAAGAACACAGATAAATCATATCGTTGCAATTATGTTTATTGTCTCCAAAACATCTTTATCTGCATGTTACAGCAATCTCTAGAAGCTTTGTTTATGTCAGGGACTTCCTAAATGTCACATGATATAGCTCTTCTTCATGTGTTCCATATATGGACTAAATGTGCACAGGGCGCCCTCAGGCTGCCAGTATGGATTGAAAACACAGTACATCAGAGTATCCAGTGCTCATAATAATTACATCGGCACATTTGGGGGCCATTTCCAGGCAGGTTTTTGAGCACGTAAATCACGACTTCAAACCACGACTCACGACTTTGTAGCGTTCCAGGCCAGTCACGCCAAACTACCTGAGCGCAATATATAGGCTACTTATTGTTTCAGAGACACATAAAATTGTAATACAAAATCGTGTGTGTATTATTATCATTATTATATTATTATTAATTTGACTGAAACGTTATATTGTCCTAAAGTGTATTCTCACCGTGTAGGGGGGGTCTGCCATTGTTGTTTTGTATGGTTTCGCGGGCTATGTGATGTCAGAGCTCGGGAGTACATCGATCTAGTACGAGTTCACGGGTGGGAAGTCACGGGTTTGACTGCCGTTCCAGTGCACTTTCACAGGTATAAGGTTGGAAAAACACGGGTTACAGGTTGCCTGGAACGCGGCATTAACAGACGCTTTTATCCAAAGCGACAAGTAGGAGAGCATACACACACTCGGCACAATCCGGCGCGACGTGACGAGGTCCATACGGGTTCTGTTGACTTACACGTCTAAATCATAACAAGGCGCCATAAAGGAAACTTTACGCGTGATTCATGTCATCGCGACATACTGTAACACATTATACTTACAGTGTGTGAAAAAAGGATGTAGCCTAATCGTCCTCTGCTTTTTTCTGGGGTGCATTTTACCGCAGACGGCCAAACAGCAAACAAAGTGACATTCGCAAGAGAGCAACAAGAGATTTGAAGCTCATGGCAGACACGCCCAAGAGATGATTCGCGCTGTGATTGGCTGAATGTTAGTTCAATCAAGTCTAAGTAACAAATCAGAGAACACGGCGGAAATATTGGCGCTGGGTCAAAAAAAAAAATGCGGGGGACAGAATCACCAGTTTCTAAAAGTGCGGGGGACGTGCCCCCCGGAAAACTACTTCTAATAAGGCAAGACAAATATTAAAAATACTCAACCTGACACACACACACGGCTCTCAAGTCTCATTTCAACCCGTTCACACGCTCACACGCCACACCTTGGATTTCTCACGCTGAGGAGTAAGGGAACTTGTCCCGCTATACAATTAATGGACGAGGCGCAGGCAAACGGAGGGAAGTTCTCTGCCGAGTTCATAGCATCTGTCTCGAGTTATACAGAGTTTAATGCCAGCTACCAGCCAATCAGAAATTAGAATTAGTTGTTTCCGGGTAAATTATGTGTTCCCGCTGCAAGCACGTTCGTTACTAGACAACACGCGCACACACTGAGTGGAAGTTGAAAGAGCACGATCTGATGAATGCGGTTTGCGGACATCTTCATTTATTTTTTATTTTTTTAGCATTTTGATTTTACGATTCCTGGGCGATATCTCTTGCATATGATCAAAGCCAGTGAGAGCTGATGTTGAGGAGTATAGCCAAATTCGTGCTAAATTATTTTTGATGCATTCAAAAACTCTCCAACTGCTTTTAAAGGGGTCATCGGATGCAAAATACACTTTTAAATGGTATTTGCAAATAAATGTGTCTTTGCAGTGTGTGGACACAATCACCATGCAATGAAAGAAATCCATTCACTTTTTTTTAATCCTCAAAAAGCCAAAAAGTTGTTGCTCATTATCATTTAAAGAGACATGCACCGAAACGGGTCACTGTGAACAGAGCTGTTTTTGAAGAGGTAAAAAGGGTGTTGTTTTACACAATAGAGTGCGGATCGGGCCGAATTTTTTTGTCCGAGCCCGGCCCGCGTCCGACAGAGCAGTAACCGAACCCGACCCGAGCCCGACAGGCATAAAGATATTTATGTCCGAGCCCGACCCGAGGCCGACAGTTAAAATCCCATTTTTTTTCTCATACTAATGACACATGTGCGTTTGTGTGGAAAGCCTGCTTTTATTAAGCAACTGTAGGAAGACATTCGGAAATGTCAGCAGGATGAGTGCATCAGCGCGCACGGAGAAACAAGCGCACTTAACGCACGCATGCACGTGTTTCGTTGTCACGGCTACATAAACAAATTTCCGCACACAGGAAGACAGATGTTATGGTAATATTTTACATGTATTTTAATCACAAAAACTAACGTTTGCATCACATGAAAGCATATGGCACATTGGCTACCAACATAATAAGCTGTTTTAAATTTAAAATGTTCAATGCCATATCGCGTTGATGTGACCGAGCCCGACCCGAACCCGAACATAATTTCGAAATATCTGTCCGAACCCGGCCCGGCCCGTCGGGCTCGGGTCGGGTATCCATCCTCTATTACACAACCATTGAGAAATTTTAACCAAAGTATGTTACAAACTTTACATGAAGACCCAAAAGAATCATACCAACTTGTGGAAAATGGGCATCCGATGACCCCTGTAAAGGTGACCGGTTTGGGTCTTGACATACATGCTCAGGGCAAGTTTTTATGACACAATGTTATGTACATTGAGTACTGATGTTCAGTTGGCTTGTTTGCGGTCAAATTTATTTTTATTTTTCGATAAATTTGTATTTTTTAAATATAACCATTTATTTTATTTGGATGAATTTGTCTTTTTATCAGATTTAACAATTGTTATAATTTCCATTTGTGCTGGTCAATTATGAACAATAGGCAAAATTGAACTGCTAGCAAAAATTGAAGCGAATTTGGTTGGGTCGAGGGACCGCTGCTGCAAATATTTGGGTGGCTCCTCCCCTAAATCTCACTCTAAACTTTTGATAAAACTTGAGAGCCCTGCACACACACACACACACACACACACACACACACACACACACATATGTGTGTGTGTGTGTGTGTATATACTAATTTTTTTTTTTTGAAAAATAGCCTAAACCATTAAATAGCACTTTCTGGAGAGTTTTGTGCAAAGAAATGGAGAAATTGAGTATTACATGATATGTGAAAAAACTGCAAGGTTAAGAGCATACTTTGCATTGCTGTAGTATCAACAGGTATTAGACATTTATCATTTACATTACTGTTAATCAGTCATCACTTGATTACACATTGTATTACCTTGTTATGATATATAGTGACCCATACAATGTGCCAAATATAATGTGCCACATGAAGAGACAGTGCAGCATATGACAGTAGCAACAGCTGAGAAGATTTGGGTCTGTGGTGACCAGGTCCACCTCACACACACTTCCTTCTCCAATTCTCTCTCTTTACTACTACTACTACACACACACACACACACACACACACACACACACATCCTACTCTGCATCATTTCTCATCAAGATATGCACAAGTCACAAAAATAAAATCAATCTATCCTTGTGTAAAGGTTGCTTGGTAGCTAAATGTAGGTCTAGCAAGTCTTATATTTCTGTAATTCACACAGATCAAATACAAATATGCTGGCTGAATATATTGCTAGTTTATTTTGAGTAGCCAGCTAGCAGTTCTCTTGGCAGTTTGCTGATAATCCGGTGTCTGAAGTAAAATGCTCAAAACATCTCCTGAGAAAAATCACATGGTCAACCTAGTCTTGGACTTGGTTATTTAATTTTGATTTAGTCTTATTTTCCTTACCTTGTCATTCAAGGCCAGGGCACTTTTTGTACATTTCTGGAACTCTTGCGCGCTTCCACATCCGCGCAACTACAGATCTCCCAGGAATACGTATTATATATCGCTGCGTACATTTATCCGTGTCACCTAGATGCGCGTGCGCGAGCGGTGCGCGATCATGGTCGACTGACAACGATATTAAGCAGCTGAACAAGAACAATCGGCCGTGTTCCGATTGTTCTCAGCTCCGCCGAGACAAAATAGACATGCCATTTCAAAAATCTTTCATTTATTGTCAGAAATATGTTTTCAAAAGCGTCACTTTCATCAAATTTTATGTGACATAATTTCCAGTAGGCAACTGACTGCAAACAAGCAGGCTTATGTGCCGGGGCTGAGCCCCGGAGAGCCCCGGCCCAATTTAACCACTGCACACACTCATATATATACACTCTCCACCAAATACATTATATAGTCAAGTCAGAGAATGTCTAATATGGGGACAAAGAGTATAGAAGATCTTCTATACTCTTTGATGGGGAGAAGTTTCACTCGCAGTAAACTTCCGGGTTCTGAACTGGTTGCAGTTCCACTCTGGTTCCATATGAGGGCGCTCTCAGGACGAGTAAAGAGTGAATGGAGGTCTATGGAGATATATCCCTAAAAATCCACTTTTCTCAGGATATATTTTTTTGTCTAGTAATTTGGATGTTGTTTTCCAAAGGAGATGCAAAGAAATTACAGATTACTGGGTGTTAGATTTTTAGAGTCACTTATTTGCTTTAAAAAGTCTTTTAAAATGTCAATGACGTCATACACATCGTACGACCAGAGAACTGCTTTACGGCAATCCTTCAGGCACTTTGGTGCTTTCGCGATCTGCACTTTCTTTTCTCTCGAGGCATCAACAACACAGCTGACACAGGTAAATACACGTGCTAGAAGATTTAAAGGGTTAGTTCACACAAAAATGAAAATTCTGTCAGTATTCACTCACCCTCATGTTGTTCCAACCCGTAAGACATTCGTTCATCTTCGGAACACGAATTAAGATATTTTTGATGAAATCTGAGAGCTGGATCACTCCTCCATACTCCTCCATAGGCTTCTTGAGGGATTGAACTTGCAGGCCCCGAAAAGTTATTACAGACATCGTTAAAATAGTCCAAGTGACTACAGTGGCTCAATCTTAAGTTTATCAAACGACGAGAATACTTTTTGTGCGCAAAAAACAAAAATAACGACTTTATTTCAACTATTCATGTCCTTCTCTGTGGGCCTCGAGTCAGTTCACTAGTGTAAAAGCGTAGAGCTTCTGTTGTTGTACGTCACACGCATCACACACATGACCAGCGTCGGCCAATAGTGAGCCTACGTGTGACGTAGCTCTACGCTATTACACTAAGTTAACTGACTAGAGGCCAACAGAGAAGGAAATGTATAGTTGAAATAAAAGTCGTTATTTTTGTTTGTTTTTGCGCACAAAACGTATTCTCGTCGCTTGATAAACTTAAGATTGAGCCACTGTAGTCACTTGGACTATTTTAACGATGTCTTTAATAACTTTTCGAGGCCGGCAAGTTTCAATCCTTTTGAAGCCTATGGAGGAGTGATCCAGTTCTCAGATTTCATCAAAAATATCTTAATTTGTGTTCTGAAGATGAACGAAGGTCTTACAGGGTTGGAACAACATGAGGGTGAGTAAATACTGACAGAATTTACATTTTTGGGTGAACTATCCCTTTAAGTCCGCCTTAACATTCTGGTCCCGCTTCGGATGCCACGATGCCATCAGGCGGTATGTCTGGTCGTAATCAGTCCTTCACTGACCAATCAGCGTCCATTAGCAGAATGCTAGCGTGTTATGGGCAAGAACAACTCAACTTGTAAGAAATCAAAAGGACATAAGTACTCGTTCATTCAACTTTCGACCTATAACCCATGTTGAATTTACAAAACCTACATTAAAATCTGAGATTTCTCAATGGCAATCGGGTGAAAGAGACAAATTTAGCCTTCTAGCCCCATAGACTCCCATTCATTTTGCACTCGGACGATCGCCCCCCAGTGGAACTCTGGTGGAACTACAACCACAATTCGGTACAATAGGGCTTAATAGGGAGTGGCCAGGCTTTCCGTAGACGGGCTTTGGTCAAGTGTAGTTTTGATCTAGTTTATTATAAATGTTTAGGTTTGTGTTCAGTGAATCTGCAGCTCATTTACTTCCTGTTTCTTTAGTCGTTATGTTTTGTGATGTAGTGGAAATTTTAATGTTTACTGATTAAGTATAGACATTGCATTGAAATGCCATGGGTCTCTTTATAGGAGAACAGAGATGTTTAGACAGCTGTGAAGGCATGAGTGAAGACAATCAGAAGATGATTGGGCCTCTGTTTTCAGAGGTGAGAAAACCCCCCTGGGGTTAGAAGATCTAAAGGGTAGCTATAAAGTTCATTTTATTCCTCTTGTCTAAATAACAATTGACAGAGATAGCTTTGAAGAAGAACACTATAAGACTGCCAGCCAAATCTTCCTCTTCGTCTTCACTCACCCCTGCAGCTGGACTGTGTGGGCGACTGGGTCCTATTCTTGCAAGAATAAATACTTTTTAAAATACAATTCGGATCAGAATGTCTCTTACGCAGTGATGCTGTTTGTTTAATTATTGTTTTTGCCACAACAGTGACAAAATGACAGAAACACCAAAACTTTGCTTTACAACACATCAAAATGACACACTTTTAATACACATCTGATACCATTTCAGTGCAGTAAACAACTAAAGTAGTTGAGTATTTGACATGCTTAAACCTGGTTCTGTTCAACTTATTCCAGTTGTTTGACATAAACCTACTAAACCAGATCACTTCCATTAGAAACCTGTTCTGCACAATCTCTCTTATATTTCTATCTCTTACCTGTGAGTATCAGATGTGTCCACAACAGTCTTTGAACGGGAGGTTGGTCCAAGATGGCGACCTGTGCAGACGTGGTATTTTGTGCTCCGAGACTTAGACCGAGTACCAATGATTTAATTCAAATTATCGAGGCTGTATCATCGACAAACGAAAGAGTGAAACGTTGCTTTCATTGAGAAGGTTTATTGATAAATGAAGGAGTGAAACGTAGCTATTGCATCCACACACATGTGGGGTTAAACAAAGTTTTGCTAATAGTTAGGATACATGTGCTAAGATGTCAAAGAGAGATGCCAAGAAGGGGAGAAAGGACGGATTGATAATGGACATAGAAGATGAAAATTCATTCTCCGTGTTATGCACACCTCTTCCTGATACTCCCACTAAGAGCCCAAATCCCAAGAAGATCTGCACCAAAGAAGAGGAAACAGTTTCAAATGCTGACATCCTAAAAGCCATTAATGGATTAAACAAGCGTTTTCTGAAATTTGAAGAAATGGTAACGAAAAATACAGCGGAGATTGCTAGAGTGCAAGAAAATGTGAAAGGGTTGGAAATTCAGTGGAAAGGTACTGAGGACACAATTAAGAAGATAGATGATCAGATGACAATCCTCAGGGAGAAGCAAGAAGAGTCGGAGCGGTACAGTAGGAGATGAATCTGCGTCTCCTGAATCTTCCTGAAAGCAGCAACGAGGATGTGAGGAAGGAGGTGATGGAAATTATTGCAGAAATTCTTCCAGAGGAAAAGAGCAAGCTTGGATTCATGGTGGACACTGTGCACAGGGTCGGACGCCCGAGAGAGGACAAACGCACTCGCCCAATCATCATCCAGTTTACCATGCGAACCTTTAGATTCAAACTATGGCGAGCTTCCTTCAACGTGGATGTCATGAAGAGAAAGAACCTCAGGATGACGGAGGATTTAACCCAACTGGAGATACAATGCAGAAATAAACTGTGGCCTGTGAAGCAAGCGCGTGCTGACGGAAAGAAGACTAAATGGCCTGTTGTCATCATTAATGGTGTGAGACACACTGCATAACTGATTAAACCTCCATTAATGTGAGGTATAAGCTCAAGTTAACCATGCTACCTTATCTTTATGCGATCATTTGCTATCCTTGTCTAATCAAAAGAGCAATATGTTCATTCCGATAGTTAAAATAAGAAACTTAGAGTTAATACTCGTGTTTAGAGTTTCCTAATTGGCGGTAAGCTAATCTCTGATATTATCTCAGAGTTTTTTCTTTCACTTTAACTAGTTCTTATTACTCTAGCAGACATCTAGTTTTTTTTTCTTTTTTTCTTTTCTTACATTATGACAGACTTCCATTTTAGTTCCTTAAAAATAATATCTTTGAATGTCAGGGGTATTCGTGATAGCACCAAAAGGAAATCAATCTTTTTATTCAGTAGACGACAAAATGCTGATTTTTTACAAGAGACTCATTCGGTGGATAATGATGTGAAGTTTTGGAAAGCTCAGTGGGGAGATATATGTTATTTCTCTCATGCCTCTCAACAATCAGCAGGTGTCGCCATTCTACTTAATACATTTAAAGGACTTATAATTGAATCAATGATCTCAAATGAGGGAAGATGGATAATACTGGTATTTAAATTACATAACTGCTTCTTTATAGTTTGCAATTTATACAACTATAACAATATAGCTCAAGGGAAAGCAATGTTTTTACAACTCTGTATGAAACTTGAAGCCCTAATGATGCAGATGATTCTGTAGATCGAGTACCTGTAAGATTGATCCCACACTCAAGATTCAAAAGTACTGCATATATGTGTGAACAACTGGGAATTACTGATGTTTGGCGTTTCTTAAATCCTGATATTAACGAATTTACATGGAGCAATGTCAGTAGATCCCTCTAGTCCAGAATTGGTCTATGGCTTATATCTCCCTCTTGTCTGCAATTTGTGACTGAATCATCACATAGCTATGCCCCTTTTTCTGATCATAAACTAATTTCAATACAATTTAGCTGGAACAAAACAATAAAATGGTAATATACGTGGTTATTGGAAACTAAATAATAATTTATTAAGAGATGATGAGTTTTGTGATTTAGTTAAAAAAACTGCAAAAAATATATTTGATAATAATGAAGAGAATCACATACAAAATGGGAATTTTTCAAGTTTATAATCAGAGAATTAGCAATTAAACAAAGTAAAGTAATTAAAAAAAAATATAGCCAAAGAAATAAATATTATGGATCAATTAAATATGTTAATGACTAAGGATAATCTTTCAGAAGAAGAAGAAACAACAATTCAAAAATTAAAAGAACAAATAAATAATATGTATATTGAAATGGCCGAAGGGGCCTTTGTAAGATCTCGAGCCAAATGTCTGGAACAAGGTGAAAGAAATTCGAGTCATTTCTTTGCTTTAGAGAAACGAAATTGCAAGAAAAATAGGCCTAATTGAACTACTCTTAAAATTGATAATAACATCACTTCGATTCTTTAGACATTTCAAGATATGTGGGTGCATTTTATAGCAATTTATATAAATCGAATATTCAATGTGATGATTGTGATAGATTTATTGAATTAGTTAAAGCATTTACTCCAACTATATCTGAACAATTTAAAATGGACTGCGATCGGCCCATTACTAAAGGGGAAATCTCTGAGGCTGTTAAATCAATGAAAAAAGATAAATCTCCGGGTAATGACGGGATCTCAGTCGAATTTTATCTGCATTTTTGGGAAACAATTGGAAATCCTCTATTTGACTTACTTAAAGAATGCACCTTAAAAAAAGAAATGTCCACGAGCATGAAGCAAGGTCTAATATGCCTTTTCCCTAAACCTGATAAAGATCATTTAATGATTGAAAATTGGAGACCTATAACACTCTTAAATATTGACTACAAAATTTTATCATCAATCTTTGCTAAACGATTAAAAAGAGGTCTACATGAGATAATAAGTGAAACACAAACAGGTTTTATGTCTAATCGTCACATTAGTTCCAACATAAGACTTGTTCTCGATCTACTGGACTATTCTGATAACATTAATACTGATGCACTGATAGTATTTCTCGATTTTTATAAAGCATTTGATACGGTTGAACATTATTTCTTACTTAAAGCACTTCAGATTTTTGAATTTGGTCATAATTTTATATCTACTGTTGAAATGCTTTACAAAAACATTGATAGTTCTGTAATATTATACCCAAACAGGCCCCTTAGTGCCAATTGGGCATCGTTTAAATGCCACGGCCTACCTGAGCATTGTTTCTGACCATGTGCATCCCTTTATGGCCACCATGTACCCATCCTCTGATGGCTACTTCCAGCAGGATAATGCACCATGTCACAAAGCTCGAATCATTTCAAATTGGTTTCTTGAACATGACAATGAGTTCACTGTACTAAAATGGCCCCCACAGTCACCAGATCTCAACCCAATAGAGCATCTTTGGGATGTGGTGGAACGGGAGCTTCGTGCCCTGGATGTGCATCCCACAAATCTCCATCAACTGCAAGATGCTATCCTATCAATATGGGCCAACATTTCTAAAGAATGCTTTCAGCACCTTGTTGAATCAATGCCACGTAGAATTAAGGCAGTTCTGAAGGCGAAAGGGGGTCAAACACAGTATTAGTGTGGTGTTCCTAATAATCCTTTAGGTGAGTGTATATATATCATATATCATATATCCATCAAAGGTCTTCACAGTGTCTCCTCCCTGATACACACACACACACACACACACACACTATAACACATATAAATACACCCGCATACACTGGAGAATTGACATGTTCTCCGCTTACCGCCGGAGACAGAGTCTGTCTGCAGGAGCAGGACATCCGTGACACTTTCCCTTCCCCGTCTCTGTCTGACACACACACAGAACATGGACACACACTCTTTATGCTTTGGTAAGGTCCACGTCATGAATCTAATCTGTGGAGTGAGTCGAAAATGTTTGCATGGGTATAAACTGGTGCCTAATTTTTATAGTTCAGTTTATCAAGCTGAAGAATTGTTCGTTTAAGAGATGTTTGAACTTTCAAAATATGTCATGATGTTTCCAGAATTTGATGCAGTTACAGTAGATTAGTTCGATAGTTTGATTTCAGTTCAGAGGTGTAAAACTATACATTTGTTACAATCTTACTCAATTAAAAGTTTAACCAGTGTTTGTTTAGTGAAAGTAAGTGAATACAAATAAATAGGATTAATTCAGGTTGATTGGGACACTTACATTTCCCCAATTCATCTCAATGGCAAAAGTGTCTCAATCACCACTAAATAAATAAATGAATATCAAGCGACTTTCATTAAAGTATTAAATAAATATTTTCACTTCTTTATAAACAGATCGATGATATATAGAATCAGAGAATTTCTCATTAAAGTAAATTTTGACATGGTACCTTGGTAATGAGACTACGATGTTTTCTTCTTCTTCTTCTTCTTCTTCTTCCATGATCATAATATCATGGTGTTTTTTAGGTATACTTTGAAGATCCATAATGTTGTGTATGAATATGGTAATCATACAATTATACATATATTGAGGTATTACCATCTGGTTTACCACAGTATTATCACAGATCATTTTGTAATTGAAATGGTAGAAACAACTTTGATATAATTTATCATGTTATCATAGTTTGGTTTATTTTGATGTAAAAAAAAATTACAGACACTTTTACTTTGTCAGGTTGAGATGGGAGAAAACAATGACATGAATAATTATGAAAAGTTGAAAATAAATTTGTTAAACAAGCATTATAATTTTACATTATAATTTGCAATTATAGCTAGAAATTATAGATTTTAACAATGAAAAATAAATGATGAAAAAAATAGCAAAACAAGATTTTCAATTATATAAATAATATTCATTGTGTATTTCAAAATTAGGACTGTAATTTCATTGATTGTGTTTGACAGGTGTGATGATCAGTGGAGTTGAGTTTTTACCTCCATAGTTTAAGGATGGGCTAAAATATGGATAGAGTTTCCCAGTGAAAGACTGATCAGTGAAAGAGTAGATATGAGAGCTGGACTCCACATCATAAAAGGAGACCAGACCCTCCTCATAATCCACAAACACACCGACCCGCTGCGGCTTCACTCTCACACACAGAGAGACAGAGGGACCAGCACAGGCTTTATATTCATTCTCATTCCTCAGAACCACAGTCCAGCATCCATTACTGGGATTCAGTGTGATCTCTCCCTTCCTGTTAATGGATTCTCTGGCCACTCCTAAATCCCATTCAGTCTTTCCCTTCACCTGCACCTCAAAATAAAATCTCCCTGAGGAGAATCCCTCCTTTCCCAGGACACAGGGACATGTATCAAATCTCTCTGGATTGTCTGGGAGTTTCTGTCTAATGTCTTCACATCTCACTTGTTTTCCATCATCAGACAGGATGAGTTTAGGTTGAGCTGTATCAGGATCCAGAGTCACATCCACTGAGAAAACAGAGAATATGAATCACAACTTAATACAGAATTTTAGTGATGATGTGTGTAATATTGAATCAGTTGTTAATCATACTGTAGGTCAGTGATGAAGCTGTGAGTATGTGAATGTAATCTAGTGTAGTGCAGACAGCACACTGTACCTGCATACTTCTGTATCCTCTTCACAACTGTAGAGACACATGACAATAACACATCAGCAGATCTTTCACATGTTTATGTGTGCAATTGTAAAACTTAAAGATTTAAGAATATATTTAAAGAATTGTGTACAAGATCATGTTTTATCTGATCAATGTCTCTCTGCTGATATTCAGAGAATCCCTGAACTCCTATTGTGTTTGAGCTCTAAATATTTCTCCTTTTTAGAACATCTTTGGGAATGTTTTGTTAAACATTTTATGACATTTTTATTTCAGATATTTTTATGCCTAATATGATTCATCTCAGTTTTGGAGTGGATTAATGTTGTGGTTATTCAGCAAAGACAAGTTGACGACACTAAAAAAAAAATCTTTAAGAAAATTAAAATAAAATCCCAGCACTGCAAAGCTGTTTGAATCTATCGATTAGATTTTCTTCTGTTAAACTGATTTCATCTGAAACATTATCACAACATTTCGATGAAACCGCTGAAAAGACCAACAGAAAATGGCAGAAAATGAATGTTTCTTTCTATTGTTTCTCATCTAAAAGTGTTCACTAAAGCCTCAAGGTTCTGGTTACAGTGATGAAGCTTCTAGTACAAGATGAATTTACTGCATGTTTTCTGAAATTAGAGATGAATATGACCTGCTCTCTTCAAGAAGAACTGTGATGATAATGAGACACAAACACATGATCACATACTTCTCTTATTTCATCTTGATCAGACTCATTCTTCATTACTGATATTAAAAGATGATAAATATATGTCTCTGTATGGTGTATTTGATATTGCTGTACCAGTTTGTGTGAGTTTCTCCTGTAGAGAGTCCTGCAGTTTAGTCAGAGCTCTCCTCAGAGTCTCCAGACTCTCATCAGTCTTCACACTGATCTCAGACCAGTTCCTGGTGTTTCTAGAGCTACACAGGGATGAGTAAATCTACAGCAGGAGAGAGGAGAAATCCTTCAGCATGGGGAGTGTTATGGTGTCATATATTGCATTATCATTGATCAGAGAGATGTTGACTGACCTGTAGGAGGTGGAGGTGATCTTCAGTGTGTGAGAGCTGCTCCAGCTCAGTGTTTCTCATCTTTAGCTCAGTGATCTCCTGCTCCAGCTCTTCAATGAGCTCTTCCTCCTGTTTCTCTGCTGCTTTCTGCTGCTCCTCCATCATCTCCAGCAGTTCAGTCTGACATCTCTCAATGGAGCGGATGAGATCAGTGAAGAGCTCCACACGGGCTGCTTTCTCCTTCTCTGTGTTTCTCTAATCAACCAGGACAATCAACACATTATTAGTGGTGTTTGTGAAGAGAAGGCGTTTTTCAAAAAGAAGAGGAGGGGGGAGGAGGAGAAGGGGAGGAGGGGGGAGGAGGAGGAGAAGGAGGGGGAGGAGGAGGAGGAGGAGCTGCCGGAAGAATTTATCAATAAGATGACGTGGTGTCTGCTGCTTATATAATATGCTCATAATGATGATTGACAGGACTGAATGTTTCGGCTCCTCCCGAACCTACGTTTTGTAGTCAAATTTAACTGATTTAAACTCACTTTTCTGACTTCTGCTGAGTGTTTAACATCTTGAATCTTCTTGATTCTGTCCTGGATCTTCTGCTGTGTGTCTTTCTGGGTCTTCATCAGTTGAGTCTATAGACAGAGAACAACACAATATGTTTTCATAATTGATTCATTTATATCAAAGAACATGTGATTCCTCATGATAATAGCCCTTTAAAATCAGTTTGTCAGTAACTTCTACCTTCTTCTCTTCACTCTCCTCTTCTAAAGAAACAGTGTTGTGGTTCTTGTGATCTCCGTCAGTGCAGGACACACACACCATAGTATGATCATCTCTACAGAACAGCTCCAGAGGTCTCTCATGTTTCTGACATATATAGTCCTCCAGATTACTCACAGGATTGATCAGTTTGTGTTTCTTTAAACCTGCCACTCTCAGATGAGGCTCCAGGTGAGTTTCACAGTAAGAGCTCTGACACACCAGACACGACTTCAGGGCTTTCAGCTTTCTTTCCTCACAGACGTCACACAGAACTTCAGGTTTTTTCAGAACTTCAGGTTTTTTCTCAGGACTTTTCTTTTTATAGTGATCTACAAGTTCTCGGAGTGTGGTATTAATCTTGAGATCAGGTCTGTGCTTGAATGTTTCTTTACAATATGGACAGTTGCAGGTCTGGCTGTTGTTCCAGCACTTATTCAGACAGGTCTTGCAGAAGTTGTGTCCACATGGAGTGCTGACTGGATCAGTGAACACGTCCAGACATATAGAGCACTGAAGCTCCTCAGTCAGTGGACCGCTGGAGGAAGACATCGCTGGAGAGAGAAATGATGAAGATAAATCATCTACAAGTCTAAAGTTTGGACACATTTGACTTTCTGATCTTGGGTTTTGCCTGAAGGACTAAAATAATAATAATTTTTATTATTATTATTATTAGCCTATTATTATAAATGGGTGAGTGAAGGAAAAGACTCAACAACCCTCCATTTAATACTGTTTATAAAGAGTCTCATGATGCACCTCATGAAGTTGGTTGAATGTAAAGAATGTCTAGAGATAAAGAGTGGCGTCTTTGAAGAAACTCAAATATATGACAGATCATGTACAGTCAGCTGGTCATTACTGCAAAATGAACCCAGACAAGCTGATCAGACCCTAATGTGAAGCTCATTACACCAACACTTACTGTGCCAAATAAATAAATACGTGAAGGAGTAATATTGATTTGAAATATTGATTTTAAATAATTGTATTATCTGCTACTGTATCTGAACTGTACATATTAAATGGTATATGAGAAGACTGTAAGTCGTTCATGCACTAATTCATTCTTCTGTTTTTTTTGTTAATATTATTTGTATTTACTCACATGGAGGTGAATCCTCAATACTCCATCTCCTGTTTTTTCTTGCTTTTGTTGATGTTGGTGAAGATTCTGCCATTGTTTTTCCCTCTTCGTTTTCAGGAATATAAATGTTATTGAATGATTAAAGAACTAATAAGAAACATCTAATGTGTATGTCACTGAGGTTTAAATGAAATCTTACCTCGAGTCTGATTTAGTTTTACTTATTCATAATAATATTATTTCAAGTCAAATTTATAATTTAAATCAAATTGGTTAAAATAAAGAAAGAAACTAATAAACTTACAGAACAATCTGAACTTTGACCTGCTGTTTAGATTAATGAAAGTACAAAGTACAAGTGATATGTTTTTCCAACAAAACTATATATATATATATATATATATATATATATATATATATATATATGGATTCATACATATATATAATATATACATCTCTCCGCCAAATACATTATATAGTCAAGTGTAGTTTTGATCTAGTTTATTATAAATGTTTAGCAGGTTTGTGTTCAGTGAATCTGCAGCTCATTTACTTCCTGTTTCTTTAGTCTTTATGTTTTGTGACAAAATGACAGAAACACCAAACTTTGCTTTACAACACATCAAAATGACACACTTTTAATACACATCTGATACCATTTCAGTGCAGTAAACAACTAAAGTAGTTGAGTATTTGACATGCTTAAACCTGATTCTGTTCAACTTATTCCAGTTGTTTGACATAAACCTATAAACCAGATCACTTCCATTAGAAACCTGTTCAGCACAATCTCTCTTATATTTCTATCTCTTACCTGTGAGGATCAGATGTGTCCACAACACTCTTTGAACGGATCAATAAATATTCTGTTGTTTAAAGAGGCAGAGCCGATCAGCACACTTCAAAAGTTGCGTAGGGCCCCGCCTCCCCTTGTGTCAAAGCACGTCAAGTTTACAATATCGATGAGAAAATTAAGCGGAACTATATCCTTCTGGTCACGAAAAGAGGGAGAGAAAAAACACCATGAGAGTGAATTGTGGGAACAGCAATCAGGTGGACTCTCCAAGTTTGATGTCAGCAAAGAACAGTAAAGTTAAGTTGATGTGCATCTGTCTCTAGTCTGTCTGTCTTGCTAACCCAGCTGGGCAGCGCATTTTGGTCTTTCTGTGTGCTTACAACACCGGCCACTTCCAGGGCTTTGAGGGCTGTGTTCTGTGACTTTGTGCATGACAAAATAAAGGTGAGACGGAAATACAACTATTAATTACGTTTGATAAACGACAAAGGGCACAGGTGTTTGTTTATAAACTGCAGCTCGGAAAAGATAACCGCGTCGCGTTAACATGCGTTCATATGCGCGTGCACGAAACCCACTACATATAATCATAAACACAACCGATCTTTTCACGCCCCTGAATATGTATACTAACGGCCGTTTCACACCGCAAGCGTCAGCGGCGCGTGAGCAGCGCGTATTTTTTTCGGCGTGCATTTCAATGAGTGCGTTCACACCGCGAGCAGGAGCTGCGCGTGAGCGTCAAGCAGGAGCGTCGCGTGAGCAGCAGTGAAGCGGGGGTTTCGGCTTCGAGTCTATTTTTGCTGCGCTGCTCACGCTCAATTAAAGTGAAAGCACACTTTTGATGGACAAAATGTATATGATTTCACACAAAAAGTGTCCAAAACGCATAGAATTTGCATGTCTAGTGTGTTTTAACAAGAACTGCAGTATGTCAGAAAAGGAAATGAAGACTAACATAAAGAAAAGAAAATTTTATAGAAAATGTACCCATTAAACTTGTTTTTAATTATTCAGTTTGGGCTTTGAACAAACTTCAAATGTGTTTATGACCAACTTCTAAAAACAAATTTTACAAAAGTCTTTGTAAAGAAATGCTTGCTTATATGTAGCCTGGGAGCCGCTGTTGTGACGCTGTACAAACGCTTCCAGTGTGAATACTCGCGCGCGTCTGCAGCTGCAGTGACGATGTAGTTGCGCTGACGTGCTGCTCACGCGCCGCTCATGCTTGCGGTGTGAAACGGCCGTAAGAGTAAATAGATGAAATAACTAAAATACAGTCGAACTACTCCACAATGATGAATCCTAAAACAAGCTATAAACTGCATTGGCATAGCAATACCAGTGTTTGACACAGGATTTTTGGTAAATCTGTGGTGGGTGGAGGGGGAGCCCCCCGTAAGAAAAAATTGTGCTTTTTAATGTTAAATTCATCAATCTGGTGCACTTTGAGAGTTAAAAATTAAGAGCTCCAACCCATAATCAGTGTGCAAATTGAACAAAGAAAAACTCAAAACTCTTTTAGCTGTGATATAGGCCTAGTGTCTGTCTGCATTACACTACTACTATATAATAGTTATAATATTAATCCCATGAAAGTAATAGCCATATATTGTAAAACAAATGCACTGAAAAATAAAAGCAACTTTCATAATTAGTTTTGTACTAATTTCTATGCCTGAAAGAGATAAACACATGATCTTTTATTTTGGCGGAAAACATGGTTTACAAACGCGTCTCATTACAATTCTAGTAAAATGCGTAATCGTCAACTATGCAGATGTGTAAATAATAGTGATGGGGACGAGACCGCCTATGCCGAGTCCGAGTCAAGACCGAGTCTTTGAAGGGTCAAGTCCGAGTCGAGACCGAGTCCGTTGGTTTTCAAATACAGTCGAGTCCGAGTCGAGACCGAGTCTTTGAGGAAGCAAGTCCGAGTCGAGATTTTGTCTCGACATGTCAGTTTTGATATTCATGATTTAATATCACCCCAGTTAATAATCAACAGTTAGGCCTACAGACTAAGCTAGATTGGGAATTGTTTAGAGGAGCAGTCTTAACGTCTTAATATGGACTATGCTTTTACTATCATTAAAAAAAATCCCTACTACATGCATCATCTTCTGCCTATTTTTCTAAAATGCTTCAACAGTGCTGCTCTGTCATCAACACCACCCTGACTTTTTTAATCATAGTAAGGACATGCAGAGCAAATTAAAATTTTCTAGTGGCATGTCTAAATTAGTAGGCTTAGCTACTTTATAACATTTTCCAATATTTCCCAATTTTAAATATTTTGACAATACACTCGAATTCAGTATCTTTTAAAACTTTATTCCCCCATAACTAGTGATGGGGGCGAGACCGCCTATGCCGAGTCCGAGTCAAGACCGAGTCTTTGAAGGGTCGAGTCCGAATCAAGACCGAGTCTTTGAAGGGTCGAGTCCGAGTCAAGACCGAGTCTTTGAAGGGTTGAGTCCGAGTCAAGACCGAGTCTTTGAAGGGTCGAGTCCGAGTCAAGACCGAGTCTTTGAAGGAACAAGTCCGAGACGAGTCTGAGAAAGCAGAAATCGGTCTCGAGACTGGACTCGAGTACTACATCACTAGTAAATAATGCGTAACTGGGTAATGGGTTCCTACACTCATAGCCTAAGTGTTCTGAAAGTTGCCTAGTTCTGCTTACCACAGTTCTCTACACTCACCCATTCGCTCCTGATCCTCCTCAATATCCTCATCAGACACTTGAAGGGCCCGTTTCTTTTTTTCACGCTATTTCTCTGCACATTCCTTGCGTTTCTTCTCCATCTCCGACTATTTTGACATACACACTGAGACTGCACGCTCGCTCAGAGCCCAAAGGGGGAAGAGTTTAAAGATGTGATTGGACCAGCCCAGTGTCAATCAAGAAAAGAACCAATGGGCCGCTGATCTACGTGTTTCATGGGCCGGTCTGTGAAAAAAAAAACCCCTACGCTGACTTTTTTTGTCCAATGCATTACACCGGTACAAAGATCCCAGCGCCGCCATTTAAGCAAAACTAAACGAATGGGCTGCCGATGTACGAGTATTATGGGCCGTTCAGACAAAAACTTTTTTTTTTTTTTTTTTCAAAGAATGATCTGTATCGGCCCAAAAAGCATGTCGGCCCACCGGGAAAGTGCCCGGTATGCCCGATGGCCAGTCCAGCCCTGGCACGAAATGAAACGCGCACTTCCAGAAAAAATCTGTGGGGACCTGGGCAGGGTTGCACCAGCAGTTCGTAAGTTCTTTCTTAAAGGGGGGGTGAAACACTCAGTTTCAGTCAATCTCATGTTAATCTTGAGTACCTATAGAGTAGTATTGCATCCTTCATATCTCCAAAAAGTCTTTAGTTTTATTATATTTATAAAATAAATATAGGCTGTACCCGTATAAGGAAATTCCGGCGCATCTGATGTCACACACGCCCATACTTGAAAAAAACTTTCCGAAACTTGTGACAAACCGGAAGGAGTATTTGTGGCACAGAAATACTCCATCAAACGTACAACTTAATTTTTGAAACTTTGTCCATGTTTAGCATGGGAATCCAACTCTTTAACAGTGTAAAAAACTGACTATGCATAAAATAGCATTTCACCCCCCCTTTAAATTGGAACGTAAAGTCCACACTAGAGGCTTAGTAACTACTTGCTAGTTTGTAACTAACTCTGTACCAGGCATTGCTAGACCCCTTTTACTGGGTTACGTGCCCCAGTATAAATCTGCTGTGCCCCAGTAAATCTGAAGTTTGAGTTTAACAATTTATTTTATTTGTCAGTGTATTTGATAGAAATTATATTATAGGGTAATAGAAATTATCTATTTGCATCGCAGTAAAAAACCAATCGACGCTTGTAAAAGCAACACAGTTTAACCGAAAACAGAAGCTGACCCGTGCGACAGGCGCGTCTGTGTTTCCTAGCAACTGCAGCGCGCACACATCTGAGCACACAGAAATCCGGTGTTACCGTGTTGGCACGCTATTGAGGTAGGCTATGAAAACATGACTAAACAAAAGTTTGTAAATAATACAAATAATATTATTTTTATTCATTATTGGCTTCTGTAGATGGACATCAGAATTATTTTTGTACGAAGCAGGGACAGGGAAGCAGAAAGGAGAGATGCTGAGTTTGAGGGAGGTAAGTTAAGACTTGATAAACAAGATCATCAGACATCAGATGCAAAAGCATCAAGCCTCAGAAAAACCCATATGAAAAACCTCTGCCAAGAAATGGAATTGCACTTTACTATAAGCAAAGACTTTTTATACTGAAAAACAGTGCAGTAGTCTCGCATTTGCCTATATGAATGGGAGAAAGTGCAGCGTGCAATATGGCGGAATAAGTCCTGTATTTGTTCCATAGACAGTAAAAGAAATGAACACAGCGACCCCCTTGATTTCAACGGAGAAAACTGAAGCCCGATTAGAGCACTCACTTCCTGATGGCTGAGCGACTGCGCAGGCTGAGCTTGAGGACAGTCTGACAGTTGTAAATCTTCTAGTAGCTGTGCCAAGACAAATCTGAATCACCTAATTCCTCAAACACGTTGTTGAAATATTTTGTCCCGTTGCTTTTATGGACTCTCTATCTATGGGCTTCTCCCTTGACTTTATGCCTCTATGTCCCCCCCCCCCGATTGCCTCATAGACAGTAAAAGATTGCCTGCGAGTTTCTCCTCCTGTCTATACGGTAATTTCTCTACAGTGCGACAGAGAGTCGCGTGGTTATGACGCAATCGTTAGCCTATTTTTACAAAAACGGCTTCTACGGGGCCATAACGTAAGATACAAAGTAATGGAGCCTTTTATACATTGTTGTGTTTCTTTAGAAATAAATAATGGACAAATTAAGTTTTTGGACGCCTCAGATGTAAAGTTATTCACTGTCGAAGTGACGCCAAAATGAATGGGAGTCAATGGAATGCTAACAGCAGGTGATCGTCTGCTACAATGGCGGCCCCCGGGAGGCTTCAGTTTCCGGCTGATGGATTACCCCCTTGATTTGTTCCGATGAGACTGTAAAAGAAGATGGAGGACGCCCTTTACTCTCTTCCATTGATAAAAAGTGCAGTCGCCAAAGTCGAGTCTGCGCAGTAGTGAGCGTGAAGTGGAGCCGCGAAATCAAGGTCCCGCCAAAGCCAGAGCGACACGGGTCCTAATCTGAAGACCACGCCCACCGGGGTGGGGGAAACAATCCAACCGTCTCCATTGACTTTGCATCGACACAGCCTGTTCGCTAATCTTGAACATGTTTTACGCAAAAAAAAAAAAAAACTTTTCTTGGGAACGATATTTAGATTTCACTATGTTAAAAAGATTATTTTATAAGGGAAGGCAGATAAGGTAATGTCGCGACAGGCAGGACTCATTTACGGCATTATCATAGTATTTAATTGTATTATCGAGTGATAAAAAAGTGATATTATATATCATAATATATTATATTAAAGAGTGATATTATATTCTAAAAAAAAAAATACAGTTGTTTTCTCTTGCGCTTTAGAAATAGAGTTGAGTTTCTGACTTGGCATTTTTTGCATATCCAGTGTGTGTGTTTGTAGATCCGTGTATATATATATATATATATATATATATATATATATATATATATATATATATATATATATATATATATGAGCTACAATATATTGTATCACAGCAGCTTCACAATAGTAACAAATTAAAAAATAGCCTGAGAAGCAGCTTGGCCAACAAGCCAATAGTGTCAATATTCAGTTAATAGTCACTTCAGTGTTGATTCAGTTCAGTTTAATCACTGTAACATTCATCAAACATACTGTATATACAGTGTATTTGTGCACATACATGTACGTGTGACAAACTCCCATACACTCCACTGCACACTGAACAAGCAAAAGACACAAGATAGTAGTGTTTTACATAATTCATATCTGTGTGTAGTTTGGTGTGTATGTGGGCTAATCATTTTATGTTTGTGTGTAGAGTTACTACGCAAAAAATTTTTTTGGATGAGTTAAAATAGTTTTGAATGTTGACAATACACATTAACATTTTGTAGTGTGGATTATTCATTGCAACATTTATCCTCATTCTCATGTTTAATTCAATTCAATTCAAATTTATTAAATGTATTGTATAGCGCTTTTCACAATACATATTGTTTCAAAGCAGCTTTACAGAAAGTGCATTTCAGAAATGTACATAGAAAAATACAGTTAGTTAATCATGTATTAATTTAGGGCATAACATATCGCCGGCGTTGAGTCGTCTCTTCACAGGCGTCGAGTCGTCTCTTCACAGGCGTTTAGTCATCTCATCGCAGGTGTTGCGGCATCTGAAGTCTCTGTGAGAGGCTGGATACAAACTGGAGCTGACGAATGCTATTTACCTCGGGACTAGCGTCCCGAGATAACAGCAAAAAAGCAGATGGGAAATAATTAGCATAGCTGCTGTTCATAATATGAATGTATTCGATCTGATTCAACAGTAGTATAAAAGGTAAGCATTATGTGAATGCTTGGCTAAAGAGATGCGTCTTCTGTCTTGCGCGCGTGTGATGGCCACAGCCATGGCCTCACAACCAGTTTAAAAGCGGTAACCTCATGCACTTATATTTTCCTGAGTTTATGCTGTTTTGTTTAGTTTATATACTTCTTTTTCATACACATTATACATTTGTTGCAAATATTTATTTAGTTACAAATTACTCACAGGACACTTAATTTCACATACATTATACTTTATTTAGTTGACCATACAGAAGTATCTTTTTGGGAGCGCGCACCATTAGTTACTTTTGGATTGTCATTCTGTTTGTTTCTGAGCTTACCAGTGTTGGATTCCACACCGGGGAGAGATCCAGGAAGTCGGCTGGCTTAAAGGGGTGGCGCTTGGAGCAGGAGCAGCTTTATAGGGGACGTGGCCTAATTGGACACTACCACTGCTTGTTATGTCCGGGGGGGTAGCTTTATTTTTTCCTTAGATATTTTGGGGTTTAGATTTATATTATAATATTTTTTTGTTGTTGAGCTAAGGTTAAGTAAAAGTACATTTCTTTTTGGAATAAGTTTTTAGGTAGGTTTTGCTGTTATTTGTAGTTTATGTAGTAGTGCTGTTGTTAGTCTTCCCTTGTGTGTCAAAATTGGTTTGATCAGCCAATATATAAGTCCCCTTTGTTTCTTTTGTTGAAGGTCAGTTGTATTTTTGAGTTTCTTATGTTCAGAGCTTTAGTCACTGTCTGTTTATTTTGACCTCTTTTACGGGCCCAAAACTTTATTTTTATTTTGTTGTAATAATTTTTTGGAAATAAAAACCCTTACTTTTGAACCTCCCTTGTGACTCCTCTTGCTTAACTGCTTGGTCCCTCACATATGGTGGCAGCGGTGGGACTAGCCAGTTGAGGAGTACAAGGTTTTTTTTTGGGTTTTTTTCGCCATCTTAGTGTTTTTTTCTTCTCCATTTTGGGGAAGTATGCGAGGAGGGAGAGTGACAAGAGGCGGCCGGACAGAGAATAAGAAGACTGAGTCAACCCATATAGAGAGAGGACACCGGCCGGAAGGTGAGGACGCAATGGAAGGTGAAGCACTAAATGGAGCACCAAGTGGGGAGGATGAAGAGGGCAGAGAGCCAACGCTGAGTGACCTGGCTGGGATCATGCGGTCATTTATGGGTCAACAGGAGACCAGGGAAGCAAAATTGAGAGAGGAAGCTAACCGCCAGGAGTACCAGTTCAAAGCACTACAGCATCAGTTTCGCCTTCTGCAGCAGGAGGTGGAGGTTCGCACATCTCCAGTACTAGAGCCTGCTTCTACAGTGCCAGATCCCTCTGAGGACTATGATTTGAATGTGAATCATCCAAAGGCCCAAGCCTCACCCTCTATAGAGTCGATCCACCCTACCATGTCTGCAGCAGGTCAGTCTCGATCTTTTCATGAGCCTAGACTAGAAAAATGAACAGAAAATGATGATGTGGAACATTTTCTAATTACCTTTGAGAGAATTGCAGTAGCATGTCGGTGGCCAAAGATGGACTGGGTTTTTCGTCTCCTCCCACTGCTGACGGGTAAGGCCAGAGGAGCCTATGTGCATATGGATATAGACGATGCTCATGAATATGATAAAGTGAAAACAACAATTCTGAAAAAATATGATATTAACCCTGAGACCTACAGGCAGAGGTTCAGATCCCTCTATGTGGAACCTGAGGAAAGTCCTAAGGAGCTGTATGTGAGGCTTAAAGAGCTGTATGTAAAGTGGATCCAACCGCAAGGTAAAACACTTCATGAAATTAGTGAAATCCTGATCATGGAACAATGGAAATCTGCTGCTGAAGCTGCCACACTTGCTGATGTGTTTGTTGCTGCCCGGAAAAGAGGCCAGCCGTGGAGTAGTATGGGTGGGAAGGCTGGTAAGGATGGCCAACGGCCCATACCCCCTCAGTACCAACAGAGGTCGGCGCCAGGAGTGGGTAAGCCTCCCATGAGGGAGAACCAATATACACCACCTAGAGCTCCTAACAGAACACCCATTTGCTATTTGTGTGGACAGGAAGGTCATGTTAAACCAATGTGCCCGAAGAATCCAGCCAGGCTGACCCAGATGTGTTTTGTTCCACGCCAGAGTGCTAATCCTGAACCCAAAGGTAACTACACCATGAAAATGGCTTGGGTTAAAATCAATGGGGAAAACCACAGAGCCCTGATTGATACTGGCAGCACTCAGACCCTTGTACAGAGAAAATATGTACCAGCTAATGCTATCTGTACCCTTGAGACGGTCCCTATTTGCTGTGTACATGGCGATGAGAAGCATTACCCCACTGCCGATATTTATCTGGAGATAGAGGGTCAGATGTATCTGTTAAATGTGGGAGTTGCGGATCACTTACCTTTCCCTGTAGTTTTGGGTGAAGATCTGCCCGTACTCTATGACTTGATAAAGCCGGTGCAAAGTTGTAATGTGGTCACTAGAGCACAAGCTAAGCAGGTGGACGCAGACTCCATAGCCCTTAGTGCCTTGCCCTTCTATAATGAAGAGTTTGAGACATGTCCCGGGAAAGCTCACAAGACTCGTAGTCAAAGGAGGCAAGACAAATTTCAGGGCACTGCTATACAACCACCGGCTGAGATTACTCCAGACATGCCCCTGGGTTTTCAAATACCTACAGAGATAATGCAAATGCAGGAAAATGATCCAACTTTGTCTACCCTTTTTCAGAGAGCACGAGGAAGGCAGCAGGAGACTAATATTAATGGTGAGCAAAATGAGTATGTCCTACAGAACGGTGTTCTTTACCATCAGAGTGGCCAGGTGAAGCAGCTAGTGGTCCCACAGGTGGCCCGAGAAATAGTACTTACCTTGGGTCACTCCATTCCCTGGGCTGGCCACTTAGGGAAACATAAGACCACAGCTCGTATTAAGCATCATTTCTACTGGCCAGGTTTGCAAACTGACGTCGCCCAGTTCTGTAGAAGCTGCTCTCAGTGCCAAAAGACATCAATGAAAAGTCCCTCCAAAGCTCCACTTCAACCTCTCCCAGTTACAAGCATCCCCTTTGAGCGTCTTGGGATGGACATTGTTGGTCCGGTGGAGAAAAGCAAAACAGGAAACCGCTTCATGTTGGTAGTAACCGACTATGCAACCAAATATCCAGAAGTATTCCCATTGAAATCAGTTAAAGCAAAAACCGTGGCTTCTTCCTTGGTGCATTTTTTCTCAAGAGTTGGTTTCCCTTGTGAAATTTTAACAGACCAAGGCACTAATTTCATATCTAAGCTTTTGAAACAGGTTTACCAACTTCTTGGCATAAAGAGTGTGCGTACTACACCCTACCACCCGCAAACAGATGGGCTGACAGAGCGGTTCAATCAGACCCTCAAGCAAATGCTCCGTAAGTTTGTGAATGAGACTGGATCTGACTGGGATCACTGGCTTCCCTACCTCCTCTTTGCATACAGGGAGGTACCTCAGGCTTCCACAGGTTTTTCCCCTTTTGAACTACTCTATGGTCACGAGGTGAGGGGTCCTCTGGCCTTATTGAGGGACACTTGGGGAGGAGATCAGGGGAAGGAAGGGACCATTAATGTAATCTCCTATGTTGTCCAAATGAGAGAGAAACTGCAGCGAATGGGGGAACTAGCCCAGACACACATGCAGGAGGCCCAAAAGTACCAAAAGACTTGGTATGACGTCAGCTCAACAGAGAGGCTTTCAACCGGGTCAGAAAGTCTTGGTTATGTTGCCTACCAGTGACAGTAAGCTCCTTGCAAAATGGCAGGGGCCCTTTGAGGTGAAGAAAAAGTTGGGGCCCACTACCTATCAGGTCTCCACTCCAGGGCATCAGCGTTCTAGCCGGGTACTTCATGTGAACCTCCTTAAGGAGTGGGTCCCAAGAGCGGAGGTGTTCCTGATTCAGGCTGTAAAGGAAGAGGAGGAGGCAGATGACCAGTACCTGCCCTTGCCAGTGTCCACAGAGCTTGATGTAAGCCATCTGTCAAAGGAACAGCAGTCTCAGGTACAAACTCTACTTCACTCGGACATATTTCAAGAATATCCAGGGCATACGAACCTGGTTGAACATGACATTGTATTAAAACCTGATGCAAAAGTAAGACGTATGAGTTACTGAATACCAGAGCGCCTCCTGGTGTCCCTGAAGAAGGAAGTTGACCTCATGCTGTCTCTGGGGATAATTCAGCGATCTAAGAGTGAGTGGTGCAATCCCGTGGTGCTGGTTCCGAAGAAGGATGGGACAATAAGGTTTTGTATCGACTTCAGGTATCTAAACTCAATTTCAAAGTTTGATTCCTACCCCACCCCACGAATTGATGATCTCATTGACCGCCTTGGAAAAGCAAAGTATCTAACCACCATTGACCTCTGTAAGGGTTACTGGCAAGTGCCCCTGACCCAGCAGTCTCAGGAACTGACAGCTTTCCGAACTCCCTGGGGGCTTTTCCAGTTTACGGTGTTACCATTTGGGCTGCATGGGGCTCCAGCAGTGTTTCAAAGACTAATGGACCAGGTTCTCTATGGATTGTCTGAGTTTTCCTGTGCATACCTTGATGATATTGTCATCTACAGCACAACGTGGGAGGAACATGTGGGGCATCTTAAAGTGGTCTCTGACCGCCTACGTTCTGCCGGCTTGACAATCAATCCAGCTAAATGTGTCCTGGCCAAGAAGGAAACTGAGTACCTGGGTTTTACCATTGGAGGTGGGTTAATTAAACCTCAGGTTCAAAAGATCCATGCAATTGAGTCATGTCCTCTCCCACAGACCAGGAAGCAGCTAAGATCTTTCCTGGGGATGGCTGGCTTTTACCATCGGTTCATCCCCAATTTCTCAGCCAGGGCTGCTCTCCTAACGGATAAGACGGGCTCAAGATGTCCCAACCAGGTCCAGTGGACGGGGGAGGCAGTGGCAGCTTTCAAGAACATTCAAAAATCTCTGAGTAAAAGCCCTGTTTTACATAGTCTGAACTTTGAGAAACTGTTCATATTACAGACCGATGCCTCTGAGAGGGGTGTGGGGGCGGTGCTTCTACAGGGACCTAAGGAGGAACGACATCCGGTGGCATATATCAGTCAGAAACTTCTACCCAGAGAGGTCCGCTATTCAACAGTGGAAAAGGAGGCCTTGGCAATCAAATGGGCCCTGGACTCTTTCAAGTATTACCTGATGGGCAGAGAGTTTACCTTGGAGTCTGACCATAAGGCACTGCAGTGGCTGGAGAGGATGAAATATACCAATGGGCGGATTACCAGGTGGTACCTTGCCATGCAGCCGTTCCGGTTTACAGTTCAGTACATCCCTGGCAAGTTCAACACCACTGCAGACTACCTCTCTCGCTGGCCCAGCAGCAGCTCTGAAGAGGGGGGGTGTGTGATGGCCACAGCCATGGCCTCACAACCAGTTTAAAAGCGGTAACCTCATGCACTTATATTTTCCTGAGTTTATGCTGTTTTCTTTAGTTTATATACTTCTTTTTCATACACATTATACATTTGTTGCAAATATTTATTTAGTTACAAATAACTCACAGGACACTAAATTTCACATACATTATACTTTATTTAGTTGACCATACAGAAGTATCTTTTTGGGAGCGCGCACCATTAGTTACTTTTGGATTGTCATTCTGTTTGTTTCTGAGCTTACCAGTGTTGGATTCCACACCCGGGAGAGATCCAGGAAGTCGGCTGGCTTAAAGGGGTGGCGCTTGGAGCAGGAGCAGCTTTATAGGGGAGGTGGCCTAATTGGACACTACCACTGCTTGTTACATTTATATTTATATTATAATATTTTTTTGTTGTTGAGCTAAGGTTAAGTAAAAGTACATTTCTATTTGGAATAAGTTTTTAGGTAGGTTTTGCTGTTATTTGTAGTTTATGTAGTAGTGCTGTTGTTAGTCTTCCCTTGTGTGTCAAAATTGGTTTGATCAGCCAATATATAAGTCCCCTTTGTTTCTTTTGTTGAAGGTCAGTTGTATTTTTGAGTTTCTTATGTTCAGAGCTTTAGTCACTGTCTGTTTATTTTGACCTCTTTTACGGGCCCAAAACTTTATTTTTATTTTGTTGTAATAATTTTTTGGAAATAAAAACCCTTACTTTTGAACCTCCCTTGTGACTCCTCTTGCTTAACTGCTTGGTCCCTCACAGCGCGCTACACGGTTTGGAGCTCGCAAGCTCTAGATGCCGGGAGATTTTAACTAATTTGCGGCCATCAGGGAGCGGCTATCAATATAAGGGAGACTTGGGATGTCTGCAAATGTTCGCCGGGCGCTGCGTCCATTGGCCAAAGAAGATCGCCTGTTTGGGCCTCATGTTATTTTAGACCAAATATATATTTTTAAATTATTATTATAAAAATTACAGACATTTCTTGGGGGTGCTGGGTGGGTGCTATGGCTATTATAGGGGGAGCTACAGCACCACCTAGCTCCCGCCTGGCGCCGCCACTGCATTTAGGGCTTTATATTGTAAATGATTCGGAACTTAATAGGTAACCAGTGTAGAGATGATAAAATTGGTGTTATATGATCATATTTTCTTGACCTAGTAAGAACTCTAGCAGCTGCATTTTGCACTAACTGTAGCTTGTTTATTGAGGATGCAGGACAGCCAGCTAATAAAGCATTACAGTAATCTAGTCTCGAGGTCATGAATGCATGAACTAACTTTTCTGCATCAGAAACAGATAGCATGTTACGTAGCTTAGCAATGTTTCTAAGGTGGAAAAAGGCTGTTCTTGTAACATATGAAATATGATTTTCGAAAGACAAGTTGTGGTCTAGTATAACACCCAGGTCTTTTACTGTCGTGGATAAAGTAACAGGACATCCTTATAAATTAAATTTGTATTGTACGAGGTTTTGTGGGTAGTTTTTTGGACCAATAAGTAATACCTCCGTTTTATCTGAATTTAATAGCAGGAAATTACATGTCATTCAGCATTTTATATCTTTAAGACACTCTGTCAATTTAGATGAGTTAGTGTTTTCATCTGGTCGTGATGAAATATATAATTGAGTGTCATTAGCATAACAGTGAAAATGAATTCCATGTTTTCTTATAATATTACCAAGTGGCAGCATATATATTGAGAATAGCAGAGGGCCTAACACCGATCCTTGCGGCACTCCATAGTCTACTGACGTTATCTTCGATTTTTCCCCATTTAAACAGACAAAATGGTAACGGTCTGATAAGTACGATTTAAACCAGCTTAATGCCTGTCCCTGAACACCAGTGTAGTTTTGTAGTCGATCCAAGAGTATTTTATGATCTATAGTGTCGAACGCAGCGCTAAGATCGAGTAGAACTAGTATTGAGATACAGCCTTGGTCAGAAGCTAAAAGTAAATCATTTGTAATTTTAACTAGCGCAGTTTCTGTGCTATGATGTGCTCTGAATCCTGACTGAAATTTTTCATAGATATAATTTTCTTGCAAGAAAGAGCACAATTGAGCGGACACAACTTTTTCTAGTATTTTAGACATAAATGGAAGATTTGAAATGGGTCTGTAATTTGCTAGGTTATTTGGATCTAATTGTGGTTTCTTAATGAGAGGTTTTATTACTGCCAGCTTGAATATTCTTGGAACATGACCTAAAAATAAAGACGAGTTAATAATATTGAGAAGAGGCTCTTCCACTACAGGTAACACTTCTTTCAGTAGTTTAATGGGTATTGGATCTAATAAACATGTTGTTGGTTTAGATGCAATGATAAGTTTTAGCTCTTCCTGTCCTATAGTTGTAAAGCGGTGTAGTTGTTCTTGAGGGGCGATAATTGAGGCTGAATCATAAGACACCATAAAAGATTGTACATTTACAATTGTGTTTCTGATGCTTTCTATTTTCTCAGTGAAGAAATTAATAAAATCATTACTACTATACTGTAACGGAATATTTTGCTCTGGTGATGTCTGTTTATTTGTTAGTCTAGCCACGGTGTTAAATAAAAACCTTGGATTATTTTGGTTATTTTCTATTAGTTTGCGGAGACGCTCAGCCCTGGCTGCTTTTAGAGCCTTTTTATAACGTGACATACTGTCTTTCCACGCGATTCTAAAGACCTCTAAATTAGTTTGTTTCCATTTACGCTCTAGGTTACGAGTTTCTCTCTTGATAGCATGCGTAGCACTGTTGTACCATGGTGCCTTAGTTTTCTCTCTAACCTTTTTTAATCTAATTGGTGCAACAATTTGTAATGTACTAGAGAAAATGGTGCTCAAACTGCTAGTCATTTCCTCTAGTTCATCTGTTTGTTTGGGTTCACTGAGCAGCTGAGATAGATCAGGTAAGCTATTTGAGAAGGATTGTTCTGCCTGGTCGATAACGTGGCGCAACATGACAAATTTCAGCAGTACGTATTATGCAAGTTACCATGTAATGATCAGTGACATCATCACTTTGCGGTATAATATCTATATCGGTTGGATTGGTTCCATATGATATAATTAAATCTAGTGTATGATTTAGACGATGGGTGGGACCACTGACGTTTTGCTTGACCCCAAAGGAGTTTAATAAATCTGTAAACGCAGCATCATTTGTGTTATCTACGTGTATGTTAAAATCTCCAACAATTATTGCTTTATCGACATTGACCAATAATAGGGATAATAGGGATTTCTTTCTTACATCTAAGAGCGTAACATTTAGCACAAGTACTTCAAACGAATTAAACCTTTGACCTGTTTTCTGAGTAACATTTAGAATATCTCTATAGATTGTTGCAACACCGCCGCCACGACCGATCAGACGGGGCTCATGCTTATAACAGTATCCTGGTGGAGTGGACTCATTTAGACCGAAATAATCATTTGGTTTAAGCCAGGTTTCAGTAAGGCAAAGTACATTGAAACTATTATCTGTGACCATTTCATTTACAATAACCGCCTTAGGTGTGAGCGATCTAATGTTTAGAAGACCTAGCTTTAGAAATTGTTTTTGTTCACTGATATTGAGATTTTCTGGTTTAATTACAATTAGATTTTTCCTAGATCCTACAGTAGATTTATTGTTTGGCCTCACTAAGCGAGGAATAGACACAGTTTCTATATAATGTTCTACACTACTGTAAGGAACCTGGGTCAGGCTTTGGGGATATGTATTCAAAATTAGTAATTTTTCAATTAATAATTATTCATACGGGTTTGACCCAGATAATCATACATGCTAAATCTCCCAAAAAGGGATAAAATGTTGCCAATCTGTATGAACGACTGAGTACACGGATTTATAATCAATCATCCCACATATTGGCAAAAATAGATCAATTATATTGTAGCAATAATCAGATGATCAGCGCAATCATGTGGTTTTAATCAACTAGATTCTAATTAAGTAAACACTCCTCCATTCTTCAGATTGTGACAAAAACAGATGTCATGGGACTTTTTAAGTTACTGATTCACGCACGAAGCAAATGGTGCTTGGACTTAATTAAAGGATTAGTTCACTTTTTAAAAAACTTTTGCTGATAATTTACTCACCCCCATGTCATCCAAGATGTCTATGTCTTTCTTTCTTCAGTCGAAAAGAAATTAAGGTTTTTGATGAAAACATTCCAGGATTTTTCTCCATATAATGGACTTCAATGGGAGCCAGACGGTTCAAAGTCCAAAAGAGCGTTTCAGTGCAGCTTCAAAGGGCTTTAAACGACACCAGACGATGAATAAGGGTCTTATCTAGCTTAACGATCGGTCATTTCAAAAATAAATAAAACACTTTAAGTTTTATAAGCACAAATGCTCGCCTTGCTCTGTTCTGTGATGCACGTTTGTAACGTCACGTAATACGCAATTACGTTGAAAAGGTCACGCTTTTCCTCTGTGTATTCCGGTTCAGAAAGGTGAAAAACTGCATCTCATCTTCTCCTCTAAGTTGAAAATCGCCCGACATCGTTGTTTTACCTTTCAATTTCCTTTTTTTGTAAACGGCGTTTGACTTTGTTTGCGCGTTCAACTTGTAAACACTGACTCGGTACTTCCACAAACGTCAAGAAGCGTGACCTTTTCAACGTAATTGCGTATTACGTGACGTCACTAGCACGCATCACAAAACAGAGCAAGGCGAGCGTTTGTGCTTATAAAACTTAAAGTTTTTTATTTCTTTTTGAAATGAGTGATCGTTTCGCTAGATAAGACCCTTATGCATCGTCTGGTGTCGTTTAAAGCCCTTTGAAGCTGCACTGAAACGCTCATTTGGACTTTGAACCGTCTGGTTCCCATTGAAGTCCATTATATGGAGAAAAATCCTGGAATGTTTTCATCAAAAACCTTAATTTCTTTTCGACTGAAGAAAGAAAGACATAGACATCTTGGATGACATGGGGGTGAGTAAATTATCAGCAAAAGTTTTTTAAAAAGTGAACTAATCCTTTAAATTACCGATGCCAGAAGTGCCCCCGCGGCGTTTTTCTCTGATAAGTAATCACAGGATCCTCTGTCTTACCACATGTGACTCAACAGGGGCGCCTCTCTGGCCGGAGATCCCGTGGTGTCCCCTCTGCACGACACCTCACAAACACAGACAACCTTGTGTAATCGAACCACACTGGTCATTGTAATCCAGACTTAAAACTCATCAAATTCGAAGGACGCACACACATACACGGAACTGAAGACGATCAGGAGTCCAACGCGTGACTGACCACGCGACGAACTCTGAATACACACACACACACACACACACACACACACACACACACACAAAGAGACAATCATTCTGAACCACGTGTAGTTAAACGTAACGTTTCAAATGTACAAATGTTTTCTGGTTGTGTTCAGGATTCCCTTGTGACCTAATTGATATAACTGTAAGCTTTTATGATATGTGATCAGTCTGACATTCGTTTAATCACGAAAAATCATGTATCTGCATTTTACTAGCCCTAGGAATGCCGCGAGTGGTATGATTGGAATCAGAGAAATCGAATAAGATCGAATCACTAACCCAAAATGCAATATGAGGCATATTTTATTAATCCTAGTTTAGAAGTGTATTATTACTAAATTTGTAATCTCCTATGCACATGACCCAGAAGGCGTGTACTTCGCGAACCACAAGGTTTGCCGACACGCCTCCTCCCAAACGATTGGATCAGACACGTACGAAAGGGTGTCTCGAGCGCCTTCAAAACCAGGAGCGCCATGTCTCCTCTGTGCTAGCAGTTTCCTACGCCAGAGAGAGATCCCAACTTCCCTGCGAACTCCAGCCCGGAGTTCCGCGTCGTTTTTCTACTTTGTTTTAATCTAAGTTCTTTCTTTTCTTGAGCTACCTCAGTTTGATAATTCTCCTTCGTTCAGTGTACTCACGAACGAAACGAATTTAAGATTAAGCATCTGTCGTACGAGCTGAAGAGATCGCAACATCTACCTCCGTCCGAACGAAACTCCGGACATCAGCCTACGTTTCTTTTCAAACCAGCTGCACAAAAAGGGGCCATATCAAAGTAACGTACAATCTAAATTAAGTGCTGTTTAAGGTTGTCTAGATACGCCTAAGAAAGCCTTTGGGTCTCGTTTGAATTGTTTGAATTGTTTGAACTGATTTCTCTCTCTCTCTCTCTCTCTCTCTCTCTCACCCTCTAACTTTCTCTCTCCAATATTTCGTATTGCAATCGTTCTTTTGTCTTTGTTAATTGTTTGTTTTGTTATGCATATTTACTCCTGCGTGATTTAAGTAGTTTATGTAATCTTTAGTCTTGTTTTATTAAACTCTATAATCTTTTGAATTGAATCTGTCTCATTGTTCTATAAACTTGAAGTCCCTGAAAATGCCGATCTTATGTTACAAAGCTCTACTTGATTATATTAAAATATCTAAAGTGCCTTACACGAAAATATCATTTCTGGTGGCCACAGGAAGGGTATTTTTGATGTTTACAGGCTGGTAAACGAACGAGTGCATGATAAACTAAGTTTGAATCATATCAAAGTTTACCCTGATAATTGATCTGATTTTACCGACCTATATTAATAATTAATACGAGCAATCGTGTTAATGATTCATATACGGTGAGGTTTAACCTATTCCCTATTTGGGATAATCTAATTTGTGTATACGATAATGCATATTCATCATCTCATGAATATTATTCCCCCTTTGAGTTAATAATTTCCCTACAAAAGTCATTGTCGCTACATTTATATGGTGGAGAATGCGGGCATTTTCAAACTTCATTTTGAGACCAATATTCAGATTCATATTCATGTGTGTTTTTGAGAGTTTAATATTGCGTACGTGCGTCTGCATTGTATAACATTATAGTCGACTCAGAAACTGAGCAAGGCAAAAAGCCATATGCCACACCAACAGTGCTAAAAAGAGGTCTAAAGCATTTCTTTTTAACACTACTGGATAGGGTTGGGTATCGGTTGGGTTTTATCCGATACCAGTACCTACTCGGTATTTTTTAAACGGTTCCGGTGCTTAAACGGTTCTTGAAACGGTACTTTAAAGGGATAGTTCACCCAAAAATGAAAATTCTGTCAGTAATTACTCACCCTCATGTTGTTCAACCCCGTAAGACCTTCGTTCATCTTCGGAACACGAATTAAGATACGAAGGTCTTACGGGGTTGAACAACATGAGGGTGAGTAATTACTGACAGAATTTTCATTTTTGGGTGAACTATCCCTTTAAGAAAACGAAACCGCACACACTTTGTCAAAAACTAATACCCTTTTATTTACAGGGCCAAACTGGACACAATATAAACTTAAATCTTTAAACAATATAAATACAAGTAACATATATGGTAATAATAAATAAACCAATATAAAATAAAAATTCACATTTACATAATATCAAATAAAACAATATTGTATCAAACAATGTAATAATACTGGAGATTAATAGAGATTACTACCAGGGTAATCTAATCTCGACATGGCTACAGGTTCCCATGTTTTGTCTGCTTGAACCAGTCATGTAAGTTATCTGGTCGTTGCACTAGAACGGCAGCGCTTGGAGAGTTTGGTATTTCATTCTCACTGCGTCTTAGCTACGCAGCGTTGTGTGAACCTATAAAAGTGAACGTCTCTGGTTACTGGTGTAACCTATGTTCTCTGAATAGGGAACGAGACGCTGCGTTCACTGCCAAGCTCCTTGCGCTGCCGACAAGCTTCCTTTTTCGGCAGAGAAATCTGAGGAGCAGATGATGCGCGCGCTAATATGATAAAACGACGTGAGCGTCGAGGCGGCGCCCGCGCCATCAGCCAATGGATCGGCGTGATTCTATATGGCTTCAGACAATCGGCACACCCAGAGGGCGTTCTGACGCGTAATTTTACACGTGAAATGCAGCCAAACCTTGGAGCGTTTTGTCTTCGGCATCTTCATTAATCCCCTCGCAATCAGCAGACGTTCCGGGAGTCTCCCGCATATTGATAACGGCTCCCTGATGCCCGCAAATTAGTTAAAATCTCCTGGAATCTAGAGCGAGCGAGCAAGAGCTCGCATGCGAGACAGAACAGACTGTGCTTCAAACAGTATTGTGCGCGCACGGCAGAGAGAGAGAGCGCGCGCGAAACCTTGCGTGTGTGCACCTCATGACACAGAGAGTCAGGCACCGAAATCAGGCACCGAAATTTTCGTTCTTATTCGGTCTGGTTACTACCGTTTACGTCAGAACCGGTTCCCTATTGGCACCGCGTTTCGGTACCCAACCCTACTACTGGATGTGATGAAAACTGCAGTCACAATATTTTAAAAGGCCCAGGTTAAGGAAAAGAAAAACATTTCTTTTGTTTGGCTGTGGTACATGTTAATATTGTTCGAAGTCCTGTTTGAACGAAGAAATCTTCACTCAGGCGTATTACCGGTATATATTTTTTGTGTACTGCGGGGGCGAGAATCCCCCCGTCAGTAAAAGATCTTTATTTTATGTCGTTATAGCAACGATAATTTCGGGTTTTAAAACTGGCTTAGCTACCCGGTGAAAATCCCGTTTCATTTTCTGTGCAGACCGAGCACAAAGAGATCCGCCGTGATCTTCGTAAAGTATACTTGTGAAATGTGTGTATACTTGTGTCGTGTAGAAATCTGTGCGTGAGGAAACTTTGGATTTCCTTAACAGGCGCGCGTCAGTTTCAAATTACTACGCTCGTGAGTTTGGCTCGCGTGAGCGCGACACCGCCACCGCGTGGGCAATAGCAGGTAGGACCTGCTACCCATTGCTTCCGGAACGGTTGTGCTTTCCTCCAAATTTACTGCGATGATTGTTGAATAAGCTGCCTAAATACATACGTGCATTTACAGCTTGCTAGTTCGTTAAAACAATCCTCCTTTGGGCTGAGACATTTTATTTTAAGCACAATTCACGGAAGTGAATTAGGGGCTTGAGTCACAGAATTCCTCAGTCCAAATCACTGATAGCTCACGTGGAGAGAGACAGACGCCCCCTCGCTGCGGCACCCCTCCAGGTCAGCTATCACTCTTCTGCTCAAACTCACTCTGTCCTACCCTTCACTATCTCTATCTGTCTCGATGACTCTGTTCTGTTTTATTATTTTATTTTTTTATAATCGTACTAATAACTTCAGTAGTATGGTGATTTATTATCAGAAATCATTCTGATTCCTCTGCAAAAACAAAACTTTGTTTCTCCTTCCCCAGTGTATCTAGAGCTGATTTGAAACAATTATTATTTTATTTTTATTTATTTATTTATTTATTTTCCTCCACTATAAATTTCTCACATTTGTCATTTATAGCCCCCCTGAAAAGAAAGACGCCACCTAGTGGCAGACACCCTTCTCAAGCCAGCTATCAGCCTTCTACTGAACTTAAACTGTATGAAATCATTTTCATTTATGCTTTCCCGAGGATTATTTTATAATCATTACGAACGACTTCAGTGTTGTTACGATTATTATAAGAAATCAGTCTAATCCTCTTTCAATTTCCCCCAGGCTCATTTGGATTTGAGTTAAACCAATTTTAATTGAAATTTGAATTGTGTCAAACAGTCCAGGTGAACCACAGAGAGGAAGTGCACCCCCTTGAGGCTCCAAAACCCACTACAGCGGCCTACCGCTCCCATTTCCGGCTTCCACCTGCATTGAGTTATTGCTAACTTCCAATCGGGTTAGGTTATTTTTCAATAACTACCATCATGTCTAATATATTGTTGTGCTATCATCAGTTGGCAAAAGCCGTTCATCTTCTAATTTAGTTTTCCTTTCCAGGTAAATTAGTTTTTCTCTTCAAAGTCATTTTATTACTACCTTACCCCTCTTCAGGTTTATTGTAGTTTCTGTTTTACATACCTAAATTACTCAATTTGGTTTAAGAAAGGAAAATCTTGATTCACTTTAAGCTCCCTTGTTCATTCCATTTTGCTTGTTGTATAGGTAAAAACCTCAGCATCTGTGGTGGATTGTGGGAGTCCTGGTTGATCTCGGTGGGCGAGTCTGCTGACTGGCGTCGCCGACACTGACCGTGCGGTGACTCTCGAGTTGTTTTATCTCTGCCACGGTTTACGGCACGCAGTAAGTGACATCAGCAATCTGGTGCTTTGTAGGGTCAACCATCAAGCCCTCGCACAAGTCAATTGTTGGGAACGGTGCACAAACCATAGGCGAAACCGCCACGCCAGTTTGCTGGTGGGTTCTGGGCCCCGCTCACCTTTGCAGTGCGGTCGGCCGGTTGATACCTCGAAGATTACCAGGTTGTGTTTACATGTCACGCGCTGTTTGAGGGGGCGTAACCGTGACCAGAGCAACGAACAGCCCGAGGTCACGGCGGTCAAGTGTTTGGCGGCGCCGGAAAGTTTGACCACGCTTGCTGGGGCCAGCTGGGTTCGACCTCAGTTCACCTCAGGTAAAGAAAAAAAACTGATTTTGATAAAACCCTGACACATAATATAAGCCACAGAATATTAGATATTCCCCCGGATAGATTTTCTAAGCGTTTGGTTTACCTCTTTCCCCCTAAGACACACCATCTTAGTTCTTAGAGGTTACGCTACAGAGCAGGTCAATTCACTTAGGTGTTATTTTCACTGCGATATTTTGATTTTGCTTTCCCTCTCGATCTTCTTTTCCTTTGTTTTGTTTTGTTCTGTTGTGATTTGTTTCTTTCAGTTCACCAAGAGACCCCAAGGAAGTTAAACAATAAGAGTGACAACCAGGCAGCCTCTATTTTCGGGTCCCAAGTTGACCCGCATAAATTGGCCCACCTAACGGTCTACGGCAGTTAGCCAAAATTTCTATAGACGGCACGACCGTACTACGGCTTGTTAGCCTCAAAAACAAAACAAAAGCTTGCATTGGCCCTTTTTGTGTGTGTTGTGTTTCTCTCGCTCTACAGTGAGCAAAAATGTCACGCGCTTCCAGTCCAGCGGCCCATTGGAGCAATCTGGATGCTTGGTTAAGAGCCATGACAACCGGCTGTCTACCCAAGGACGCTGGCGACCCAAAACCCCTGACCCGACAGGAACTGGACGCCGACGTAGACCAGCTAATGTCCAACGACCCCACGCAGGCCTACAGCTCAAAGGAATGGAGCCGGATAATCGGAAGCCTAGCTCACAACTTGGTGGCACAGGCACGCTTGGCGGAGGAGGACAACGCCAATCTGGAAAAGGAAATTGCAGGACTAAAGACTAAACTGAAGGAGGCCCGCAAACAAAAGGACCACACGCAGGAGCATCTGGATCAGCTACTTTTGGAGGTCAAAGCCAAGGACGAAACGCGCCCAGAATTACAAGAGGAAGTGGAAAGACTGCAAAAGGCCTTGGAGGATCTGCGCACGGACACAGACAAGAGGTTGCAGTCGGAAAAACGGACCACGGAGGAACTCCAGGACAAACTGCTACGTGGCGACGCTCTGTTGAAAAGAGCAGAGATTGAATTAAAGGACAGAGAGGCCAAAGCCAAGGCCTGTGAAAGACATTTGCAAGCAGCCCGAGCTGAAATTAACGAGCTTGTCCAACAGAGACAAGATCTAAAAGATGAACTTTACATTGTCCACAGAGAACTGAAACATTCTTACAGACTGCAGGGCCACCTGGAGGGGGAAACACCCATCACTCCGTTTCCCCTTACCAGCGAGCCTGCACGTTTCAGCCAATCCCCCAAAGCTGAAGGAGGGGAAGCGAGCCCACGGCGTGACACCACTCTAGCCAGCCGCTACGAGCTCCCACCAGCTGAAGAGGAGCAGGGCCCCAGACCGAAGGGTAGGGCCATCGGTCACCACACGGCCCCTAAAGAACTGGACAAGCTTGCTAGAAACATCCCGACCTTCACTCCCAATCCAGCAGGAGGTCACGATGTACACTCTTATTTAAAAGACATTGATTTTCACTTACAAACTATGGCCAACGCCACTACTTGGGATAAGTTGTATCTTCTCAGGATCACTTCAAGCCGTGACGTGAGAAGCTTCCTAGACCGCCAACCAGACACCGTCAAGATGGACTACCAGCAATTGCAGCAAGCTCTGATTCGTGAATTCTCCGATCCAGAATCAGACCAAGGTATCATAGCGGCAATGGACCTGAAACAAGCCCGGCTCGAAACGCCACAAGCGTATTACGGCCGCCTCCGACAAGCCTACTTTGGATCACGCAATGAGCCAGGCATGGAAGAGGACTGGAATTTCAAGACCCTGTTTCTGCGGAATCTCCACCCTACCCTCTCCCATCATCTGGGAGTCTTGGCTGAGCCAAGGACTATGTCAATTCAACAATTGCGTGACTTGGCTCACAAAGCATACACCAAACAAAGAACTATCTCTGAAAAGACTGTGAGAAACCCCACAATCTGCCCCGTCTCTGAGCACCGCTCAGAGCTGCCCCTAGAGGGCGCACAGCACCCCACTTACAAACCTGTCAACAGAGAGTCAAGACCGTTTCAGGCCAACAGAGGTCAGCGCGGTCGTGGGGGTGCTCGCCCAAGGCAACAGAACGACCACTCTAGGCAATTCTGGGACCGGCCTCGCCCCTCCCACAACCAAATGGGAGGGGGCACCTGGGAAGCCGGCCGGCAACCCAGAAGGAGCCGACCTCCATCTCCCCGAACACTAAGCCCAGAGAGCCGGTCGAAGGACCCCTCTCGACGTGACACTGATAAGCTGTGGTTGGAGCCAAAATCCAACAAAAACAACACAGCCACGGTTGAAGCTGCAGAACTTCTGAGCGTGCTGAGAGAGTTTCTTCAAAAGAAACCTCGCAAGGAAGACAAGGATAAACCAGACACCGCATGACTAAATCTTAGGCCTGAAGCCAACTCCCAACGTTCCTCCCACTGACAGCCCCACAGACACTGTCAAACCACAGACTATGGAACTCGCTGTTACATCACAAAGTGACAGCTCCACTCACTCCCTCCAACTGACAGCCCCCCAGAACACTGTTTGTCAGCCACAGACTAGTGAATTCATTGTTGCATCACCAACTGACAACACCCCTCACTCACTCCGGCTGACAACCGCACTTCCTGAACAAAACTGCAGCAGCACTCACACAAAGGTACCAGACAGTGCTGTCTTGTTGATCTGCACCCACAACGAGCCACACGAAACATACCCGCACTGTTTATCCATCAACACGCAAGACCCCACACCAAAACTCCTGGAGAACCTGATCGAAAAAGGAGTGGCACGCAAACTCTACCTAACAATCACTTTGGAAAAGGAGGTGAGACTCGAAGCGCTTGTGGACACAGGCTCCGATCTCACGCTCATATCGACTGAACTCTTTGAAAAACTTAAATTTGAAGCTCAAAAACAGAATCGAACTCTTAACTTCCACACTTGTGAGCTGAATGTGCAGTCATACAGCCAAAATGACATCCAACTAAGAAACGTAGCTCCCATTCACCTGGCAATCGGTCCTATGAGCCTAGTACACCCTGTCTACGTTTCGCCAATGAACATTTATCCATTTCTCATAGGCAAGGACCTGCTGGATCGATTCGAGCCGTTACTGGACTTCAAACACCTGCAAGTTTGGGCTCAAGTGCGTGAACCCCTCCCCCTCCAGCCACGCATATCTGCTCAGCCAGACTGTCAGGTCACAGGGTTCACGGGAATTCCCTCAGCCAGACATGACGACCCAGTCACAACAGCTGATCAGGGGTCAAGTTCACTACTCTGTACTTTCAAAACCAGCCAAGGCTCTGATACCTACTGCCCCCAGGTCAGGACTGACCTGCAACTGCAAGATATAACCACAACAGACATTATCCTAGCACTATGGGCAGACAACTCAGCCATCAGTCTCTCACTATTCAATGCAATCATTGACAAAACACCGGACCTGCCTTATACCAGCAAACGCACACGTTTCCCTCTCAACGCACATCCATCTTCCATGATAGCTGCAAAAGGGATCTGTGCTTTGCAATTAAAGTGGAATAACCGGTGCCTGACCCATTACTTCCTGATCCTACCGGATCCGGTCCACGATGTCTACATCGGAGCAGACGTTTTGCTTCGTCTCAAAGCTCATGTGGACATGTTTAATGAAGTGGTATGGGCCCCATTGACTTTACAGCCACCTGTTCTCATCGATCATGAAAATCTGCTGTCAGGGCAGACCATCCCAGAAGTCTGCACCCTAATCAATGAACAAAGAACAGTGATACCAGCTTACACTAAAGGGGTCACTGTACGGCTCAACATGCGACGTGGCCAAACCTTAAACCACACGCTGGCTTTCTTTCAACTTTCACCTGAATGTGGGGACCTCGGACTCACACTCGAAGCCACACCCCTCACAGAAGTGTCATCTCGGGTAGTCTACATTCTGTTCAACAACTGCACAGCAACGGACATCAACATCCCCAGATCCTACAGGCTAGGATGGCTAGTGAGCCACGATTTTCAGGACTTTGAACTTGTATTACCCGTCATCGGGCCCATCCCACCTGCACTGATACCTGAAGGGCACACTGACAACACAGTGTTCACAGTACCCTTCCAACTCATTGCCATCACATCTGTCATGTCAGTAGCCAAAGACCAAGTGTGCAGAACTGAGCTGACAGAGGACCAACACCTCGCAGTGTACACAGTCTCCCACCAGCCTGTCAGTGAGACCAATGCACCTGCTACACCTTTAAAAATCAACCCGACCGATGACACACCGACAGAGGAGCCATATCAAGGCTTTGAATCTCAAGTGCAGCAAATTCTACAAGATGCTGATGCGCTTCAGGACGACGCAGACCGCCAAAGACTAAGACAAGTCCTTTATAAGTTCAAAGACTCCTTTGCCAAAGACTCGTTAGACTGTGGCCTTACCCACCTCCACACGGTGCGCATCCCCACGCATCCCGAGGCTCCTCCCACTTTCGTCAAGCAGTACAAAATTCTCATTGCCTCGCACGAACCAGTGCAGGAAATCATCGAATCCATGCTTGAGAAAGGTGTCATCCGTCCATGTAACAGCACCTACTCTGCCCCCATCTGGCCCGTTCTCAAACCGAATGGGAAATGGCGGCCCACCATTGACTACTGAAAGCTGAATCAACAGGTGCCATTATCACGGTGGCCCATGACACAGCTGGAACAGGAAATACCCCGAATCAGAGGAGCCACCATCTTCTCTACACTCGATGTGGCCTCTGGATTCTGGACCATTCCAGTGCACCCAGAAGACCAACACAAGCTGGCATTCACATTTGGCAACCGACAGTTCACCTTCAACAGATGCCCGTTCGGGTATGCCAACTCACCGGCTGAGTTCAACATCTTCCTGAACAAAGCCTGCCCAGACGCCATGATGAGAGGTAACCTGATTTATGTAGACGATGTTCTCATGAAGAGCACAACGGTGGCCGACCACCTGAAAGTAATAGACTATGTTTTGAACCAGTTATCCACAGCCGGCGCCAAAATAGCCCTCCACAAGGGACAGTGGTGCCGTACCAAGGTTAACTACGTGGGCCTGCTCATCGGACCCCATGGCATCGAACCACAATCAAACCGTATCCATGCCATTCAAAACATCAAGCCTCCCACTAACGTCTCCGAACTACGAAGTTTTCTAGGGGTATGTGTAACCCATGACACGTGATAACTACTTTGCGTCAAACTTTACTAACCGACCAGTGGGCTCAAAAGATTTAGATTCGTCCGAGGAGAGAGATAATGCAGCAGCAGTGAACACTCAGACAACAAGATAAGGTAAGAACAAGTTTGAATTTTATATTTTATATTGAAACAATATAAAATTAAGAGATTAATACAGAAGTTTTTTTTTAAAGGTTGTTGATTTTACCCCTCTCTTCCTTTCAAGGTTTTATGGCTGTTTCTCGTTGTTCAGGTAAGTGGATATTTCTCTTTAGTTTTAAACCGTTTAATTGACTTATTTTCTTTAGTTTGATACCTTGTTGTTAGATTGTGATGATAATTAATCACCTAGTTGAACATGAACTCATATAACCTCACACAAATGCAAGTAAAAAAAATAGAAAAGTTAAACAAAAAAACAAAACAAAATTTCGTTCACTCTGAACGTAAAATTCCCAGAATTGTCCAAAAGTCTTGTTTCTCAATGAACAGATCAGTTCATTAACTCAGTCCCAAAAGTTCATGAGGTACTTAATTCAGTCGTCCAATTCTGTCCTGGGTAGAACAGAATGAATTGATGTATGATTCTAATCCTACCGTTCGAAGATGAGCAAGTTCAATTTCAGTTTCTCTTTCAACAGGGAAATCAAAGGATTCGTTAAATGGGCGGCTCGCCAGTCCAACCCCACTGTTAAGCACACAGGAAGAGCTGAGACAGTCCACAATCCAGGAATGATTCGCACTTCGTTCGATTCACAGGCAGAACGGATCACACTCATCGGCTGAACATCACAGCACTTACATGGAAACAAAATCAGAAAAACAAAAACCTGGCCTTGAAGATACAAGGCCAAAATAGCAATTAGCATTTGACATTATATACAAATAAATTCAGTTATACACAACTTCTAATAAAACACAGCAAATAATGTCCATTCATAGAACTCTGTGCAATAAATTGTCTTTGTGCAATAAACTTTTTTTCATACTTGCTTGTAAACATCTCATTTAACACACACATTGCACTTCATGGCATTAATTTCACTGAAATGGCCAAATTACGGTTTTCAATTTACACTTAACGCTGTATTTACCATTAATACTGCACCAAATAAGCAATAATTTGATGTAACACACTTAATATGATCTCAATGAACCTTATTGAACCATACTGAAATGAGAATTATTGAAACTATATTAACTTACCAAGGAACTCGTTTACATGTACATTGGAATAAACAGGGAAGTTCCAGATGGTACACGTTCTCAAAATGTCACTCAAGCATACACCTCTTCTCTCTGAATCCTTCGTTAGAGATATACACGACACACATCATATTAGCTTTAAGCTAGCGCTAATATTGCGTCATTAACATGCGGTCAACACATAATGTGAACAATCACTTCACCTCAACTCATTTTAACTGCTACTTATTTCAACATTATCGTCATATAAATGATTTAGAGACATTTAAACAACTCTTACGTCAGTTCTCAACTCACTTTGGAGCTTCAAATCTCCCGGAGCAGAACAAACATCCGCTCGCGTCAGAGGTTCACGGAGAAAAGGAAAGATCTAGAAAGCGCTGATCTCTAAAAGTGCCGCGATAGCGGACGTTTCAATGACGTCATTCAAAATGCGATCTCATTGGAGGCTTTGCAAAGGGAGATAACGCTATTGGACATATTTATAACATTCAATATTTTATATTTTCCTATTTTTATATAATTAATTAATTTGTTTGCAGTCTTATATTTGTTCTGTCAGCCGTTTTCATACTTTAACTCTGTTGTTCAATTTGAAGTTTATTTTGTCTCTGTCTACTGGTAACCTGGGTTACATATGCAATTACTCTCGACAGTTCATCGAAAACTATTCAGACATCGCCAGGCCCCTCACCGCTCTGCTGAAGAAAGATTGCCCTTTCGTCTGGTCAGACGCTTAACAACATGCCATGACAGAACTAAAAATACATTTATGCACAGCTCCCTGTCTCGCATACCCCGATCCTCAAAAGGAATTCTACCTGGAAGCTGGATTTTCTGACCAATGTCTCAGTGCTGGCCTATACCAACGGCACGACCAAGACAAGAAGGTGGTCGCATATGCCAGCAAGACACTTCTCCCTCCAGAATGTAAATTCTCAGACTGCGAAAAAGCATTGCTCTGTACAGTATGGGCCATACAGCGTTTCTCCAGCTACATTGGAGCACAGAAAGTCATAATAGACACTTGCCACCAGCCCGTAATGTTCCTCAACAGCCAACGCATCCGAGATGGCGTAGTAACCAATGCTTACGTCGACGGATGCTCCTACAACCACGAGGGCATACTAAAGGCAGGTGCAGGGGTACTGTGGGTTGACAACCACCCATGCCCACCACGACACTTCAAACTGGGCCCCCAGTCATCACAATATGCAGAGGTAGCAGCAATTCTCATAACTCTGCAAATCGCAGCAGCCCATAACATCAGAGAACTTCTCATATGCACAGACTCTAACTATGCCAGACTCAGTTTTGTTTGCCATCTCCCAATCTGGAAACAAAACGGTTTCAAAACGGCAAACAACAAGCCTGTCAAACACCAACACCTGTTCCAGGAATGTGATAACATCACAAAAACACACGATGTCACCGTGTACTGGAAGAAGGTCAAGGGAGATTCTAAACTGCCAGGCCAAGACAAAGACTTTAATGACCACACCGATGCGCTTGCCAAAACCGGCGCCCTCCACGGTGAGCTGTGGTCTCCCCCAAACCCCTTACCCACCCCCGCTGTTGCGGCACTAACCCACAGCAAACGGCCCTTGCCTCCTACGGCACCAGCTTCACAAATGCTATCGCTGACTCCGCAAATTTCCAACAACGATATTGCGGATATGCAAGCCACAGACACTGCCATAAAGACAATTCTTGACCACCTCTCTGACCCCGCCTGCCACCCGATCTCACCATCAGACATCGATGCTGACTCATACCTCAGACATCTACATAACTCCAGACATATGCTGCGTGTGCGGGACAACATTCTATGGTTTGGCCCTGATGACACCACACCGCCTAGACTCGTGGTGCCACTTTGCCAAAGGGGGGTAATGCTAATGCACGCCCACAACACACCCTATGCTGGACACCACGGTACCAAAGCCACGTATGAGACACTTAGACAGGTGGCATACTGGCCAGGCATGCAACAAGATGTGGCAGAGTATGTGGGAGAATGCTTGGTCTGCTGTCAATTCCAACCATCAAACCCAAATCACAGAGCCCCACTGCAACGCAGAGGAATCACGTTCCCGTGGTCAGACCTCCAAATTGACTGGGTAGGACCTCTGCCCAGGTCAACAAGAGGCAACAAGTACTTTCTCACGGTGGTGTGTCAGTTTACCAAGTGGGTAGAGTGTTTGCCAGCACCTAACGACACTGCCTAGACAACGGCGTATCTCCTGATGAACCACATCTTCTCCCGGTTCGGATTGCCACTAAGAGTCAACTCAGACAGAGGTACCCACTTCACTGCCGAGATCATGCAAAAGATCTGGAGATGTCTAGGGATACAAGCTAAACTTCACATTAGTCAGCATCCAATCGCGTCTGGTCAGGTAGAGAGATCGAACCGAACGGTGGTCCACATGCTAAGAAAGTACGTAGCGGCTAATCAGAAAGACTGGGATGTGAAACTCCCCCTCGTGCTGATGGCCCTCCGAGCCACACCGCAGGAATCAACACAGGTGTCCCCGTTTGAACTCATGACCGGGCGGCAGATGACCCTGCCATTACACCTGTTGTATCAACCGGGAGACCACAACCTCGTCACCGCCTACACCACGTCCCAGTACCTGGACGAGCTCCATAAACACTTGAAAACAACTTTCGCTTTCGCCCAGCAACATCTGAAAACCAGCGCTGAAGGGCAGAAAGCATATTACGACCAAAAAGCACCACACCAGGAACTCAACGTGGGCGACAAAGTCCTGTACTACAGTTTCGCCCTGCCACCCAAGGGGTTGTCAAAGAAGTTCCTGCCCCACTGGACATGTGGCCCCTAGTAGGGACAGACAGGAAGGGGCCAATGAAAACTAAAACTCAACCGCCGTCATCGCAGCGAAAAGATGTCCCACACAACCTGGGACAAACCTCGCTGACCTGTGCCTTCTCTCTTTCCCCTTCTCCTCCATACCTCTCTCTCTTGCCTGTAACAGGATGCTGCTGTGGATTGCAATCCTGTGTTTTCAGTCGACCAGAGGCCAGCCGCCAGCCGACGTCATCTCACCAGGACCGGCCTCGGGCACTGTATTGAGGGATCAACCTGGACTGCTGATTACCAATTGCCGAACGCACACGCAGAAAGTGTACGTGCGACTCGACCCTCGAAATGTCTACCTTGCGCACTACCCAAGAGCGGTAGCCCAGTACAGCTGGGCAGGTGCCCGATGGACAGAAACCGCCCTCAACCACGCCGAAGCCGATGTCGAGCACATGCTGAACCAACTCGAGAAGATGACCGTCACCCAAGCTGAATTGGGTGGACACAACAAACGTTCCAAGCGGTTCCTGGGAGCGTTGCTCGGAGCTGCTGCCGCCGTAGGCACGCTGTTCAACATTGGTATGTCAAGTGTCAACGCCGTTAACATAGCCACGGTGCGACGGCACGTAGCCGAAATTCAGACGGAACTTCCACAGTTAAAAGAACAACTCAACACACAAAGTGCATCCCTGAAAACCATCGGCAAGACCCTGAGAGGAACCGTGACAATCCTCAACACTCATAGCGTCATGTTGAATCAAACTGTGAGCTCCATGAAACAGCTGTTCACAGTTTTCCAGAATGACTTTGCCCAGACACAGTTGGTCACGGCATTAATGACCGACATGCTCCGAGAAGTAAGTTCCTCCATGGACAGCTTAGCCATGGGTAGGATCCCGCCATACCTGATACCCCTAAGCCTGGTGCAAACCGTGCTGGCTTCTGCCATAAACACCCACGGACCCGATACAAATCCACCTTGCCTACTCTTTGGGCAGTGCCATTCCCCTGTATGTTGATCCTGCACAGCGAGAGGTAGGATTCCTCTTGAGTTTACCCATCATAGAATCAAGCCGAATCTACCGACTCAAGGATATTGTCAACGTAGGATTTTGGCAGAGCAACACTTATTTCAAGGTACGGACACCCGAAGCGGTAGCGTACCACGACAGCAACACACAGCTGTACTTAGCCCCAAACCTGCACATGTGTACCCTCACTAAAGACATTCACTATCTCTGCCCAAGCAAACCATTCCTAAGAGACAACACTGATGGGATTTGCGGCCTGCAACATCTGGCCAGCGATGCACGCTGCCCGGCAGATGCTAAACCTCGCAGCCAAGTCACCGAGACGCAAGCTGAGATCGTGGGGGATCGGTGGCTCGTTAACACTCCAGTTCGGGCGGCGACACTGACCTACGACCAGCACGACACCGCTACACGCGTCAACCTGCTGAACCAGACCATGTCGATTCAAGTCCCACGAGGAGCCATCCTCCACCTGGACGACCTAGCCTTGTATCACCTCCCGAGCGAAGAATACCAATCCGAACTAGAGATTCCACCCTTCTTTAAGGATCGCAACTTCACTTTCGATCCAGAACTGGAAAAATGGATTCAGGAAGGGGGGTCACAGATCATCGACATCGCACCCCTTGACACAGCCCTCCAAGCATTGTCCAGAATGCCCATCCTGAACGCTTCACCTGTCGTCCAAGCCTGGACTGCCGCCGACACTGCCGTGTGCATTTCAACGATCATCGGCCACGTCCTAACCTTGGGCCTGGCCTACGTCCTGTACCGACGACTCAACGAGATGCGAGCCTCAACAGCCAGGCTCACCCAAGCCATGTCCGGAGGGTTCCGTAGGGGCCCTCGGAAAGAAGACTCCCCGCTAGAGAACGTGGAAAACCTCATAGAGCTGAGCCCTCAGCCCTAACAATCATCTGCAGCATCCGACCTCCATGATTTACCTGTAATTATAATTCGTTATGATTTGATTATTGATATATATATATATATATATTGTAGCGATAATGACTTTTGTAGGGAAATTATTAACTCAAAGGGGGAATAATATTCATGAGATGATGAATATGCATTATCGTATACACAAATTAGATTATCCCAAATAGGGAATAGGTTAAACCTCACCGTATATGAATCATTAACACGATTGCTCGTATTAATTATTAATATAGGTCGGTAAAATCAGATCAATTATCAGGGTAAACTTTGATATGATTCAAACTTAGTTTATCATGCACTCGTTCGTTTACCAGCCTGTAAACATCAAAAATACCCTTCCTGTGGCCACCAGAAATGATATTTTCGTGTAAGGCACTTTGGATATTTTAATATGAATCAAGTAGAGCTTTGTAACATAAGATCGGCATTTTCAGGGACTTCAAGTTTATAGAACAATGAGACCGATTCAATTCAAAAGATTATAGAGTTTAATAAAACCAACTAAAGATTACACAAACTACTTAAATCACGCAGGAGTAAATATGCATAACAAAACAAACAATTAACAAAGACAAAAGGACAATTGCAATACGAAATATTGGAGAGAGAAAGTTAGAGGGTGAGAGAGAGAGAGAGAGAGAGAGAGAGAGAGAGAGAAATCAGTTCAAACAATTCAAACAATTCAAACGAGACCCAAAGGCTTTCTTAGGCGTATCTAGACAACCTTAAACAGCACTTAATTTAGATTGTACGTTACTTTGATATGGCCCCTTTTTGTGCAGCTGGTTTGAAAAGAGAGTCGGAGAAGAGAGGCTGCAAGCATCATTCCCCATGAAATAGCATCCTACAGGAGCTAGTTATGTTAACAGTGTTTCACGCAGACAGGGTGAACGTGTTCAGCCTGAACTGGGTAATAGTACGGGTTATTCAACACCCATGGAGCTGTTTTATCGCTCAGCGAGCAATGCACAAGCAAAACTCAGCATCTGGGCCGGCACAACGGGGCAGATAGCACTGAATTCTATACCGACAGAAGCTTGGCTTGTAAGGCGGGAACCTCTAGGTTGTAAAACCTTATAAATGTAGACGGCGAGGCCCAGCCCGCGGCCGTACAGATATCGGTAACCCCACTATACCACGCCCACGACGAGGCCACGCCTCTCGTGGAGTGCGCTCTGACACCCAAAGGACACTGCAGGCCCTTAGAAGTGTAAGCCAGTGCTATGGCGTTGACTATCCATCTGGATAGGCTCTGTTTTGATGCGGCCAGTCCCTTGGAGCGTCCGCCAAACAAAACGAAGAGCTGCTCAGTCTGTCTGAAGACCGACGAGCGGGACACATAAGCTCTCAGTGCCCTGACAGGGCAGAGGAGACTCGCATCCTTCTCCTCATCACGAACCGGGAGGGTGCACAGGGAAATAACCTGGGCCCTGAACGGTGTGTTGAGGGATGTGGGCACGTACCCGTGCCTTGGTTTGAGTATGACTTTTGAGTCATTAGGCCCAAACTCCATGCATGACGCGCTTACCGAAAGTGCTTGCAAGTCCCCTACGCGCTTCACTGAAGCGAGAGCCATAAGGAATACCGTTTTGAGAGACAGATGTTTCATGTCTGACAAATGGATTGGCTCGAATGGGGCACCTTTCATGGCTTCCAAAACCGTAGAAAGGTCCCACACAGGGACTGAGGGGGGTCTGGGAGGATTCAGCCTCCGAGCTCCCCTGAGGAATCGCACGACCAGGTCGTTTTCCCCAGTGACTGGCCAGACGTCGGTTTTGCAAACGCCGCTATGGCCGCCACGTATACTTTGAGCGTGGATGGGGTTCTGCCCTTATCCAGCAGCTCCTGAAGGAAGGAGAGCACTTCCGTAACCCCGCAGTCTGCGGGTGAAAAGCCCTGAGCTTGACACCAGGCAGAGAACACTGACCACTTTGAGGAATAGAGCCGTCTAGTAGACGGGGCTCTAGCCTGCGTGATTGTATTTAACACTCCCTCTGGGAGGTTAGCGGGTACCCGTTGATGGCCCATGCATGTAGGGACCATAATTCCGGGCGAGGATGCCAAATCGAGCCCTTTGCCTGAGAGAGGAGGTCTCTCCTCACCGGTATCGGGCACGGGGCAGTGCTGGTCCGCCGCATTAGGACTGGGAACCAATTCTGGTTTGTCCAGAGCGGAGCCACGAGTAGTACTGGGCATCCGTTTTCCCTGATTCGTTCCAGCACTTGAGGCTGGAGCGAGATGGGGGGAAAAGCATAGAGGGGGCAGCGGGGCCATACGTGGGCCAGCGCATCCCTGCTCTTGGAGAAAAAGTTCGGACAGTGAGCGTTTTCTTGGGACGCGAACAGGTCCACCTGCGCTCTGCCGAATGTCTCCCACAGCAGTTGGATCGTCTGCAGGTGCAGCGACCATTCCCCTGCTGGGACATTGTTTCTGGATAGACGGTCTGGTCCCAGATTCAGGCGACCAGGCACATGCGCTGCTTTCAGTGAAAGCAGGTTGTGCTGAGCCCAGACCAGGAGGTGTTCCGTCAGCCTGTAAGGTTTCGGGACCTGACGCCACCCTGGTGATTTATGTATGCCACCACTGACATGATGTCCGACCGGACTAAGACGTGGCGGCCTTTTATCTGGGGACAAAAACGTCATAGCGTGTTGTCGACTGCCAGCATTTGTGTAGGAGCTTTCCCCGTTCTGACCACTGGCCGAAGAACGGTCTGCCCTCGAGCAGCGCTCCCCATCCCGAGGTGGAGGCGTCCGTGGACACCACCGTCACACTCAAGGGAGTCCCCAGACTCACGCCTGACTGATACCAGTCGGCTATTTTCCAAGGTTCCAAAGCCGAAACGCATTTCATGTCGACCCTGAGGCGAAACAGACCAGAGGTCCATGCCCGGGGTGGAACTCGCACTTTCAGCCATAACTGCAGTGGGCGTATGCGAAGCAGGCCCAGCTGGAGTACTGAAGATGCCGAGGCCATGAGGCCCAGCATTTTCTTAAACCTTTGAGCGGGACTATAGAGCCGCGGCGAAAGGATTTTGCGGCGTGCTGAATGTCCAGTTCTCACTCTGGCGACAGACGTGCTGTCATAGACAGCGAGTCCAGTACTGTTCCCAGAAAAGAGATTTTCTGGCTGGGGAACAGCGAACTCTTCGCCCAATTGACTGTGAGACCCAGATTCTCGAGATGCTCGAGTAATGTGGTTCTGTGTTCTATGAGCTCTGAATGTGATCGAGCTAGAATCAGCCAATCGTCCAAGTAGTTCAAAACTCGCATGCCCTGAAGTCTCAGGGGTGCGAGGGCCGCGTCCATGCACTTCGTAAATGTACGGGGTGCTAGGGATAGGCCGAACGGTAGGACTGTGTATTGATATGCCTGGCCCTCGAAGGCGAATCTCAAGAATCGCCTGTGACGTGACGTTATTTGTATTTGGAAATAGGCGTCTTTCAGATCTATTGACATAAACCAGTCTCCCTGGCGCACTTGCGCAAGGATTTTCCTGGTTGTCAGCATTCTGAACTGGCGCTTCATAAGCACTCTGTTCAGCTGTCGCAGATCTAGAATGGGTCTGAGACCCCCGTCTTTTTTCGGTACCAGAAAATATCTGCTGTATAGCCCCCCTTTGCTCTGAGCCTGAGATAAAGGTTCTATGGCCCCTTTGCTCAGCAGTTTCGCTATTTCGGCTCGAAGTAGATGAGATACTTCGCTGTTTACCGTGGTTTCGACTCGCGCCGTGTAACGGCAGGGACGTCGAGCGAACTGTAGCGAATAGCCTCTTTTTATAGTGTTCAACACCCATTCTGATACCCCGAGAAGCTTTGCCCAATCATCTGCGTGAATAGCTAGGGGTAGAATGAAATCAGAGCTTCAGTGTGCTGAGACATAAACACTGTGCTTATAGTGTGCAAGGCGGGAGGCGCGCCGATCACGGCGGGCAGCCTGGTCGCGCTCGAATTCTCTATGACAGGTTGTGGAGAGAGAGCGAGCGGGACAAACCCCGTGGGGTTGAGCGTGTCTGTGAAGGAATGTGGGCGCGGGACGGTGGGCACATTCACTGCACTGAGAACACCGTCGGCTTGTGCTGACTGAATGTGTGTCGGTTTCGTTTTTACAGAAAACGAGGGACACGCATCGTGAAGTGTTTGTGGGCACTGTGTCGTGGGCACATTCACTACATTTTTGCACAATCGACATGAGTCGATTTTATTTGTGCTAGCCCTGAACTGTGGCGGGCTGTGTCTGTGTGTGGGAATGGGCACTGAGACGTGGGCATTCTTACAACACTCATAACACCATCGGCCGTGGCCGGAATACCAGAAAATACACTCTTTTGGGATTTATCTGGGTCGCCGTAAAAATGGCATTTGTGTGCAGGCAAGCGGGCTGTGGTGCCGGCTTGTTTACTGCGAAATACACTGGAACAGTCACATTGTTTGGAACTGAACGAGCGAGAAGTTTCGGTGGAGTCTGGCCGCGGCGAGACTTAAACACCGTGGGTTTTAGCTGACTGTATGTGTGTTGGTTTCGTTTTACAGAAAACGTGGCACATGCAGTGTGTAGTGTTTGTGGGCACTGGGTTGTGGGCACATTCACTACATTTAATGCACAATGACATGAGTCAATCTCATTTGTGCGTGCCCTGCACTGTGGAGGGCTGTGTTTGTGTGTAGAAATGAACACTGGGCTGTGGGCATTTTTATTACACTCATAACACCATCGGCTGTGGCCGGAATACCAGAAAATACACTGCTTATATGATTTTTCTGGGTCGCCGTGGAAACGGCATTTTTGTGCAGGCAAGCGGGCCATGGTACCGGCTTATTTACTGCAAAATACACTGGAACAGTCGCATTTTCTTGGAACTGAACGAGCGAAAAGTTTCGGTGCAAGTCTGGCCGCGGCGAGACTAAATTTTTATCTGCTGCGAGACCTGGGATCGAACACGGGTCTCCCGTGCGAAGGCTTTGGGTTTCGCCACTGAGCCACAGGGGGAAACGACAAAAGCTGAAAATAGCTCAAGCAGATAAGAGAGCGTCATCACAGTTTGTGTGTGTTGGCGTTTGTTTGCAGGCGTGCGTGTAATACAACAGGCTCATTGCTGCAATATTGACATTTTCAGCCGCTCAAACTAAGAGGAGCTGAGAAATGTTTGAGAAATGGAGATTGGTCCGGCCTCGGCGGGACTAAAAACACACTCTTTCCTCATTTCGCCGGTGACGCATGCCCACGGGGGGCAGGGGCGGGGGCGGTGGCGGGGTAGTTTTCTTATAACGTAAAGAAAGCTAGCCGCGGTTTTGATGCTGGCCCGTTTCCCTGACGACTCGCGGGCAGAAGGGGGGAGGTCCACAGAGCTCGCCCAATCCTCACTGTCCGACGCCAGGATAGAGCAGCTGGCCTTCTCTACAGATGCAGCTATCTCGTCGTCATTAATGGCGGAAGCGGCGGCGCGCGGCGGCCGTTGTCCGTCAGCGAGCGACTCGAGTAAAGCTGGTGAAGCTGGCGGGCGAACCGGCGAGCTATCACGGGCTGGAGAAGGCTCGGGGCTGTTTCGTCGACCTCAATGGCGGAAGCGGCGGCAGACGTCCGTCGGTGAGGGACTCGAGCGATGTCGGCGAAGCTGGCGGGCGAACCGGCGAGCTTTGGCGGGCAGGAGAAGGCTCGGGGCCGCGTTGGGCACGGTGCTTTTACGGCGCAGCGCTACAGCGGGCTGAAGTGCAGGCTCTGAGAATAATGGCAGGCGAGTCCTCAGAGTCACCATCGGCAGTAGCTCACAGTGAGGGCATCCGCCGTCGACGAGAGCGAGAGCCGCATGATCCTCACCCAGGCAGGAAACGCAGATGACATGGCGATCCTCTTCACTGAGTGTGGCTCGGCACGAGCCGCAGGATCTATGCATCTTGAAAAAGACGCAGCTCTTTTAGGAGAGGGAGAGAGACAGTGAAAAAATGTGTGTCGCAGCGGTGAACACACACACACACTTGCAGAAAAGGATATAACGCCGGAAAGCGTAGCAGGTACGGCGGCTAAAGGCGGCGATGCCAGCGACTTCAGACTCAAGGCTCGTCCCGCTGTGTGCTTTTCTCAGATGGCGTGGCTTCTCACTCCGGATCCAGCGATGCGGTGATGCTTCGCTGAAGAGATGAAAATCAGTTGTACCAGCCTAATCGAGCTATATTTATAGGGCGAGACCACGACGAAATGGGCACGAAATGCCCCCATTGGATATGTGTCACGCAGAGCCTCTCTCGATAGGCTGCTGCTGTTGCCGCAGGGCAGCCAATAGGCGCGCAAGCCGTCTTGCCTATGTCTGCATGCTGCTGCACAGCGTTTTACATTAATTCAAAATTAAGGATAACTTTTTGGCTTCAATATCTCGTGGAAAAGAGGTTTTCCCCATAGCGTAAGATATTACGCAGTACGAGAGATACTCTCGTAAGAGAACTACGTATACGGTTACTAACGTTACAAGGATAAAATGTATTTACAACAGAATACAACGACAATGAAAGCGAATGCATCAATAAAGAGAGGGAGAGAATGAGAGAGAGAGAATCTGAAAGGATCAGTGGCAAATTACAGACCTTAAAACCTTTGAGAGACAACACGGAAAAACACATCTTAAAGCTCTGAAAGCTCAATACGAATATATACTTGCACAATTGCTCGTTGTGTGGCTGCTTCGAAGGCATGTGGATTTGTTCCGTGGGAGAGTCACGTGGTCTGCAGATGGTCTGGAGCGCGCACTTTCAAACGAAGGTTTAAACGATCTCTGATGTAAATTACCAAAGAAACAATTCAGACTAAGTTCACTTACTCGTCTGAGGAAATGAACAAAGTAGAAAGGAAAAAAAAACAAAAGAAAAGATCCCCGGAGGGGGATCACGCGGAGCAGTTACATGATGATGCGAAGAGAGGAGAAGTAAGAGAGAGGAGAGAGCGATGAACTGTTCTCTTTAAGGAACTCAGTCCACGCCTCTGTTGAGTGCCACTGACCAATGACATTCAACGAAACTTTGGCGGGCAGAATTTCTTTTGTCTTGTCAGGACGGTCATTTAGATGTTTTATGACAGTGTCAGAATTTAGTCAGAATCACTCTAAATATGGTACAGCATAGTAAAATACATTTTACGGTATGTTCATATACATATATGGCTTGGCCAAGTCGAGAGATTTCGTTTGATATCAAGCAAGACATGTAAGGAGGATTATATTGCAAAGTTACATTAAAAAGCATAGTTAAAAATCACTTGTAGTTTGTTTAGAACTACTATGCGCTCACAGATACCTTCATAGGACCTGGGCAATCGGACAAACATAACAACATCTCAAATATATCTCAGTGAAGTCTTTTAAATGAGGAAATTAATGAAAGTCCATGTATGTGTGTGTGTGTGTGTGTCATGTCTCTCTGCGTTGTGGGGAGCACACAACACTGGGGGGGGCTTGGAATTCCTTTGATGCGTACAAAGTGAGTAGAGAGGAGGGTGCGATGGTCTCTGGGGAGTATCGCAGAGTCGTAAATGATGTCAGAAAACCAATCTCACCCCAGACTTTCTAGCGCTTAAGCTAGTAACAAAACTTAGACAAATAAACTAAATTGAAGAGCCTTCCTGAGACTCAGAATGGTTGTCATGTGAGACTGTCCAGATGCGCTACACTACTTATGATATCAATTAAGTTGGGACAGCAAAGACTGTGATTTGGACTTTGACTTACTAGTCATATGGTGTGTAACGTCTTGGAGATGTTGTCCGACAGAACAGCCGCTCCGATTCTGCTGGGGTGCAGGCCATCAGCAAGGTAGAGCCTAGGTCGCTCCCAGAACAGATTCCAATTATTTACAAAGAGCAGTTTCTGTTCATTACACAATGACATTAACCATTCATTTAGTGCAAATAGTCTACTGAACCTTTCTTGTCCTTGTCGGTACGTGGCGGTCCAGACACGATGATCGTTGCTTCAGGTGATGTGCTGCGTACCGTCTCGATCAGGCTCCTATAGTCCTTCTTCAGAACCTCCGTCTGCCGCAGCCTGATGTCGTTCACTCCCGCGTGCAGCACAACAGCTCCGACGCGCTCGTCACCGTTCAGGATCTCGGGAACCTGTGCAGCGACATCTAGAACACGAGCACCAGGAAAGCAGTGAGTGCGCACCTTACCTTTACCTGAGGTAGCGCGGACATGATGGACGATGGAACTGCCGATGATCGCGGCGTCGTCGCGTTCCGACTCGCGGAGTCGGAAGTAGAGTAGAGTAGAGTCGCGGAGTAGACGAGGTCGGAGTCAAAAAGTTACTAACCACTGACTTGTGAGCATCGGCGCGTGAAGTTTCAAGCGCTGATCGCCGATCTCGCAGCTCGGCTTGCCTCTCTAGTAGATCATGGATCTGCTTCTCCATGGACTCCAGCTCCAACAGCACCGAATGCAGCTCAAATGTGTCCTCACCTGCACTCAGAGGTAACATTAGACACACATCCGATTTATTCGCCATTATAACAGATGAACAATAATTTAGTAATGATACTACCAATATCACTACTAATTTAGGACTGAAATCCTGGATAGAACCCGTATCCTTTCAGTGAAACTGGTGTAAATAAGACGATCGATAGGCGAGAGGCCACGCGTGCAATGCTAGCGGGCTTAAGGCTAGTAGCGGAAATTCGGAAAGTTGGATATAAGTAGGGATATCAAATCAATCCGATTGTTTTTTATAAGGAATAGTATCGAAGATATGTTCACATGCTGTAAAAATAGAAAATGCTTTGTTTATAAATGAGTGTAAAGAAGAAAATCAAGGATTATGAATCAATTCGATGGAGCTAGATGTACTTGAATGCTTTCTTAAAACATAAAACATTTTCGTACTGCACCTAACACTGAGATAACGTTACGCAGCATCACTGACAAGCCTACATTTACCAAAAAAAAAGTTTTTCAACATCAATCTGTCAACGAACTAAACTATACATCAGTAAACACATAGCGTCAGTATCTAACCGCGTTTCCACTGTCGGGCCAGGGCCGGGCCAGGGCTAACAGCGAGCCGAGCCGAGCCGGGCCACTGGCCTCGGGCCTCAAGCACCGGGGCTTGCGTTTCCACTGCCGGACCAGTAGCCCCGCAGCACTGCCATAAACCCCGCCCTTAACACGCCTTCCTGGATCGAACGTCATACAACCCCACCCATTTCAGCGGGAATTATGAAGTTCATTCAGGCAGGACACACTAGCTTGCTAAAATCACACGACGATCGAGATGGAGAGGACCGAAGCGCCTGTTTGTTTGCTCTTTTTCGTATTTGCTTGGTGGAAGATGAGGCAGCAAAGCCAAGATAAGAAGATGGAGGTTCAGCGGCGACAACGCCGAAAGCTTATGTTGGCTGCAAGGCGAAAGAGAGCGATCCAACGACGTGCGATTCGGTTACAGCGAATGCAGAGTCGCCAGCAATGGATGGAAACGGTAAATATTTTATTTTATAGTATAGTTAATTCGTCTCTTGTAGTCGATGTGAGCATAACTTCAAATCATATTGCACGGAGTTGTTTTTATGAGCTTTTCACTAACTTTACTATCTGCTGAAAAGACACAAATATTTTGCTAGCTTATCATATCTTGCTTGCTATATTAATAAAAATAAAGTTAGGTGTTAATGTTAAACTGTCATTGTATTATTCGTTTAATACATCTATTTATACCCATGATTATGAATATATGCATTTACATTTCGCATAATTAGGGAAGTAATGTGTAGGGTCTGGACCAATCAGACACACACTAATTATTCATATTCATTATATTTAATGAATATAAAGGTCTATGAACCTCCCCCCTAAAACTAACCTCACAAATGAAGTTACTTTGTCAGCCGGGTGTCCGGTTACAGAACACTTTAAGACTGATAACAGACTTTTACGACCTCAAAGGAATGTGGCCACATGCTTAAGAGAGAGAGACAATCTTTAATTAAATAAACTTTGCGGCATTACTCTGATCTATGAAGGAACATGCCTCACAGAAACTGTGATGATTTACTGTCTCGTGTACTATTATTTATAACAACATGGTATGTTTGATTGGGGTGTATGTGGTTGCACAACAACCCAACGGTCAATATAACCTCACCTGTATCATGCTTCCTACCTAATTAATCCTCATTTAATGACACACACTTTGATGTACATCACCTTCTCTTAGAATGCAATGTGAATTTGTTATGTCTATTTGAGCTTGAATGAACAGTCTAAGCACGCTGGGGACAAAGACCATAAATCAACTAAGAGCCGGTTCCCCTCTCGGACATGTCACCTTACTCATTGGTCCATTCAAACCTTAGGGGTTGGTTCTTTCTCAGGCTATATCAGAGGCAGGCAACAGTGACCGCCCGCTCTTGGTAGTTTTCATCCTGCCGCAAACATTGTTTCGGGTGATACGGGGAACCCCCTCCCCCCTCCATGGGGGCCCAGAGGCCTCCCAGCAGGCCTGGATCCCAACCAGATCCGGCCTCATGGAAGAGAGAGGACACTCTCTCACAAAGAACCAAGGACAATCTCAGGAGTTTGTAACAATGACTCTAACCCACCATGCAAGTTCATCATATCTTCTTCATCCAACAAAGAAGAAAATGATTGAGACTTCAACATCTGACACTCGCAGAATCATCAACAACTTCAGTTTTCACAACTTTGATACTAGTGTACGCTACCCAGGCATGCAAGTATACTTTTGATTTGATGCTTTGAAAATGAAATGCTGATGTTCTTCTCATAAAGTTACATGGAACTTCTCAATAGTTCCGTTTTCGGTTTCGTTCTATCACTCACCTATTTATGTATTCGTGTGTATGTTGTTTAGTTTATTTATATTCATATAAATATCTATATTTAGTTAATAAAACTTGTACATAATATATATTTGGTTCTATTTTGTTTGCAATACAAAGTCACTTTTACGATCGCGGTTTTTGCTACTTGCTCAAAGTGCTGTACATGCTAAGAAATAATTATTCTTCTGTGGCCATGGAAGATACCCTTTTCTTAGAATGAATTAATAATCAAAAGAGTTCGTTGGACGAACTGATTAATTGATTCTAATATTAATTCAGCCACATCAAGTTAATCCAATTAACTGACCCAAATATTCATAATTAATAATAACAAGTTATTATTGATTATTAATATTTCCAAAAAGCTGAGTTCCTTACAAATGTTTACAGTACCACTTTGCAAGAAAGTAAAGTATGTAATGTATGGGTTAACATGAACGAAACATTAGCAATACATTTGTTACTGTATTTGTTTATCTTTGTTAACGCTAGATTTTCAAAAAAATCAGCTGTTGGTTTGTTAGTTTGTTCACAGTGCGTTAACTGATTGTAACAATTAAAACATTGGAGTGTAATGCATTAATAAATGGGTTAGCAAATATTTATAAATGCTGTAGAAGTGCCTTTCATTTATGTACATGTACAGATCTGTAACATAATTATGTAATTAATGTTTACACTTCATTCTATTATTTTTCAGATGATGCATCACTACTACACCAATATAATGCGGACCGCTGAGGTGTGGGCCTATCAGCGAACAAGTGACTGGTGGGAGAACACTGCTCAAAGATTCACAGATGAGCAGTGGCTGGGCGACTTCAGAATTTCCCAAGAAACATTCACATACATTTGTACAACTCTGAAGCCTGCACTACAGCGACAAGATACAAATTATTGATTATGCATTCCTCTGGAGAAACGGGTAGCCATTGCATTGTATAAACTAGCATCAACAACAGAGTACAGGACAGTAGCCAACCTGTTTGCCGTCAGTCGGACTTCTGTTTGCCGCTGTGTGCATGACTTTTGTAAGGCTGTGATTGCAATACTTCGGCCCAAGTTCATCAAAACACCAGACCAGGACAAACTATCTGAGATGGCAGATTACTTCGAAGAGAGGTATGGAATTCCACAGTGCGTGGGTGCTATTGATGGTTCTCACATCCCTATATTAAAACCTCCACAATACCAATCAGATTTCCACAACAGAAAAGGTTGGCACTCCATAATTTTACAAGCAACTGTGGATGGCAAAGGGATGTTCTGGGACCTGAATGTTGGACAGCCAGGGAGAGAACACGACGCTAGTGTCCTCAGAAAGTCACGCCTATGGGCTTGGGCCACAGACAGTAATGGTTTTTCTGGCAGAGTGAAAAACATATGTGGAACTGATGTTGGATACATCATTCTTGGTGATTCTGCTTACCCATTGCAGAAATGGTTGCTAAAACCATATCCTGATACCGGCAGGCTTACAGAGGCCCAAGAACTATACAACATGCGAACAAGTCGAGCCCGTTATGTGGTTGAACATGCATTTGGGAGGTTGAAAGGAAGGTGGAAGTGTCTCAGTAAGCGAAATGACTGCACTGTAAATGTTGTTGTTGATATGGTTGAGACTTGCTGTACACTGCACAACTTGTGCGAATTGTACATGGACAGATTTATACCAGAGTGGTGTGATCGTGATAAAGATGCTGAACGTTCACTTTGCAATGTTGGTGATGAGCGTTCAGATGCAAGAAGTGCTCTGCAACAGTTGTTCATGCAGCAGCAATAATTGTAAGTTGTTGTTATATTGTGTTTGTTACAAATAAAATATTTGAAATGAAGATTTGGCATAACCCTGTTTTGTGACTTGAATACAATTCTTTATCCTAAATGGTACATGGTTACATCAGACAATATCAGATCAATAGGCCATTTAAGCATACAGAGTGAATACTGCAAAAATGTTTTAATAACATACAATTTAACAATCTTCTCACTATTTTTAAATAAAATCAAACATACTCAGCTCTACAGTTTTTTTTAAATTGCAGTTGTAAGTATATGTCTGTTGAAATTTATTTAGAAATGGTCACTTCTGTTAATGGTACTTTAAAATGTTAAACTGCTTACACTGTTTACAGTATTACAGAATACAAAAGGTGCCCATCAGACAGCCGTTTAAATAATGTACCCATCAGTATGCATAGTAGTCTATACCAATAAATGTCTTAGCCTGATTATCATTCTACTGACTAGGACCATATTTGCATTAAAGAATACAAAAGGTGCCCATCAGACAGCCGTTTAGATAATGTTTCCCATCAGTATGGATAGTAGTCTATACCAATAAATGTCTTTGCTTAATTATCGTTCTACTGACTAGGACCGTATTTACATTATAGAATACAAAAGTGCCCATCAGACAGCCGTTTAAATAATGTGTCCATCAGTATGCATAGAAGTCTATACGAATACCTGCAATAATGGCTTATCTGAGTCACAAAGTCTTTATATTTTAGTAAATTATCATGTAGATAACTTTTACAATAGGTTTTCATAAGTTAACATTAGTTAAATACTAAATACTTATAATATAAACTAATAGTGAGCATTTATTACACAGTATGTATTCATCTTAGTTAAAGCAAATGCCAAATATTACTAAGTATTTAAATCTAAAGTTTTTTTTGCTAACGTATATGCAGTGTGAACTAACATGAACCAACAATGAATTACTAATAAAGAATGTATTTAAGTAACATTCATTTTACATATATGCCTTATAATAGGTGTATAATTTTTACTATAATAATGTGTATTTTGCTTTTGATAATGTGCCCCTTAATAAGCATGATTTCCATTTGCCTCAGTTATAATAGCACAGCTATTACTTTATTTATATATTAAGTTTACATCAGAGTGCAAAAATACAAAGGTGCTTATAAAATGTGCATACATACAAATGAAACAAAACAGGTGCTTTTGAGAAGTACTACTTACAAATGTGCATACATTACAAACAAAACAGCAGGTGATTTTAAGAAGTAGCCTACTATTTACACAAAAAATTAAGGCATAAAGGAAAACAGAAAGATAGATGTTTTGTCCATCTAAGTTACTTCCTCTGGAGAAGGGCTGCGGTCAAATGACTGAAGACTGATGCAAAAGACTCAGATTCTTTCTGTCTTTGTGACATCTCCTCCCGTCTGAGTTGTGCATCATAGTCCAATTCCTCTCGTCTCATCATCATTTCTTTCTTCATTTCTTCTCTTCTTAGCTCACACTCTTCTTTCATCTGTTGCTGTGTTATGTCCTGCATACACTTCAAAAACTCCCTTGATGCCAAATTTACAGCTTTGCGTTTGCGACTCGCTGTAAAAGCAGACACACAAATAAGCAGGATATTTGAGATGTCTTCTGATAGATTATAGATTGTGGTATAGCACATACAGTATACCAAACTGTAAAGTCTGTTACATATATTTAGCAGGTAGGCCTACATTAAACGCATAAATACCTGGTCTAGTCCTTTGTGGAATGTGATGTGATCCTCCTCTTATTATGGTTAGATCTTCAGGGTTGTCATGTCTCTCTGTAATAAACATATATACACATAACGTTAATTACATATTGACAAAGAAACTAACAAAACATTGAATACTTCTGTGGTGTATTTTGTATATTTTTTTGCATACCGGGTGTCCCTGCTCCACTTCTGAGTCAAATAAAACACTCTGGGATGACGATTCTAGCACACAAAACATAAACACGCACGTTAGCCACTTATACAATATTTAATTATTTATTTATTTTAAAGTTAGGAAGATAGCATGTATATTAACTCACCGGCCGTGGCTGCCATAGTGTCCCGACTTGTCTCGCCACTAACAGAAGGACGGTGACCCAGCACACCGTCCATCAAATCGAACCATGGAAAGTTCCTTCTCTGGGCTCCGCTTTTTCCATTGTGCGTTTTAATCGCCTTGTACTGCGCCCGCAACTTTTTTATTTTTTCCCAAACTTGAAGCGTTGTTCGGCTAATACTTAGCTTAGCAAGTTCAGCAACGATGTACTTGATAACATCCTCGTTTCTGCACACGCCGTCAAATTGACGTTGTACTCTTTCTTCTGCCCAAATGCTCAGAAGAGCTTTGGTATCCTCGACAGACCCAAGTAAGCCCCGCTCAAGCACCGGAAGTGACAGTGGAAACGCGACTGGCCCTGGCACGCACTAGCACGGCTCGGTCCTGGCCCGGCAGTGGAAACGCGGCTAATAAAGGCCGGTCTCAAATAGAGGCTGGGTCTGTTTTTTAGTTTCGGGTTGTAGCCTATTTAATCTTCTAAAACCCGTCAGATCGTCCGCTTTTTGGCGGCCGCCAAAGCAAATTTGTGTTCCGCCAAAGCCTTTTTTGATCGGTGAGTGATGTAATAGAATGACTGCTGCGCTTGACAGGGCGCAAACGAACAGAGAGAGAGAGAGAGCCCCGGCCGCGCGCGCGCACTCTCACGTCTTCAAACAACACGAGCGCTGTCTTGCTCTCTCTCCCTCGCGCATATTAATAAAAATCAATTGACACGATAGTAAAAGGTCGGAAGACCGCAGTTTCACGTGAAGCTTTTGGACATTTTTAGAGATTAGAGACTCTAGGAACAACATCTCAATGAACAACATCTCAACACTAAATTATAAAGGCCTGTCTCAAATACAAGCCGGTGCAGTTCAACGATTTGGGAAAATAAAAGCCCGGGCTATTATTTGAAGTTTTACGGTAGTTCAGTTTATCAAGCTGAAGAATTGTTCGTTTAAGAGATGTTTGAACTTTCAAAATATGTCATGATGTTTTCAGAATTTGATGCAGTTACAGTAGGCCCTAGATTAGTTCGATAGTTTGAATTCAGTTCAGAGGTGTAAAACTATAAATTCTATGTTACAATCTTACTCAATTAAAAGTTTAACCAGTGTTTGTTTAGTGAAAGTAAGTGAATAAAAATAAATAGGATGAATTCAGGTTGATTGGGACACTTAGAAGAATCAGAGAATTTCTCATTAAAGTAAATTTTGACATGCACCTTGGTAATGAGACTATGATTTTTTCCTCTTATTCTTCTATTACCATGATCATAATAACATGGTGTTTTTTTAGGTATACTTTGAAGATCCATAATGTTGTGTATGAATATGGTAATCATACAATTATACATATATTGAGGTATTACCATCTGGTTTACCACAGTATTATCACAGATCATTTTGTAATTGAAATGGTAGAAACAGCTTTGATATAATTTATCATGTTATCATAGTTTGGTTTATTTTGATGTAAAAAAAAATAATTACAGACACTTTTACTTTGTCAGGTTGAGATGGGAGAAAACAATGGCATGAATAATTATGAAAAGTTAAAAATAAATTTGTTAAACAAGCATTATAATTTTACATTATAATTTGCAATTATAGCTTTTAACAATGCAAAATAAATTATGAAAAAATAAAACAAGATTTAATTATAAAAATAATATTCATTGTGTATTTCAAAATTAGGGCTGTAATTTCATCGATTGTGTTTGACAGGTGTGATGATCAGTGGAGTTGAGTTTTTACCTCCATAGTTTAGATCTGGGCTAAAATATGGATAGAGTTTCCCAGTGAAAGACTGATCAGTGAAAGAGTAGATATGAGAGCTGGACTCCACATCATAAAAGGAGACCAGACCCTCCTCATAATCCACAAACACACCGACCCGCTGCGGCTTCACTCTCACACACAGAGAGACAGAGGGAACAGCACAGGCTTTATATTCATTCTCATTCCTCAGAATCACAGTCCAGCATCCATTACTGGGAGTCAGTGGGATATCTCCCTTCCTGTCAATGGATTCTCTGACCACTCCTAAATCCCATTTAGTCTTTCCCTTCACCTGCACAATGTAGGATTACAAATTTTATTTAAATGTTTAATTTAGATTTCCAATACAATAGTATTTTATATTGAGAAAGTTTATAAATGATGAAACCAGGAAATCTCTGCAAACGGTAGGGGTTCCCAGCGGGATATTCCTGACTGTCCCATCTCAGTGCGAGAAGGCCATGCCTTTCTCACCGGGTGAAGACTCATGCTGAGCAAGTTTGAACACCTGCTATTTTATTACTGAGACCGTTTGTCTTGGAGTTCTCGCCTCAGTGCGAGAAGTCCTGCACCGTTCTGTTCTCATGTCTCAGCTCATTTACATGCTTTGTTCATCACAATGTAATCCCTCCCCCTTGAAATGTATATAAACTACAATGAAAAGTTCCCTTAGTTAGACTTGACTTGGGTAAGATTTTGGACGAAGCAGACTACAGCAAATAAAGAATCCTGCTTAAAAGATACCCTCAAGTCTCCTGGTTTTCACTTCTGAGTTTTTCTACACTTAAGAAGAAGGTTTACAACAACCTCAAAATAAAATCTCCCTGAGGAGAATCCCTCCTTTCCCAGGACATTTACACATGGATCAAATCTCTCTGGATTGTCTGGGAGTTTCTGTTTAATGTCTCCATGTCTCACTTGTTTTCCATCATCAGACAGGATGAGTTTAGGATGAGCTGTATCAGGATCCAGAGTCACATCCACTGAGAAAACAGAGAATATGAATCACAACTTAATACAGACTTTTAGTGATGATGTTTGTAATATTGAATCAGTTGTTAATCATACTGTAGGTCAGTGATGAAGCTGTGAGTATGTGAATGTAATCTAGTGTAGTGCAGACAGCACACTGTACCTGCATACTGCTGTATCCTCTTCACAACTGTAGAGACACATGACAATAACACATCAGCAGATCTTTGACATGTTTATGTGTGGAATTATAAAACTTAAAGATTTAAGAATATATTTAAAGAATTGTGTACAACATCATGTTTTATCTGATCAATGTCTCTCTGCTGATATTTAGAGAAACCCTGAACTCCTATTGTGTTTGAGCTCTAAATATTCCTCCTTTTTAGAACATTTTTGGGAATATTTTGTGAAACATTTTATGACATTTTTATTTAAGATATTTTTATGCCTAATGTTATTCATCTCAGTTTTGGAGTGGATTAATGTTGTGGTTGTTCAGCAAAGACAAGTTCACAACACTAAAAACAAATCTTTAAGAAAATTAAAATAAAATCCCAGCACTGCAAAGCTGTTTGAATCTATCGATTAGATTTTCTTCTGCTAAACTGATTTTATCTGAAACATAATCACAACATTTCGATGAAACCGCTGAAAAAACAACAAAAAATGGCAGAAAATGAATGTTTCTTTCTATTGTTTCTCATCTAAAAGTGTTCACAGATGTACTAAAGCCTCAAGGTTCTGGTTACAGTGATGAAGCTTCTAGTACAAGATGAATTTACTGCATGTTTTCTGAAATTAGAGATGAATATGACCTGCTCTCTTCAAGAAGAACTGTGATAATGAGACACAAACACATGATCACATACTTCTCTTATTTCACCTTTATCAGACTCGTTCTTCATTACTGATATTAAAAGATGATAAATATATGTCTCTGTATGGTGTATTTGATATTGCTGTACCAGTTTGTGTGAGTTTCTCCTGTAGAGAGTCCTGCAGTTTAGTCAGAGCTCTCCTCAGAGTCTCCAGACTCTCATCAGTCTTCACACTGATCTCAGACCAGTTCCTGGTGTTTCTAGAGCTGCACAGGGATGAGTAAATCTACAGCAGGAGAGAGGAGAAATCCTTCAGCATGGGGAGTGTTATGGTGTCATATACTGCATTATCATTGATCAGAGAGATGTTGACTGACCTGTAGGAGGTGGAGGTGATCTTCAGTGTGTGAGAGCTGCTCCAGCTCAGGGTTTCTCATCTTTAGCTCAGTGATCTCCTGCTCCAGCTCTTCAATGAGCTCTTCCTCCTGTTTCTCTGCTGCTTTCTGCTGCTCCTCCATCATCTCCAGCAGTTCAGTCTGACATCTCTCAATGGAGCGGATGAGATCAGTGAAGAGCTCCACACGGGCTGCTTTCTCCTTCTCTGTGTTTCTCTGATCAACCAGGACAATCAACACATTATTAGTGGTGTTTGTTAAGAGAAGAATCAGTGTTATGATTTCTCACTCTTAAGTGTTTTTAGACGGTTTTCAAAACCCCTCATTCTGCACCGTTTGCACTGAATGATTCCTGAAATCATGTGTCTTGTTGAGGAGAGATGTGTTATTACTTCACTAAGTGATCAGGGAATCACAGACGTGTTGATATTCAGACCAGCAGAGCGACCGTGAGTGTGAAATTGCTTTTAAACAACAATTCATATACAATAATAGATATTTAAATTCACATTCAGCCTTAAAGGTTAATAGTAAACTAACTTGGCTTGCTGTCCTTGGAGAAGGCTCGAACCCGAGGTTTGCTTGAGCTCAGAGTTAAAACCCCCCATGGTGAAATAAGAGGCATAAGAGGATAGAGATCCTCCTCCCCTCCTCTAGTAAATGATGAGGAGAAGGAGGAGGAGGAGGAGGAGAGGGGGAGGAGGAGAAGGAGGAGGAGAGGAGGAGGAGGGGAGAAGGAGGAGGAGGAGAAGAAGGGGAAGAGGAGGAGGAGGAGAGGGGGAGGAGGAGAAGGGGAGGAGGAGAAGGAGGAGGAGGAGGAGAGGAGGAGAAGAAGAAGGGGAGGAGGAGAAGGGGAGGAGGAGGAGAAGGAGGAGAGGAGGAAAGGAGGAGGAGGAGAAGGGGAGGAGGAGGAGGAGGAGAAGGGTGGGAGGAGGAGGAGAAGGGGAGGAGGAGGAGGAGAAGGGGAGGAGGAGAAGGAGGAGGAGGAGGAGGAGGAGGAGGAGAGGAGGAGAAGAAGAAGGGGAGGAGGAGAAGGAGGAGAAGGGGAGGAGAAGGAGAAGGAGGAGAGGAGGAAAGGAGGAGGAGGAGAAGGGGAGGAGGAGGAGGAGGAGAAGGGGGGGAGGAGGAGGAGGAGAAGGGGGGAGGAGGAGGAGAAGGGGAGGAGGAGGAGGAGAAGGGCTGCCGGAAGAATTTATCAATAAGATGACGTGGTGTCTGCTGCTTATATAATATGCTCATAATGATGATTGACAGGACTGAATGTTTAGGCTCCTCCCAAACCTACGTTATGTAGTCAAATTTAACTAATTTAAACTCACTTTTCTGACTTCTGCTGAGTGTTTGATATCTTGAATCTTCTTGATTCTGTCCTGGATCTTCTGCTGTGTGTCTTTCTGGGTCTTCATCAGTTGAGTCTATAGACAGAACAACACAATATGTTTTCATAATTGATTCATTTATATAAAAGAACATGTGATTCCTCATGATAATAGCCCTTTAAAATCAGTTTGTCAGTAACTTCTACCTTTTTCTCTTCACTCTCCTCTTCAATAGGAACAGTGTTGTGGTTCTTGTGGTCTGTCACGTCACACATCGGACACGCACGTCTGATCATCTCTACAGAACAGCTCCAGAGGTCTCTCATGTTTCTGACATATATAGTCCTCCAGATTACTCACAGGATTGATCAGTTTGTGTTTCTTTAAACCTGCCACTCTCAGATGAGGCTCCAGGTGAGTTTCACAGTAAGAGCTCTGACACACCAGACACGACTTCAGGGCTTTCAGCTTTCTTTCCCCACAGACGTCACACAGAACTTAAGGTTTTTTCTCAGGACTTTTCTTTTTATAGTGATCTACAATCTCTCAGAGTGTGGTATTAATCTTGAGATCAGGTCTGTGCTTGAATGTTTCTTTACAATATGGACAGTTGCAGGTCTGGCTGTTGTTCCAGCACTTATTCAGACAGGTCTTGCAGAAGTTGTGTCCACATGGAGTGCTGACTGGATCAGTGAACACGTCCAGACATATAGAGCACTGAAGCTCCTCAGTCAGTGGACCGCTGGAGGAAGACATCCCTGGAGAGAGAAATGAAGATAAATCACCTACTAGTCTAAAGTTTGGACAAACATTTGACTTTCTGATATTGGGCTTTGCTTGAAGGACTAAAATAATAATAATAAAAATTATTATTATTATTATTATTATTATTAGCCTATTATAAATGGATGAGTGAAGGAAAAGACTCAACAACCCTCCATTTAATACTGTTTATAAAGAGTCCCATGATGCACCTCATGAAGTTGGTTGAATGTGAAGAAGGTCTAGAGATTGTAGCGTTACAAATTTATTGAGTGGTCTAATTTAGGTTCAACAGTATTTTTAACTGATAAAGTTCACACAGGTGTTTACCATTTGGAGGCATAGATGACATTAACTTTTTGTTACTTCTCAAGAACAGCTGGGCTTTGTTTTCTCAGGTCAGAGGAATCTCCGGGAACAGGCTGATTTCTGTTTATTTATTTACCTGCTTTGTTTCAGAGGCTCTGAGTTACACTGTCATGCTGATCTCCACAAAAGTCCTCAATAAAGAGTATCTTCTGCTTTGAAAGATATCCCAACGTCTCCTGGTTCTTCACTTCTGAGTTGCCTACACATAAGAAAAAGTTCACAACAGTTCTGGTGCCGTGACCCGGATAGAGCTACTCACTTGAATCCAGATTGAAACTTCAAGCTCAACAAAGATCTCAACAGAGAATGAACTTTTCTGACTGAGTTTCCAGATGGAATCTTTCCGTACAACCAACGATTTGGTGAGTTTCACTCTATTCAAAGAACCGCTGAAGACCAGTACAAATGTGTTATCCTCTGTGCCATCAGAGAAGAGTTAACAGACAGCTGTAGAGTTTGGTTAACTAGTTATCCTCTAAAGTTTTTCTTTTAGAGATGAAATTTATCCTCTGTCCAGGCAGGGAAGATTAGCATTACGTGTTAATATTTGGTTTATCCTCTGTCCAGGCAGGGAAGATTAGCATTACTTGCTAATACTGTTATCCTCTGTTTTTCAGCAGAGAAGAATTGTTTATCCTCTGTTCTTGTAGGCAAGGAAGTTAAATGTTTAGGTGGTAATTTGGAAGGTTAACAAGAGTTAATCGGAGTTAACAAGTGTACCCTCTGTTTGATCAGAGAAGTGTTAGTGTTTGTTTGTGTGGTAACAAAGAAATCCACAAAATGTTTAGGAAAAGTGCTAGACTAATCCCCACAACTGAAAAAGGTGGTCTAGCTACTCCTTTATGGACAGACAGTGAGTTCAAGTCATTGTTAGGGGAGCAGATGGACTCCATAGTGACCGAGTCAGTCAGATAGGATTTGAGAAAGAAATTTGGTATTCACCCAGAAAAAGTATGGTCCATTGAAGAATGCAAGAAGGTGTTAGGTGCATGTATCAGAAAGCGAAATATAAAAGGGATTATCTGCTGCCACAAATAATTAAGCTTATCCATTGCACAAGAACAAGCTAGGTGTATTGCTAAGTTAAAAGAACAGAACAAACAATTGTTCACTCGAGTTTCCTGTCTCACGAAAAAGGTGAGCCATAACAAGGCCTCAACCAAATGTGACTCAGAAGATCAACAGTCAGATGAGATTTATCCTGATTTAAAAGCTTTTTTTTTAAACATAGCCATCCAATCAGTAACTGATAAGCCTGTAGATTCAGTAAAGGTATGTGTCGCAAGGAGAAGATCGCAGGGAATTGAGGGAACTGAAAGTGTTTCTCCCAACTCTTCTGTTGTCCAAATCCAAACTGTTGCCAAAGCGCTAAGACCTAAGGATATAGAGAGACTATCCCAGAGCTTGCCCTCAGTATGTACACATTTTTCTGAATTTTCTGAAGGGCATTGATCAGTAAAATGCGTCTTTACGACATGTCGTTGGCAGAAGTCACACAACTGATGTCACAAATTCTAACTGAATCTGAATTCAACAGTTTTGAGTCTGCTGTTACTTCTGAACTACAACACGCCAGAAAAGATGAATTGAGAGAGGGAGTTCTGAAAGCGTTGAAGAACATTGTTGGACCAAACATGACTGGTCAAAGATCACTAGTTGTGTACAGAAGAAGGATGAAAATGTTAGTGAGTACACTGAAAGACTTTGTCAGTCAGCTGCAGCACACAGTGGGATAGCTGACACTTCAGAGAAGGTGCTAGATGACAAAGGACCACTGATTCGTATCTAGTCAGACGGCCTTGTAGCAGAATACAGAAGAGCTTTGCCATTCCAAGATCTAGCTTGGTCTAACAGAACTCTCAGAAGTAACTTAGACAGTTTGGCTGCATGGGAAAGAGACTCTGATGTCAAGGCAAGAGTAAAAATTGCAGCAGCATCCTTTAAGGTCAACACAGAGAATCAACAGAAATGCAAATGTCCTAAGAGAGAGGGCAGTTGTTATTACTGTGGTAAACATGGACATTGGGGAAAAGAGTGTAGGAAAAACAAAAAGAACTTTAAACAAGTTAACAATGTTACTCAACTTTTACTCCGTCTGCTTGCTACTCAGAAGCAGCCCCTCCCCTCGTCATTAAACTCGTGGGGTAGCTTGCTCAGGTGTTAACCATTTGGGCTGTGAGTGCTTAATTTCCCCAGTAACTTACAACAAAGATGAAAGACTGATTTTTGTTTAATAGAACAAAAGGAAAGTGACGGCCTCACCTTTCCTTTGGGGGACACTAGTTAAATAAACTCACAGCCTTAAATGTTAATGCTACAGCACAGGCCCTTCATCAGTAATGGTGTTAGGTCAGACTGTAAATGTAAAATGCCCTCATGCAGTGTCCACACTGATGAATCAAGCAAAAGAAACTTATGTCACCTCCTCCCGTTGGAAATTGGTTAACTACCCCTACAGCCCCGAACATTGTTTTACAGCGTGCACCAGTCACGAACCCATCCTCATGTATGATGTCTGCAATGACTGAGGATTTGTTAGAGGATGAAGGAGAAATGACTCACGATTGTGTTACGCTTACATACACACCTTCTAAGGAAGTAAAATAAACTCCCATAGAGAATTCAGAATTTGAGTTGTTTGTTGACGGTTCAGCTCAAGTAATTGAAAGTAATTCAGAAACAAGCCATTAAAGCCTATGTGGCATGGACCACATTAAGTGATGTTGATTACAGCAGCCGCAGTATTGTGTCAGGGAAGGAAAAACCTGGACTAATGTGTCACACTGTTAAGTTGTTCCTCCATCTACAGGGATAGGATATAGGACACGGAACAAAGTGAGGAGCCCAGAGAAGAACCGAATGCAACAGGCTTCGGGGGTCAAACTCTGCGGTGAAGATTTCCTCATAGGCCTACCCCATCCACTAGTACATCCTTACCTCACTGTTTTCCTTAGGTGTCAAAGGGTTTAAGAAATAGGGAAAGAGGGAACAACAATAGCAGACTCAGAAAAGTTTACAACCCTAGTGTTTGAACAAATACTGCTCTCCTGTCTTTTGTTTTCTTTCTTACTCTGTGCAGATACCACTGATGACTGTCCCGGGACCCATACGCACCAACCTCCTCATCTGCATATGAAGCCACAAGAAAACCTCTAGAAAACAACTAGACCCACTGCCGAACCAACTATCACGAAAGAAAGAAAAAATACACAACGCAGAGACCCACATACAGAACCTTCAGTCATCCATCAACATGATCAAGATTGTCGTACCAGTAACATGACGGACACTCTCGCTTCGCACAAGATAATGATCTTAAAGAACAGAGTGGCCTTGGATTACATTCTAGCAACGCAAGGAGGAGCCTGCACCATCATCGGCCCTGAGTGCTGCACCGGTTTTAATGGATCCAACAGAGAACTTGAAAAAAATCCAACAAGACATTCTTGATCTTTCAGCAAAATTACACCAGATGACTGAAGATAATTCTTCAAGGTTCGGAAACTTGTTAGGTAAACTGTGGATAAAGGAAATAGCAATTATGTTGTTGTTTGTTCTACTGGCATACTATCTACAGTATGCGTCCACAGTATCAAGTGTTTCATTCAACAAATGAATCACGCCTCTCACGAGAAAATCACAGTTCCTACCAGAAAAGACTATTATCCGTAAGAACTTCACGGACCCTAAATTGCATGTTTTGTTTCTGTGTCAGCATGCAATTGCAGAAACATCAACACAGAGCATGTGCCTGTAACGATCACAGGTTACAAGAATGAATTTAAGTGTCTAAATTTGTATTTTGTGAGAGTTATTAGAACTCTCAAAGGGGGAAATGTAGTGTTACAAATTTATTGAGTGGTCTAATTTAGGTTCAACAGTATTTTTAACTGATAAAGTTCACACAGGTGTTTACCATTTGGAGGCATAGATGACATTAACTTTTTGTTACTTCTCAAGAACAGCTGGGCTTTGTTTTCTCAGGTCGGAGGAATCTCCGGGAACAGGCTGACTTCTGTTTATTTATTTACCTGCTTTGTTTCAGAGGCTCTGAGTTACATTGTCATGCTGATCTCCACATTTATGCAAATCCCTCCCCCTTGATAGGTATAAACACTGTGTTGTAGCTAATTGAGTTTAGACTTGGATGATGACTACAGCGATGCAACAGCAAAGTCCTCAAAGAGTAACTTCTGCTTTGAAAGATATCCCAACGTCTCCTGGTTCTTCGCTTCTGAGTTGCCTACACTTTAGAAGAAAAAGTTCACAAAAAGATAAAGAGTGGCGTCTTTGAAGAAACTCAAATATATGAGAGATCATGTACAGTCAGCTGGTCATTACTGCAAAATGAACCCAGACAAGCTGATCAGACCCTAATGTGAAGCTCATTACACAAACACTTACTGTACCAAATAAGTAAATACGTGAAGGAGTAATATTGATTTGAAATATTGATTTTAAATGATTTTATCTATGATTTATCTTTAAATGATCTGCTACTGTATCTGAACTGTACATATTAAATAGCATATGAGAATACTGTAAGTCATTCATGCACTAATTCATTCTTTTTTTTTAATATTATTTGTATTTACTCACATGGAGGTGTATTCTCAATACTCCATCTCCTGTTTTTTCTTGCTTTTGTTGATGTTGGTGAAGATTCTGCCATTGTTTTTCCCTCTTCGTTTTCAAGAATAGAAATGTTATTGAATGATCAAAGAACTAATAAGAAACATCTAATGTGTATTTGTCACTGAGGTTTAAATGAAATCTTACCTCGAGTCTGATTTAGTTTTACTTATTCATAATAATATTATTTCAAGTAAAATTTATAATTTATATCAAATTGGTTAAAATGAAGAAAGAAACTAATAAACTTACAGAACAACCTGAACTTTGACCTGCTGTTTAGATTAATGAAAGTAGAAAGTACAAGTGATATATTTTTCAACAAAACTATATGCAACCTTTGGCTAAATATTAAAAAAACCCGATTACGCCACCTAGGTTACTTCTCCACCCAGGAAAGTAGAAAAATAAACAAAATACCGCAAAAAGAATTAAATCCAAAAGAATTACATCAATATGAAGGACCCTGCTGGTTCGGATTGCGTCAAAGACAGAGACGTGACTTCCAAAAGTATACAAAGTTTATTTCACACAGGAAACATTCATTTTAAAACGTCCTAGAAATAAATCTCATACACAGTTTACCAATTAAATACCCACAGCCAGGGGCGTAGCAGCCATTATAAAAGTGGGGGGGACAAAAGCTATATGGTGATGTAACTAAAAGGGGATGTTTATAATAATAAATTCTAGATAGAATAGCAAGTGACATTTTACAGCACCCTAGTGGCAATTTTGGGAACATGCCATGATAGCTTACAGCAACCTATTTTTGTGAAACCATATTCAAAATAAAAAAAAATACTGCAGGACTAGGGACTTTCAGACCACTATGGACATCTATGCTTCATTTTTATGAAATAAAGATATTTTATGATATTTACAATATTTCAGTTACACTACACTTACAAGAACAATAACTTTTTATCTTACTTCTTAACAGAACAAAAAAAAGTGTTCAATTTGAGTATACAGATTACATCTACACCCAGGCGTCTAATGTTAGGTTGACGTTGAAAATGACGTCGGACAGACATTGCATTTTGGTTGAAAATGAAAATTGGGTTGAAGTCAAGTCAATTTGACGTTGACATAACGTTGGATTTTGGTTACACAAAAACAACTAAATCTCAACGTCAGCTGACGTCGGTATTGGACATCAATTTAACATTGACATTAGATGTTGAATTTACATTGAATTTTGGTCACCCGACGTCGCAACCGAAATTTAACCAAATATCAACGTCTTTTGACATTGTGTGCCTGCTGGGAATAATGTTATGTCTATTTAAATAACCTTCTGTGATCTGATTTGGCTTCGGATAAAAAAAAATCAGACAGAAAATATATTATTTTATAGTATTCTGCACAATGATAAGTCTACATCGATTAGCATTACATTATAAATATAATTTATTTTTATGAAAATACCTGACATGGCTCGAAGAACACAGATAAATCATATCCTTGCAATTATGTTTATTGTCTCCAAAACATCTTTATCTGCATGTTACAGCGATCTCTAGAAGCTTTGTTTATATCAGGGACTTCCTAAATGTCACATGATATGGCTCTTCTTCATGTGTTCCATATATGGACTAAATGTGCACAGGGCGCCCTCAGGCTGCCAGTATGGATTGAAAACACAGTACATCAGAGTATCCAGCACTCATAATGATTACATCGGCACATTTGGGTATAAATTCAATAAATATTATTCATCTCTATAGAAATCTGACGTAAACCTATGAAATCTATCAATATTTCTCCAAATCTGCACATTTTTGAGTTAAAAGCCCTGAGGGACGTTGTTTTGTCAAGCTCTTTCATGACGACCTCACAGGAGTTTTTTTCTGAATGGGAGGCTGACGCTCATAATTCATATTGAAGGTATCGACTCATTTTTTTACTACATAACTCCTGACACAAATTAAGACATAACTGTCACTATAAGTTTCTGAGAATAAAATAGGCTAGTTGTCAAATACTGAAACTTGAGTCTTATATCTTTTTAATAATGTATAGTTTGTCAAGGTAACATTATTCTAATAGTAGGCCTAACTTTGAACTATTTAAACAAAGAACGATTCAGAGCGTCCTCGCACTGGTGAAGCTTATGCTGCGTTCCAGGCAGGTTTTTGAGCACGTAAATCACGACTTCAAACCACGACTCACGACTTTGTAGCGTTCCAGGCCAGTCACGCCAAACTACCTGAGCGCAATATATAGGCTACTTATTGTTTCAGAGACACATAAAATTGTAATACATAATCGTGTGTGTATTATTATCATTATTATATTATTATTAATTTTACTGAAACGTTATTGTCCTAAAGTATATTCTCATCGTATAGGGGCGGGGGGCTGCCATTGTTGTTTTGTATGGTTTCGCGGGCTATGTGACGTCAGAGCTCGTAACTGGGAGTACATCGATCTAGTACGAGTTCACGGGTGGGAAGTCACGGGTTTGACTGCCGTTCCAGTGCACTTTCACGGGTATAAGGTTGGAAAAACACGGGTTACAGGTTGCCTGGAACGCGGCATTAACAGACGCTTTTATCCAAAGCGACAAGTAGGAGAGCATACACACACTTATGGCGCTTACTCCGTGCCAAAATCAAACATTCGACCGACCGACCGATCGACCGACCGAACGTCTATCCGAACGTCTTGTACTTTTGAGCGTCTTACCGAGCGGGTGACCCACGTGACGACCTGACGTGACGTCAACGTCTTGGAATTAGCAGTTTTTTAACCATGCAAGTATCCAAGCTGATGTGTAAAGACTATAAATGGACATGAAAGGCAATACATATAAATATTGTACCACTAAAACAACACTAAAACATTTCTCCTGAATCCTGTGCTTGTGAGGCTATGTGTTTTACTTTCAAAGAGCAGAAATACTGTAGGCTAGCCTATATACAGACATTCAAACGTCTTAATTTGACCAATATAATCATTTTAACTAGTTTTTATTGTTAACTTTATTGCCTAATGTACAATGTTCTCACAGTCCATAAAAAACACTCCAAATTAATAAATGTAGCCTTTCATTTAAAAAAACAGATCCAGAAGGTTTTCATAAATATAAATATTAGATTTATATCTTTGGAAATGTATATAATAATATATATATATATATATATATAAATGGATATAAAATATCCATTTATATTTATATATATATTTTTTTATACATGTATACATTTATATTTGAAACTGTTGTGGCCTGTGAATCTACAGTTTTAAATATTTAATAGTAGATAATAAATGTTATGAACTTAAGACCTATTTATGCATCTTTATTGTTTGTGTTTGTTTGTTTGTTTGTTTGTTTGTTTGTTTGTTTGTTTGTTTGATTGTTTGTTTGTAAACAATGTTGTGTTGAGAATAAGAGTTTCTGTGTTGGAGTTTTGGAGGTCACCTGTGGATTGTAGTGGATTAAATTGTAGAGCACCTCCTAGTGCTCCAATAATAGGATATTCCAGAAATGTAAAAGCTACTACACTTTACTGTAATATGAAATATTGTTACTAGAAGTTTTATATAGCATAATTAAAATAATGAATTTTCTTTTCCAACAAATATTACAAGTAAAAAAAAGTCAATACTGTCATGGTGCTCTTCGGTCACTTTTGACCAAACTTTTCTGTTTTGAATTTTAAAATTCACAATTATACGCTAATGAACTGGTAGGGCTATTACCACACAGCATCATTGAGTCAGGAGACTGAAATAAGAGGTTAAAATGAGATCAGATCCAGATGGATTAAGCTGTGATAAAAGATTTGCTGTTTATTTATTTATTTATTGAATTTGAATGTTATGTGTAACAAAATGCTTTCTCTGTATTCAGGTTTGACTGTAATAAAAATGCAAATATATATATATTTTTATTGACTCTTGTGTGCATGATCTGAAAGCACTGTTTGATTTTGAGCACAGATAAAATGGTTTTGAGTAATTTTTTTTATTATTTTGAAAGAAGAGTCAGATGTTCTCTGAATGTAGTTTGAAAATTTGTTTTTGTGTTTAAGGTTTTGAAAAAGTGAGTGATGGTTCCAAGAAATGTGTTTCAGCAATTCAGAAAAACTGTAATATAGATTAAAAACATGCATACAAGTTTTTATAGCCATATCACACAGATAACAAACTAATAACAAGTTAATCTAATCAAGCATAATCTCAGTCCCCGCAGACCCCTCTGCGTCGCCGCGAACCCCTCTCCGACCCCTCCGCCGTGGCTCGACCTGCACCTCCAAAAAATTGTAACTACGCGTCGAGGCGACGCAGACCCTAAGGGCTGTGATTGGTCAGATGCACCGCGATGCAACGCAACCTGACGCAGAACCATAAAACGGCCACGACGCCGTAGGAGTGACGGCGTAACTACGCCGTGGAGTTGACGCAGAAGCATAATGAGGCCTTAAATGGCAGGGTCCTGTTGTCATCATTAACGGTGTGAGACACACTGCATAACTGGTTAAACTTCCATTAATATGAGGTATAAGCTCAAGTTAACCATGCTACCTTATCTTTATGCGATCATTTGCTATCCTTGTCTATAATCAAAAGAGCAATATGTTCATTCCGATAGTTAAAATAAGAAACTTAAGAGTTAATACTCGTGTTTAGAGTTTCCTAATTGGCGGTAAGCTAATCTCTGATATTATCTCAGAGTTTTTTTCTTTCACTTTAACTAGTTCTTATTACTCTAACAGACATCTAGTTTTTTTTTTTTTCCTTTTTCTTTTCTTACATTATGACAGACTTCCATTTTAGTTTCTTAAAAATAATATCTTTGAATGTCAGGGGTATTCGTGATAGCACCAAAAGGAAATCAATCTTTTTATTCAGTAGACGACAAAATGCTGATTTGATATTTTTACAAGAGACACATTCGGTGGATAATGATGTGAAGTTTTGGAAAGCTCAGTGGGGAGATAATATATGTTATTTCTGTCATGCCTCTCAACAATCAGCAGGTGTCGCCATTCTACGCAATACATTTAAAGGACTTAAAATTGAATCAATGATCTCAAATGAGGGAAGATGGATAATACTGGTATTTAAATTACATAACTGCTTCTTTATAGTTTTCAATTTATACAACTATAACAATATAGCTCAAGGGAAAGCAATGTTTTTACAACTCTGTATGAAACTTGAAGCCTTTAAAAACACATATAAAGATGCACACTTGATTATTGGAGGTGATTATAATGATGCAGATGATTCTGTAGATCGAGTACCTGTAAGATTGATCCCACACCCAAGATTCAAAAGTACTGCATATATGTGTGAACAACTGGAAATTACTGATGTTTGGCGTTTCTTAAATCCTGATATTAACGAATTTAATAAAAGAGCAATGTCAGTAGATCCCTACAGTCCAGAATTGATCTATGGCTTATATCTCCCTCTTGTCTGCAATTTGTGACTGAATCATCACATAGCTATGCCCCTTTTTCTGATCATAAACTAATTTCAATCCATTTAGCTGGAACAAAACAATAAAATGGTAATATACGTGGTTATTGGAAACTAAATAATAATTTATTAAGAGATGATGAGTTTTGTGATTTAGTTAAAAAAACTGCAAAAAATATATTTGATAATAATGAAGAGAATCACATACAAAAATGGGAATTTTTCAAGTTTAAAATCAGAGAATTAGCAATTAAACAAAGTAAAGTAATTTAAAAAATATATATAGCCAAATAAATAAATATTATGGATCAATTAAATATGTTAATGACTAAGGATAATCTTTCAGAAGAAGAAGAAACAACAATTAAAAAATTAAAAGAACAAATAAATAATATGTATATTGAAATGGCCGAAGGGGCCTTTGTAAGATCTCGAGCCAAATGTCTGGAACAAGGTGAAAGAAATTCGAGTCATTTCTTTGCTTTAGAGAAACGAAATTGCAAGAAAAATACTTTAACTACTCTTAAAATTGATAATAACATCACTTCGAATTTTTTAAACATTTCAGGATTTGTGGGTGCATTAGCAATTTATATAAATCGAATATTCAATGCGATGATTGTGATAGATTTATTGAATTAGTTAAAGCATTTACTCCAACTATATCTGAACAATTTAAAATGGACTGCGATCGGCCCATTACTAAAGGGGAAATCTCTGAGGCTGTTAAATCAATGAAAAAAGATAAATCTCCGGGTAATGACGGGATCTCAGTTGAATTTTATCTACATTTTTGGGAAACAATTGGAAATCCTCTATTTGACTTATTTAAAGAATGCACCTTAAAAAAAGAAATGTCCACGAGCATGAAGCAAGGTCTAATATGCCTTTTCCCTAAACCTGATAAAGATCATTTAATGATTGAAAATTGAAGACCTATAACACTCTTAAATATTGACTACAAAATGTTATCATCAGTCTCTGCTAAACGATTAAAAAGAGGTCTACATGAGATAATAAGTGAAACACAAACAGGTTTTATGTCTAATCGTCACATTAGTTCCAACATAAGACTTGTTCTCGATCTACTGGACTATTCTGATAACATTAATACTGATGCACTGATAGTATTTCTCGATTTTTATAAAGCATTTGATACGGTTGAACATTATTTCTTACTTAAAGCACTTCAGATTTTTGAATTTGGCCATAATTTTATATCTACTGTTGAAATGCTTTACAAAAACATTGATAGTTCTGTAATATTATACCCAAACACCCCAGATAGCATGGTGACATTGATACAATGTTGAGTTTTGATCTAAACCATCATTTTGGTTGAGATTGACATTTCAATGTTTAAAGTGTGCTGGATCAGCACTGACATTTTGATGAAAGCCAACAACACACATAGGTGGAGACAGTGACATTGAACTAACAGTGATTTGTAGTTGATGAGCACAAGATCATTCAGGCGTATATCTGCAGAACACTAGTGGGTGTTTCTCGATCAGTGGGGCGTTTTCAAACCACAATGGACATTTTCAAACGCTTTACCCGATTTGCTGTAATCCACTGTGGGCTTGCTTTAGGGGTGGGCCTTCATGATTTTAGCAAGTCTGTTGAAAAATGGTTGAAAAACATTTACCTGTATTGTAGTTTGAAATTGGCCACTGATTGGTAAATGCCCATTTTGTCTTTGCATGTGCACTTTTCAGTAGTCTAATGCTTCCTCATTAGAAAGAAAACAGGTGCATCCTATACAGACCTCTTGTTTGTTGAATCACCTGACATACTTACACGACTTCTCTAGCACAGTTTCAAACAATGGTGCACCTTATTTCTCTGTTCCTTTGTTTTGCATGCTTATTTGCGTTTGATTTGTGTTGTTACTCACTGTAATTAGATTATAAAGTTATTAAAGTGTTTGAATAAAGCATCTATTTTTCTACATTCTTAAAAAATGCATCTTGCTTTAGTAAAGTTTATTAGGAATTTCCTGAATAAAGTTATTATGTCATTTAACAGATTTCTTAAGGTGCAAGAGACATGAACATGAGCAAGAATGTTAACATAGCCCATGTCTTGTATCGGTCAGTGTTTGCATGCAGAACACATTGCTCCTTTAGTAGGAGTGAAGGCAGATGAAGATGGACAATTAAAAAAGCACCCTCCTGATAATGCTGACATTGATCATACACTGAGTTGTTGTCGACAGCATAATCACCTGACCTGGGACTTGATGATATCCTGTATCTTATCACTGCTTAATCAGGTAATCATTAATATTCCTGATTCTGTATTAAATTTGAGAAATAACTGATTTCCATTCAGTTTAGCTTGTTTCCACTGAAACACAATAAAAAAAAACATCTAGTGTTTATTAAGAAAGTGACTGATTTGGCTATTTTGTGATATTTAAAGAGATTAGGGTCTACATAAGGTGAATCTGCAGCTTTAAAGGGATAGTTCAGCCTGAAATTAAAATTATGTCATCATTTATTTACCCTCAAGTTGTTCCAAACCTGTATGAATGTCTTTCTTCTGCTGCACACAAAAGAAGATAGAGTGAAGGATGTTGGCAACCAGACAGTTGATGGTAGCCATTGACTTCCATGGTATTTATTTCCTACTATGGAAATCAATGGCCACCGTCAACTTTCTGGTTACCGACATTCTTTAAAATATCTTATTTTGTGTTCAACAGAAGAAAGAAACTCATACAGGTTTGGAACAACTTGAGGGAGAGTAAATGATTACAGAATTTTCATTTCGGGTTGAACTATCTCTTTAAAGAAATTTTCATTGAAAAAAACTAAGATCTTTTTTATTCTACAAGATAAAAGTGTTATTTGAATGCTGTAGTTTCACAGAAAATGAACTGATAAATTTAATGGCTATAGCTCAGAGGTGTTCGTTCCTCTTCATGAAGAGTTTAGCTCCAGCACCTGGAAGTGTTCATTGATTTGATGACCTTGATTAGCTGCCTCAGGTGTGTTTAATTAGGGCTGGAGATAAATCCGACACCCCTGCTAGCACTTTCTTTTGATATTAAAGCATTCATAGAAATAAATAAACAGAATTTTACGATACTATAATCGTAGTTAGAATATTTTGTTTTCAGTGACTTAAAAAAAAATGAATCATATTGTGTTTAGTATATTAACATTATTGAATGTGACTGTATGTATGACAACTGATTTGACTCGTTCTTGAGTAACATCATGCTTTCTTTTTCAGATTTCAGAGAACCCAAAGGAAAAGAGGCAGTAGTCTGATGCAAGACAGATTTTTAAAAACCTGAACCGCTGGACCTGTAGTTATGATGACATCAGACTTCTGAAGCCAATTTTATTTTTAAAGGTTGAAATGCTTTTGTCCTATTTCTCCCCCTTTCTTTTTAAAAAAAGTGATATTTTAATATATTTGTTGTCATTGATTGATTGAATAAAATAAATGGACTCAACTGCTAGAAAGGTGTCATTTATATTTTAAAAGGTTTTCGACAAATTTTGAAATGGTCAGGAATTTGTTGACGCACCATTGAAGTGTGATTGAAATATTAATGTTGTTTCAACATTAATTAGTACATCAGATGGCAACATTTTTTGACATTCCTTTTCAGTCTTTCAACAAAATGTATTTAGAATCAACATCACATTGTAACATTGATCAAACCATATTACCAAAGATTATTTTTTGTTAATTTCAGTGTTAATTCAACAGCAGTGATGTAGATTCAGCATAACGTTGATTCAACAATATTACCATTGATTATTTTTGTTAATTTCAATATTGATTCCGCATCAGTGATGTAGAATCAGTCATAGTGTAACGTTGATTCAACAATATTACCATTGATTATTTTTGTTAATTTCAATATTGATTCAACAGCAGTGATGTATAATCAATCATAGTGTAACGTTGATTCAATAGCATTACCATTGATTGTTGGTTGAATTCCCAACATTATTTCAACATTAACTGAGGGTGCAAGAGTGATATTAAAGCAACATTACTTTGTAACATTAATTCAATGCAATTAGCGTTGACGCATCAACACTGAGTCAACATTGTTTCAATGATTACATGCTATCTGGGACATGATCCTTCAGAAATCATTCTAATATGATGATTTGATGCTCAAGAAACATTTATGATTAGGATCAATGTTGAAAACAGTTGTGTACCATTTGTTTTAGGATTCTTTGATGAACAGAAAGTTAAAAACAACAGCATTTATTTAAAATAGAATATTTTATAACATTATAAATGTCTTTACTGTCACTTTTGATCAATTTAATTCCTCCTTGATTAATAAAAGTATTGATTTATTTTATTTCCCCCAAAAAATTAAATAAAAATACTTACTGACCCCAAAGTTTTGAACGGTAGTGTTTAATGTTACAAAAGATTTTATTTCAGATAAATGCTGTTCTTTTGAACTTTCTATTTATCAAAGAATCCTGAAATAAAAATGTAAATAACTGTTTTCAACATTGATAATAATGAGAAATGTTTCTAGAGCATCAAATCATCATATTAATGATTTCTGAAGGATCATGTGACACTGAAGACTGGAGTAATGATGCTGAAAATTCAACTTTAAAGTCACAGGAATAAATTATATTTTTAAATATATTAAAAAAGAAAAAAGTTATTTTAAATTGTAATAATATTTCACAATATTACTGATTGTTTGTTGTATTTTTAATTAAATAAATACAACATAAATACAACACTTTTAAAAACATTAAAAATCGTACCGACCCCAAACTTTTGAACGGCAGTGTATATATATATATATACATATATATACAGTATATATATATATATATATATATATAAAATATTTATTTATTTACTTTTTCCTCCTCACATTCTTTCTTGTGTGACACACCTGAATGAAAGGCTCATCATTATGCGAGACATTGTCTTCTCAGGTGTGAATTATTCATGATAAGGGGTTGGGCCGTTCACGCCCACACGCATATTGCCTTTCCAAACAAAAAGTGTTTTACAAAATTTAAATCAATGTATTGTTTTATGTGAATGATTAGGCTCGGTGATTTTCAGATCATTTTGAAGCAAAAACTCTAGGCCACAACATCCATTAGTCAAAAGTATTGTGGACACATATTTAGTATGTGTTTTGTGGCCTTATTTCAGAAACTTTAATTTTTAGTTTTATCAATAACCATGCATAAACAATATTCTCTCAAAAATACAAACATGTACATACATGTTGCTCACATATTATGGTAGCCCTGTTTGTGCTAAATCAGTGTTTCTCAACCTCTCCTGCAGGGACCCCCTGACAGGACATGTTTTTGTTTTAACCCTGAAATGGCACACCTGATTCAATTAATTAAAGGCTCAAAGGCTTAATGTGTAGCTGACTAATTGAATCAGGTGTGCCATTTCAGGGTTAAAACAAAAACATGTCCTGTCAGGGGGTCCCTGCAGGAGAGGTTGAGAAACACTGCGCTAAATAGAGTGTAATTACACCTTTGCCATAAATATGTTTATAAGCAACTGAAAAAAGCACAAATGTCAGGGCATGTCAAAACATCTCAAGGACCCCAAAAACACCTTAGAGAGTTATGGACAAATACTTAAAATTCAGGAAAAATATATCTTTGTGTTGACAGTAAAAGTGCAGTAATTGGGTTGCACATACTTGAACAAACTGGAATCGCAACTCCTTCACTCTAACGGAGTTCCTCTCAAAGGGCACTTTGTATACTTGCTTCATTCGGATTGCATTTCTCCTTAGAACAAGATCAATTGTGGAGAGACTGCATTGGTGGATATTGTGGAACAGTGGATTGTCCTGTGTTATTCTTTGCTGAATTTCTTTGAGGCGGAGGGTGTTGTTCTGGACCACCATGTCAACAATGGCATTCTGTTGTTCAATTTAAAGAAGGCTTGTTTGTCCACCTGAATGTTCTCGAACTTCAATTCTGAAAAATGTTTCGACAAGCAGGAACATTTACTGTGGAAATCTAGACCTATGTCAAACAAGACTAGATGGACTCTCATTGTAGAAGTAGAATGATATAGTTACTTACCGGTTTTCCCTCTGAAATGTGCGGATAATTGAAGCCACTGTGGATCTGTTTATATTGGGCTGAACTCTCTGCCCAGCTTCTCTCAGTGAGAGACCATGATTTATGACATGTTCAATAAGTGTGGCTCTGATTTCATTTGAAACACGTGTGTACCCTATCCTTCTACCTCTCCTCCCTCCTCTTACACCTTGCCCTCCTCTTCCTCTCTGTCCATCTCTTCTTATATTTTTTACTCTTTCTCTTTCCACTATACCATTGCCCTCCAATCTATCCATCTCTTCTCCCTCTACTCCTCTATCTTCTCCTCTTCATCCTCAACTCTTCTTTCTCTCTCCTACATCCTCAGCTCTTCTTTCTCTTACATCCTCAGCTCTTCTTTCTCTTTCTCCTACATCCTCGGCTCTTCTTTCTCTTTCTCCTACATCCTCAGCTCTTTTTTCTCTTTCTCCTACATCTTCAGCTCTTCTTGCTTTTTCTCCTACATCCTCAGCTCTTCTTTCTCTTTCTCCTACATCCTCAGCTCTTCTTTCTCTTTCTCCTACATCCTCAGCTCTTCTTTCTCTTTCTCCTACACCCTCAGCTCTTCTTTCTCTTTCTCCTACATCTTCAGCTCTTCTTGCTTTTTCTCCATCTCCTCTTCCTCTACTTCTCCCTCTACTCCAGTGTTTCTCAAACTTTTTCTGCCATTCCGCACTTTGGAGGTAGGGAAGGGTTCCGAGCCCCACCTGTCCCTAATCGCCCCAACAAAATGTTAATAAACTAGGCTTTAAGTTTAACTGTTAAAATGAAAGTGCAATATTATCACTTTGCATGAAATAAGACTTTGTTCAAAAGTAAATAAAAATAAAAATGCAATTGTGTTTGCATGTTGCCTCTGATAACATCAAATTCAGAAACGGAGAAAATAAAAGTGTGGACTTGTTTTGCTTTACTTCATTTTGTCACTTTGCAAACTGCATGCAAAAAGTTGTATCTCAGGGTTTTTTCCGGCTGAAAATGAGGCGGAGGTGGTAAAATCCTAATAATGTACGTATTTTAGGTAATTTAATAATAATAATAATAGTATATGATAGTCTTTGAAAATACAAATCTAATTCTGTGTTTCCCACAGTATTTTTGTGGGTGGACCTCAGTACTTTTAGGGGGGTCCGGGGACATGATCCCCCGTTAGAAAATTATGTACATTTTAAAGATAAATTCATTAATCTGGTGCACTTTCAAAGTTAAAAATTAAGAGCTTCAACCCATGTTCAGTGTGCAAATTAAACAAAGAAAAATCTGTGCATTGACTTGTACCTGAACTTTAAAGGGGGCTCTAGGGCTCGTGCACTAGAGATGTGCAGATCAGCTCTAACGTCACCCGAATCTGCTGTTAAAAATAAATCATCCACCCACCAACCAGCCGAACCTATGATATTCTCTGATTTAGATATACGCAATGAGCTTGTTTTGTTGTAGCTACACATCTTTTCTGAGCCAGAGACTGACGCGCTCAGCGCTTGTCATATATCACAACTATTCAGTGTTTTCAACAGTGTTGTGCAAGTTACTTCCAAACTGTAATACATTATACATTACTTGTTAATGTAATTTAAAAGTAATTCATTACCTTATAATATTACTGTCTCAGAATAGTAATGTGTTACATTACTCCTTTATTACTTTTGAATTACTTTCACCAAAATAGCTATACAGAAGTAGAACTTAACATTCTAAGGCTGTAACGATATGCGATATGAAACCGAAATCGTGACACTCAGATCCACGAATCTGCAGAATCGCGACAAACCCCTTCCAACTCCAAGAGTTATCCTTCCCGTCCAGATCCAATGCTACCACATCTTTAAATTACTGTTAGTATTATTTGAATTTTGAAGTTATCATTATAAAATACGTAGACCTACACCAAAAATTTAAAAAATTTTAATTTCACTTAAAATTGGGGAATTCCAGCGTTTTGGACGTGACATTTGCAGTCAAAACTTAAAATATAAATTCTCAGAAAATGCATTTAATACCAATATATTGAAACGTCTGTTTATCCATAGGCTACCCCCTTAAAAGAGTCCAGACATTAGAAAAATATCAGTCTACACGTGCGTTTTATATTTAATATGAGGGAAATACTCGCATTCATGCGTGACAAAAAAATATTTAACTTTTAGGAGGCAAAATATTTTTTTTGTAATTCTGTGAATTACACTGCACAAATCAAAAGTACTACCCACCGGATAAAGAAGGGGTTGGCTCTCCACAGAACGTAAAATATTATTTTATTTTTCGTGTTCGCATTTATGAGGAAAAAACAATGTACGTGACAGTTCTCTGTTACGGACGCAACCGCTCTGAAGCGGCACTAAAAGACCGTTTTAAAACTTTCACAGAGACCTCAAACAGAAGACACACATTTCTTTAAAGTGAATTTGTATCTTAATTTTAATCAATGTTTCATCAACCAATTACCTGGATTTAATAAATAAGAAGTAAATATAGCAGACAATAGATAATCACAACACGGAGGCGCCTGCGCGTGACCTGGAGCGCAGCATAGGCTATAAGGTAGCCTAGCCTACTTCACAGACCTGAAAAATATATCTATATTGAAATGTCTACTTGTAAACAGAACAATTCAAAACGAAAGAAAATGGACTGCTCTCTGCTTATCTGTATGAAATGTGCATTTCTCTCTGGCGCATTCACTAGTGCGAAGATCGCGAGTCAGCAACGTCAACTTCATCTTTATTAATAAACAATTAAAATGTCTCCTTGCTATATTTGACATTTTCATAATCATTGCTTTTGCCGGTTCTTTGTGACAGCTTTTAGTTGCTTTCCTTACATCATGTTACGTGAACACGTCACCACCGCATTAAAAATGATTGCGTGATGAAAACAAGAAAAATACCACCTAAACATAGCCTAACTGTTTAGAAAGAAAACACAGAACAAATGGAGTAGCCTAATGCGCATACGTCCATCTCGCGAATGTACAGTCTTCTTCATGCCATCTTCACCCATAGCCGCTTTTCCACTGGCCAGCGCGAGCACATGCAGAAGCCGAAATCATGCCTCACGGCACTCCTGTAAAAAAATAAATTGCTATAAAAAATATATATCAGACGCTGCCATTTAGTCTTTATTTACAAACTTGGACACCACACGGATAAGACTGACCACGAACAGGTAACTTATAGCTTACTTGCATTTTTCATCTCACGGTCTTGGTGTTTTTTTGTTGTTGTTTCTTTACAATTAAAACTAAAAGTGTGTTGTAACGCAAGCGTAACTGAACATGTAATATAGTAAAATATTACTGAAAATTGTTTAGTAATGCCTTACACTACTGCGTTACAGCAAAAAGTAATATGTTACTGTAATGCATTACTTTTGTTACGCGTTACTCCCAACACTGGTTATCAACCACATATTTATTTTAGGTTTCAGACATTTAAATTCAAATAAGTACTAACAAATCAATACATTTAGAGTTCCAAATTTGGGGTATTCCAAATAGACACTTATGTCTATGGAAGCGGCAATAATAATCATTTCCATTATAATTAGACATGTATTATTCATACCAGACACACATTGTGTATGTAACTTTCAAGTTTACTCTATTCTTCTCCCAGTTCACCGGCAACTTACTTTCATGTATTTTGGGAGAAGTGGATTAATTCACGTGTTGTAAATCCCAACAGATCTGATTCTCTGAACTGCGGCACAAACTAACACGGCGGTGCCCATGGCGCATAGTTCAACTAACACGATCGTTATAAAGGTGTTTAAACAACAAAACACATCCACTCACACATATTTGACAATCAGAATATCAGATATTTCCTTCTATATCTAACAAATTTGTAAAATTTTGAATAAAAAAGGAAAAATTAAATAAAAACAGATTGCTATTGTGGCTGCGGTGTGACAAGCAATGACGCGTCACGTGTTGCCAGATTGGGACGGTGATTTCCAGCCCAAAAGCTCACCAAAACCCGCCCACTACAAGAAAAAACCGCCCAAAATTTTACTGCCAAAATAATGTGATATAATTTCATTACGATGTCATTTAAGGTTGATAAGCACAATTTGTATCTCCTTAAAACAAAATAACGATGATAAAATAAAATAAAAAATAAATAAATTTTCCAGGAAAACAGATCAAAACAGGGCAATAATTAAGGAGAATTAGCCAATATGACTAAAATGTCCAGGTGGACACTGTCAAAACAGCAATCAATCAAGAAATGAACCGACGACTTTAACCCTCAGAAGTACACATTGCAGAACATAACGCAGAATTTAGCAGTCAAAACGGATTCATCGTTGATTCAAACCTTTTTCAGCAGCTGTCAGGGACAAGTAGAGTGCAGTCTGGATGGTGTAAAGTTGCAGATGTTTGGTTAGGCTAGTGTGCACATATGACATGGACAGGAATCGTCCCATATTTGATTTCAATTCAAGTCATTCAACTGTGCTCTCCTCTCAGAGTTATATTCACCATAGAGTGACCTCCTTCCACGTGTGCGTTTTTTAGAGTTGCTCACTACTGTACACTCTTTTGTATAGTAGGATGTCACTTTGCCTTAGCGATCACTTGAGTATACAGCTACAACTTCTCGCGCTCAATCGCGTCTGCCTGCGGATCGCTGATTGGCTAAAAGTGCGTGCTCGTCGGTGATGTCATCACTAACGCCAGCTGACTCTGCATGAGCGTGTGTGTACAGTAATGTCATGATGACTGATTTTATGGACTACATGCACTTTAGTTTCGTTTTTTTTAACCAATTAGACTTTAAAATGTAGATGTTTGAAAACCGCCGAAATGACCCCAAACCAGCCCAAATTTTGACCACCCGCCCAAACCCTTTTTTACCCGCACAATCAAATTCAAAACCGCCCAATTGGGCGGGAACCCGCCCAATCTGGCAACACTGCATGGAAACCATATAGTGATACGATCTAAATAACGGTCGCCTTGAAAAACTTTTAAACTTATGTGTGAAAAGGTGTCATTTAAATGTGTAATTAAAACATTGTTTGTTTTGTTTTGAGTGTATGGTCAGTAAATAAAGGAATTAATAGAGATAGGAACAAAATGACCAAATTTTCTCCAGTTTAACGCGCCCACTTGTCATGTCTATATTCCCCATCAGTGGGGCGCCCCACACTTTGAGAAACGCTGCTCTACTCTGTCCACCACCTCTCACTCTTACACCTCTTCCTTTTCCAATGCTCATTCTTCTTTGTATTGTCTTTTTTCCTCATTTGTCTTCTTTGTTGTTTTTTCTTTCCCTATTGTAGTTGTTGTAATTAAGACAGCTGTGTGAACAATTAGGAAATTGGCATTTTCTGTGTTGAGTGGATTACTAACTCATCAGATATCAATTTGTGGTTAACAGGACATAAGGTGTGCAACTGACTATTTTACAATTCACAGAGTTTTGTTTGTTGTGTTTTGAAAATGCTACAAAAATGCTTGTGATCTTTGTGAAGACCAATGAAAAAGCTGCAAATGTTTTTCCTGATATATTAAAGATTTGGTTGGCTGTATGAACTGCTGTGATAACATTAGGGAATTTTGTGCACAGTGTTTAGAGAAAATTATGCTTTTGATTTGGTTAAAACCAGACCCTTCTCAGTCATAACTGAGTTAGGGTCTGGGGAAGGTTCATTCACAGCTCACTTCCAAAGGGGCGTCACCAACGGACGTCGCTCAAATGCCTCTGTGCGCAATTGGATAGACCTTAAAACCAATCAGATCAATCGTCATCTTGTAAAGCCCGCCTTAACGTTTGTGATTGGTGCCTCGATTTGGAAAGATTGGAAATGAGTTTGAATGGGCTCTTCGCCAGACTGACTTGCAGAGCAAATCTAAATTTGCCGGAAGTTCGTCTGGGTTTTCCCAGGCTACTTTTGATTTGTAATTTGTATGAAATGAAGGAGAATTTACTATCCGTTTAGGACAATTACAAAGTGTACAGATCACTGTGTTAAATGTTTTGAGAGCACTTACCTGAGTTTGGAGAAATGTACCAAATCGATTGAGAAAAACTGTAGTGAGGTAACTGAATACAAGACACTGAATATGTATGTTTCACATTTTTTACTGCAATGCTCTTTGCAATTCTTATTTGTTCACAGCATTGTGCAAAAGAAAAAATACACCCTTATATACAACAAACATAAACTCCCTTTGGGTAGAGCTGTGCACAACTGTACACAATATTGCAGTACATATTGGAACTGAACATACAACATACATAGTACTGTAAATCATGCATGCACATCCAGACGTTCCTGTCTGTCTGGCCACATAGGTTCACCTGAGAGAAATTGTTCAATTTAGGATAAAAAAGATTAAAAAATAAAAAAGATTAAAAAAAGATTAAAAAAAAATTGTGAAATTTGCTTGACAGATTGACAACTAGTTCAACATTTTTGTATGTGATGACTCAAGCAATGAAATGAGGACTATTAGTTTTATATGGAATGACTATTCAACATTCACAAGTATAGTTAATTTTGACTGACATGACATAAGCAACTGATAATGTTATAAAACAGCAGAGAGTTGTATGAAAGCAATTGATGCATGTCCAAAAGCATTTGCAATTTGTTGGAAGGAATGAGAAACTGCTACCAGAGAATGTCTAATAATAGGGAGAACTTTCACTCAGTAAACTTCCGGCTTCTGAACTGGTTGCAGTTCCACTCTGGCTCCATATGAGGGCGCTCACAGGACGAGTGCAGAATGAATAGAGGTCTATGGAGATATACCCCTCAAAATCCACTTTTCTCAGGATATAATTTTTTGTCTAGTAATTTGAATGTTGTATTCGAAAGGAGATGCAAAGAAATTACTTATTGCTGGGTGTTAGATTTTTTAGAGTCACTTTTGCTTTAAAAACTCTTTTAAAATGTCAGTGACGTCATACACATCGTACGGCCAGAGATACTGCTTTACGGCAATCCTTCAGTCACTTTGGTGCTTTCGCGATCTGCACTTTCTTTTCTCTCGAGGCATCGACAACACAGCTGACACAGGTAAATACACATGCTAGAAGAGTTTTTGTTTTGTTGTTTTAAAAGACCATGCCGAAAATACACACACACACACACACACATTCTGGTCCCACTTCGGATGCCACGATGCCATCAAGCGGTATCTCTGGTCGTAATCAGTCCTTCACTGGCCAATCAGCGTTCATTAGCAGAATGCTAGCGTGTAATGGGCAACAACAACTCAACCTGTAAGAAATTGAAAGGACATAAGTACTCGTTCATTCAACTTTTGATCTATAACCCATGTTGAACTTGGAGAACCTACAATCAAATCTGAGATTTATCAACGGCAATCGGGTGAAAGAGACACATTTAGCCGTCTAGCCCCATAGACTCCCATTCATTTTGCACTCACAGGGCGATCGCCCCCCAGTGGAACTCTGGTGGAACTACAACCAAAATTCGGTATAATAGGACTTAAAGGCACACTATGCAAGAATTTTACCTTAATATAACAGCTTCAAAGTCATTTCGGTGGTAAACAAACTCATATTAGGGTGAATCATCCTGGTAGTAAAGCTTGGGGGGGACGCCGCTGGAAAAGCCAGCAATGCAAGTTTGAGAGGAGCGCCCCCGACAAATCTCGCGAGAATCACAAAATGCTTTACAGCAACGACGTCACACACATCCATAGATCAACAACAACATATGAAGCATGAAGACACTTGCGCGCATTTCAGAAGTGATACTCGAGTCGAAGATGGAAAAGTAAAGAAAACCCGGTCGGAAGAGACTTGGAAAAGGAATAGAGAATCTGACCGCGTGAGGAACCGGACAAGAGTCCCACTCGGTCTGGCATTTACTCGTTGGCGCGAGCTAAAAAGCAGCACTGGATGCAACAGCAATGCTGACCTGGCAATCTTGTTGATGGACTAGTAAGTAAATATCTTATTTGTAAACTTTTTTTGCGTTCTATATTGTATGTTGTTGCGCTTGCTTGTATGTTATTTTTTAAGATGCTGTTCATTCATCCATTGTTGATAATTAGACCAGTCCAATAATTTATCATGAGATTATCAAGAGAACAGTTGTCAATATCTCACATAATTATCAGGACACAAATAAGCCTAGAGGTTGTAAAAAGTGTAAACGAGCACAATTTGCAAACTATTATGATAAATTGCAATAATCATGTCTATTGACAGCACAACGGCGAATGTTATGAAATAATGCGACGTACATTTAACTTTATTGATGTCATCTGGCATTTTGTAATGTTTACATTACAATCAAAAAACACAAATGAAATTATACAGTAGTCCTAGACTATAGGCTATTTACTTGTGATTTAGCAGCAAGCATGTAAAAACGTTATAAGCCAGCAAACGCGGTAGGCTACTTTATTATTATAAAGTAGTCTAACACTTGACATATAGTTATTATTATACTTTTACCATCATCAGTAGTTCAGTAGACTATGCAGTAGCCTAATATTTGTATGAAATCGTGAAACATTACCTGGTCAATATCTTCGGAGTCTATCTGTGCCTGTTGCATGCCCGACGCTTATCCCTACCGAACAGGTACCAGTGTGGGGTGGGGGGTATTTACGACAGTGCAAGTATTTGTAACGGTGGTAAGCCCGATAATAAATTCAAATAGTCAACCAATGATGGTTCAAATAAAAGTTAACAAGTTCGGGCGCCAGACAGGTGTAACCCTGTCAATATTTTCAGAACAATAACCCAGATAGCTTGGATGCCACCAGTTACATACACAAAATAAAAAATAAAAAAAATCACAAAGGACAGTGCTGAATCAGTTTTCAAATGTCTGTATTTCACACCATTTCACACAAGAAAGAACAAAACGAAAAAAATATACAACCACTTTAAATTGTCCGTCAAATTTTCTTTATAAAGACCAGATTCAACAGTTTGTTCATCCAGGCACGGAATCAGATTCTCAACAAAAAGGAATATCAAAAATGTCAATTTTGTTTCGTGGAAAAAAAAAAAAAAAAACTCAAAAGCCAAAACAAACTGAGCCATAAATAAAAGAAAATATTACTCACTGCTCAGTTTGTTGAGAAATCGGGGTAACCCGGATGCGATAGTGCAGAGGTGAATTTTGTGTGAGTGTTTGGGAAAACCAGCCGCGAATCCAGCCACGCCGTAGCCTTTAGCAATGGTGAAGCTCGGTTGGATGGTAAATGGAAACAACCCAGGATCCAGACGGTCCGTAGCTCGCTTGGGGTTCTTTTACACGCTCCGCGCTGAAGACATCGTTATGGAGAGCGGTTTTCCTCTCCCGCATCCGCTCCAGCAGAGGCACAGCGTTTCCCCCGCTAACGATTTCGTCACCGCCTCCCAGGTAAGTGAAAACAACACCTTACTTTTTATTTAGTTTTCCACCGTCCAACTTCCAACAGCTCGTTCAGTTCACGTGGTCACTTTCAGTTTGGCGTTCGACTGTTATTGAGGCTTTCCGGTTCTCATCTCGATAAATCGCACTCTTAACAACAACTTCACGTCTTTTTAAACACTTTCTCTCCCTTCCCCTTCTTCTTCTTCTTCTTCTTCTTCTTCTTTTCTATCATGGCGGATTGCAAGCAACTTTAAGGTGCATACCGCCACCTACTGTTCATGAGTGTGTAGTAACATTGTTTCACATCTATTAAATTCTATTTTTTAATTTTGTATTCTTAAGATAAATAAATAATGCTTTCCTTAATCTATAAATATCCTTTATATTTCCTTTATTTCCCAATAATCCTTTAAGACTCCATTCTTGGCCTGACCTTTCAACTACTCTTCTCAATTTCTCCCTTTCAGGTTCATATGTTTTACAGTTCATCAATACGTGTTCTACATTTTCTATCTCTCTACATCCTTCACATTTATCATTATTTTTCCTCCCTATTAAATATAAACTGTCATTTAAATAAGTATGACCTACTCTTAATCTGAACATTATTATTTCTTCCCTTCGGTTTCTCTCATTAATATTTCTATTTAATACTGACTTTTGTACTTTATATAATCTTCTTCCTTTTTTATCTTCATTCCACCTTTTTTGCCAATTTTCAATTTCTTTCCTCTTAATAAATGATTTTCCTTCCCCTTTCCCTAAAGGAATTGTAATTGTTATTGCCTCCTCTAAAGCCCTTTTTGCTAATTTATCTGCCTTTTCATTTCCTTTTACCCCTTCATGTGCTGGTACCCAACAAAACCAAATATCTCCCTTCCCCTTCAGTGTGAATTCCTCCTTTTATGTGATAACCTCATTTCCTTTTCCCCCACTTAGCAACGCATTTCCTTTTCCCCCACTTAGCAACGGAAATGGGCGGGGACAAACTCGAGTTAATTTGTTTTTGTAATTTTTCAGCTCGCCACATATTCCACAGCGACTCTAGGGGTCGCTGTTTGACAAAAACAGAATTCCTGCATAGTGTGCCTTTAATAGGGAGTGAACAGGCTCTCCTAGTCGGGCTCTGCTGCTACTATGATGTGCACAAATGACTAAATGTTGTGGATGTTACAGGATCTATAGTTGACCCTATAGAGATCAATGAAGCATTTAGAAATTATTATAAAAAACTCTATAGTTCAGAGTGCTCATTGAATTTGGATACACAGACACAATTTTTAGATAGTCTAAATATACCACAGATTTCAATTGAAGAAAAACACAAATTAGATGAAGACCTCACATTACAAGAAATTGGAGAAGCCATTGATTCTATGAAACCAGGAAAAGCTGCGGGCCCGGATGGGCTTCCTATAGAAATTTATAAGAAGTTTAAAAAAAAGTTATTAACCCCCTTTTTGGAAATGATAGTAGAGGCATATCATCAAGGCCTTCTTCCTACATCAATGAGAGGAGCTTTAATCACATTATTACCAAAACCAGGAAAATCAAACACAAAGTGTGAAAATATGCGGCCAATTAGCTTGTTAAATTCCGATACAAAAATATTATGTAAAGTTCTAGCTAAGAGATTAGAAGGTATTCTACCAAATTTAATAGGTGAGGATCAAAATGGTTTCATACAACGCAGACAAGGATTTCATATTGTTTGAAGAGTCCTAAATATTCTTCATGAACAGAGGGGTGAACGAGATACTGCTCTGGACGCCGAAAAGGCATTTGATAGGGTTGAATGGTCTTATTTGTTTGATTTGTTGTTTAGATTTGGATTTGGTGAGGGGTATTGCAAGTTGGTTAGGTTACTCTATAATAGCCCTACAGCAGAAGTGTTGACAAATAATATGGTTTCAAAACCATTTAGCATATCAAGAGGGTGCAGACAAGGTTCACCTCTTTCTCCTCTTCTTTTTGCCATCTCCATCAAGCCTTTTGCAATAGCAGTAAAAAGACATGTGGAATTAACAGGTATTAGGATTAGACAGATAGAACATAAAATACCATTATTCGCTGATGATGTAATTCTTTTTCTAAAACATCTTGATACATCAATACCTGCGTTATTAGATCTTATTAATACATTTGGAGAAATTTCTGGATACAAAATTAATAATTCTAAAAGTTCCATTCTATATCTAAATGAGATTGACAGACAGCAACCTGGTAAGTGTGCTGCAACCTTCAATATTGTTGATTGTTTTACATACCTAGGTGTAAAAATTGTACCAAAATTGTGCAAGTAAATTATGATCCAATTCTTGAAAATGTTAGTTGCTCTATAGAAAGATGGATGTCCCTATACCCATATCTTTAATTGGCAGAATAAATATCTTGAAAATGAATGTTTTGCCAAAATTTTTATATTTATTCCAGAACATCCCTCTGCCTCCCCCTAAAACTCTTTTTCAAATATTCTCTAAATTCATATGGAATAACAGATGTTCCAGACTCCGTCTGACACTTTTGTACTTGCCATATGAGAGAGGAGGGCTGCAGTGTCCTAATCTTCTTTGGTATTATTGGGCTGTTCAACTTAGAACAATTATGTTTTATTTTCTATCTCAAGACTGTCCACCATGGGTGGAAATAGAATATTCTGCTATCAAATCAAATCTACCTTTATATTTATGTTTATATTCATCAGAATTTAAAAATCTAAAAAAAAAAATTTCCAACCCTATAGTTATAAATATGATTGCCATATGGTACGATGTGAAGAAATTTTTAGGTGTCTCTTACCCTTTATCTTGTTTTAGTCCCATTTGGGGCAATACAAAGTTTAAACCAGGCAGTTTGGACGCATTTGAGGAAATAGTCAATACATATAATATTCCTAAAAAACCTTTTTTTTAAGTATCTACAAATACGAAATTTCATACTCAAATCACAAAATAATTCTCTGGATATGCCAACATTGTCTATCTTAGAAAAAGAAATTACAAGAAATTGTTCAAGTAAAGGCTTAATTTCATCATTATACAATATGCTGGTGTCAGGATCTAAGGACTCTTCAAACTGCAAACTGGAAGCCTGGAGATTGGACATTAACGAGGATATTCAGATGGAGGACTGGATGGAAGCATGTAAAGAGGCTCAATCACAAACAATGAACACACGTCTGAAGCTGCTACAATATAAGTGATTGATGCGGATCTATATAACTCCAGTTGGACTGCATAAATTTAATGAAAATGTTCCTGAAACTTGCCTAAGATGCAGTGAGTCTAAAGGTACAGGGTGAAAGAGACACATTTAGCCGTCTAGCTCCATAGACTCCCATTCATTTTGCACTCACAGGGCGATCGCCCCCCAGTGGAACTCTGGTGGAACTACAACCAAAATTCGGTATAATAGGACTTAAAGGCACACTATGCAAGAATTTTACCTTAATATAACAGCTTCAAAGTCATTTCGGTGGTAAACAAACTCATATTAGGGCGAATCATCCTGGTAGTAGAGCTTGGGGGGGGCGCCGCTGGAAAAACCAGCAATGCAAGTTTGAGAGGAACCGGACAAGAGGAACCTCACCGCGTGAGGAACCGGACAAGAGTCCCACTCGGTCTGGCATTTACTCGTTGGCGCGAGCTAAAAAGCAGCACTGGATGCAACAGCAATGCTGACCTGGCAATCTTGTTGATGGACTAGTAAGTAAATATCTTATTTGTAAACTTTTTTGCGTTCTATATTGTATGTTGTTGCTCTTGCTTGTATGTTATTTTTTACGATGCTGTTCATTCATCTATTGTTGATAATTAGACCAGTCCAATAATTTATCATGAGATTATCAAGAGAACAGTTGTCAATATCTCACATAATTATCAGGACACAAATAAGCCTAGAGGTTGTAAAAAGTGTAAACGAGCACAATTTGCAAACTATTATGATAAATTGCAATAATCATGTCTAATGACATCACAACGGCGAATGTTATGAATGGTATTATTGGGCTGTTCAACTTAGAACAATTATGTTTTATTTTCTATCTCAAGACTGCCCACCATGGGTGGAAATAGAATCTTCTGCTATCAAATCAAATCTACCTTTATATTTATGTTTATATTCATCAGAATTTAAAAATCTCCATATAACTCCAGTTGGACTGCATAAATTTAATGAAAATGTTCCTGAAACTTGCCTAAGATCCAGTGAGTCTAAAGGTACATTATATCATTGCATATGGGAGTGCGAAGAAGTCAAAACATTTTGAAAAGGTGTGAAAGAAATGATAGAGAAGATTCTTGATGTTAACATCCCACTGTCACCTTTACTTTTTCTATTACATTTATTTCCTAAGGAGATCAAGTTAAAAAAGAAAGAGTATATATTTATAAATATATGCATTCTTCAAGCAAAACGGCTTATTTCTTTAAATTGGAAGAGTATTTGTGCACCTTTGCAGCTTTGATATAATTTATCATGTTATCATAGTTTGGTTTATTTTGATGTAAAAAAAATTACAGACACTTTTACTTTGTCAGGTTGAGATGGGAGAAAACAATGGCATGAATAATTATGAAAAGTTGAAAATAAATTTATTTATCTAATAATTTAATTTGCAATTATAGCTAGAAATTATAGATTTTAACAATGAAAAATAAATGATGAAAAAATAGCAAAACAAGATTTTCAATTATAAATAAAATATTCATTGTGTATTTCAAAATTAGGGCTGTAATTTCATTGATTGTGTTTGACAGGTGTGATGATCAGTGGAGTGGAGTTTTTACCTCTATCATTATTGCACGGGCAAAAAAATGGATAGAGTTTCCCAGTGAAAGACTGATCAGTGAAAGAGTAGATATGAGAGCTGGACTCCACATCATAAAAGGAGACCAGACCCTCCTCATAATCCACAAACACACCGACCCGCTGCGGCTTCACTCTCACACACAGAGAGACAGAGGGAACAGCACAGGCTTTATATTCATTCTCATTCCTCAGCCACACAGTCCAGTATCCATTACTGGGAGTCGCTGTGATCTTTCCCTTCCTGTTAATGGATTCTCTGGCCACTCCTAAATCCCATTTAGTTTTTCCCTTCACCTGCACCTCAAAATAAAATCTCCCTGAGGAGAATCCCTCCTTTCCCAGGACATTTATATATCTATCAAATCTCTCTGGATTGTCTGGGAGTTTCTGTTTAATGTCTTCACATCTCACTTGTTTTCCATCATCAGACAGGATGAGATGAGGATGAGCTGTATCAGGATCCAGAGTCACATCCACTGAGAAAACAGAGAATATGAATCACAACTTAATACAGACTTTTAGTGATGATGTTTGTAATATTGAATCAGTTGTTAATCATACTGTAGGTCAGTGATGAAGCTGTGAGTATGTGAATGTAATCTAGTGTAGTGCAGACAGCACACTGTACCTGCATACTGCTGTATCCTCTTCACAACTGTAGAGACACATGACAATAACACATCAGCAGATCTTTGACATGTTTATGTGTGCAATTATAAAACTTAAAGATTTAAGAATATATTTAAAGAATTGTGTACAAGATCATGTTTTATCTGATCAATGTCTCTCTGCTGATATTTAGAGAATCCCTGAACTCCTATTGTGTTTGAGCTCTAAATATTCCTCCTTTTTAGAACATCTTTGGGAATGTTTTGTGAAACATTTCATGACATTTTTATTTCAGATATTTTTATTCCTAATGTTATTCATCTCAGTTTTGGAGTGGATTAATGTTGTGGTTATTCAGCTAAAAAAAAGTTGACAACACTAAAAAGAAATATCTTTAAGAAAATTAAAATAAAATCCCAGCACTGCAAAGCTGTTTGAATCTATCGATTAGATTTTCTTCTGCTAAACTGATTTTATCTGACACATAATCACAACATTTAGATGAAACCGCTGAAAAGACCAACAGAAAATGGCAGAAAATGAATGTTTCTTTCTATTATTTCTCATCTAAAAGTGTTCACAGATGTACTAAAGCCTCAAGGTTCTGGTTACAGTGATGAAGCTTCTAGTACAAGATGAATTTACTGCATGTTTTCTGAAATTAGAGATGAATATGACCTGCTCTCTTCAAGAAGAACTGTGATGATAATGAGACACAAACACATGATCACATACTTCTCTTATTTCACCTTTATCAGACTCGTTCTTCATTACTGATATTAAAAGATGATAAATATATGTCTCTGTATGGTGTATTTGATATTGTTGTACCAGTTTGTGTGAGTTTCTCCTGTAGAGAGTCCTGCAGTTTAGTCAGAGCTCTCCTCAGAGTCTCCAGACTCTCATCAGTCTTCACACTGATCTCAGACCAGTTCCTGGTGTTTCTAGAGCTGCACAGGGATGAGTAAATCTACAGCAGGAGAGAGGAGAAATCCTTCAGCATGGGGAGTGTTATGGTGTCATATACTGCATTATCATTGATCAGAGAGATGTTGACTGACCTGTAGGAGGTGGAGGTGATCTTCAGTGTGTGAGAGCTGCTCCAGCTCAGTGTTTCTCATCTTTAGCTCAGTGATCTCCTGCTCCAGCTCTTCAATGAGCTCTTCCTCCTGTTTCTCTGCTGCTTTCTGCTGCTCCTCCATCATCTCCAGCAGTTCAGTCTGACATCTCTCAATGGAGCGGATGAGATCAGTGAAGAGCTCCACACGGGCTGCTTTCTCCTTCTCTGTGTTTCTCTGATCAACCAGGACAATCAACACATTATTAGTGGTGTTTGTGAAGAGAAGAATCACTGTTATTCTTTCTCATACTTCAGTGTTTTTAGGCGGTTTTCAAAACCCTTTCATTCTGCACCGTTTGCACTGAATGATTCCTCAAATCATGTGTCTTGTTGAGGAGAGATGTGTTATTACTTTACTAAGTGATCAGGGAATCACAGACGTGTCGATATTCAGACCAGCAGAGCGGCCGTGAGTGTGAAATTGCTTTTATACAACAATTCAATATACAATAATAGATATTTAAATTCACTACTTCGCCTGGCCATTCAGCCTTACAGGTTAATAGTAAACTAACTTGGGTTGCTGTCCTTGGAGGAGGTTCGAACCCGAGGTTTGCTTGAGCTCAGAGTTAAAACCCCCCATGGTGAAATAAGAGGCATAAGAGGATAGAGATCCTCCTCCCCTCCTCTAGTAAATGATGAGGAGAAGGAGGAGGAGGAGGAGGAGAAGGAGGAGAAGGGGAGGAGGAAGAGGAGGAGAAGAAGGAGGAGAAGGGGAGGAGGAAGAGGAGGAGAAGAGGAGAAGAGAAGAAGGTGAGGAGGAGTAGGAGAAGGGGAGGAGGAGGAGGAGAAGAAGGGGAGGAGGAGAAGAAGGGGAGGAGAAGGGGAGGAGGAAGAGGAGGAGAAGAGAAGAAGGGGAGGAGGAGAAGAAGAGAAGAAGGGGAGGAGGAGGAGGAGAAGAGGAGAAGAAGAGAAGAAGGGGAGGAGGAGGAGGAGGAGAAGAAGAGAAGAAGGGGAGGAGGAGGAGAAGAAGAGAAGAAGGGGAGGAGGAGAAGAAGGGGAGGAGAAGGGGAGGAGGAAGAGGAGGAGGAGGAGAAGAGAAGAAGGGGAGGAGGAGAAGAAGAGAAGAAGGGGAGGAGGAGGAGGAGAAGAGGAGAAGAAGAGAAGAAGGGGAGGAGGAGGAGGAGGAGAAGAAGAGAAGAAGGGGAGGAGAAGGGGAGGAGGAGGAGAAGAAGAGAAGAAGGGGAGGAGGAGAAGAAGGGGAGTAGAAGGGGAGGAGGAGGAGGAGAAGAGAAGAAGGGGGGAGGAGGAGGAGAAGAAGAGAAGAAGGGGAGGAGGAGAAGAAAGGGAGGAGAAGGAGGAGAAGGGGATGAGGAGGAGGAAGAGGAGGAGGAGAAGAAGAGAAGAAGGGGAGGAGGAGGAGAAGAGAAGAAGGGGAGGAGGAGAAGAAGAGAAGAAGGGGAGGAGGAGAAGAAGGGGAGTAGAAGGAGGAGAAGGGGAGGAGGAGGAGGAGGAGAAGAGAAGAAGGGGGGGGAGGAGGAGGAGAAGAAGAGAAGAAGGGGAGGAGGAGAAGAAAGGGAGGAGAAGGAGGAGAAGGGGATGAGGAGGAGGAAGAGGAGGAGGAGAAGAAGGGGAGGAGGAGGAGGAGCTGCCGGAAGAATTTATCAATAAGATGACGTGGTGTCTGCTGCTTATATAATATGCTCATAATGATGATTGACAGGACTGAATGTTTAGGCTCCTCCCGAACCTACGTTTTGTAGTCAAATTTAACTGATTTAAACTCACTTTTCTGACTTCTGCTGAGTGTTTAACATCTTGAATCTTCTTGATTCTGTCCTGGATCTTCTGCTGTGTGTCTTTCTGTGTCTTCATCAGTTGAGTCTATAGACAGAGAACAACACACAATATGTTTTCATTATTTATATAAAAGAACATGAGATTCCTCATGATAATAGCCCTTTAAAATCAGTTTGTCAGTAACTTCTACCTTCTTCTCTTCACTCTCCTCTTCTAAAGAAACAGTGTTGTGGTTCTTGTGATCTCCGTCAGTGCAGGACACACACACCATAGTATGATCATCTCTACAGAACAGCTCCAGAGGTCTCTCATGTTTCTGACATATATAGTCCTCCAGATTACTCACAGGATTGATCAGTTTGTGTTTCTTTAAACCTGCCACTCTCAGATGAGGCTCCAGGTGAGTTTCACAGTAAGAGCTCTGACACACCAGACACGACTTCAGGGCTTTCAGCTTTCTTTCCTCACAGATGTCACACAGAACTTCAGGTTTTTTCAGAACTTCAGGTTTTTTCTCAGGACTTTTCTTTTTATAGTGATCTACAATCTCTCGGAGTGTGGTATTAATCTTGAGATCAGGTCTGTGCTTGAATGTTTCTTTACAATATGGACAGTTGCAGGTCTGGCAGTTGTTCCAGCACTTATTCAGACAGGTCTTGCAGAAGTTGTGTCCACATGGAGTGCTGACTGGATCAGTGAACACGTCCAGACATATAGAGCACTGAAGCTCCTCAGTCAGTGGACCGCTGGAGGAAGACATCCCTGGAGAGAGAAATTATGAAGATAAATCACCTACTAGTCTAAAGTTTGGACACACATTTGACTTTCTGATCTTGGGTTTTGCTTGAAGGACTAAAATAATAATAATTTTTATTATTATTAGCCTATTATTATAAATTAATGAGTGAAGGAAAAGACTCAACAACCCTCCATTTAATACTGTTTATAAAGAGTCTCATGATGCACCTCATGAAGTTGGTTGAATGTAAAGAATGTCTAGAGATAAAGAGTGGCGTCTTTGAAGAAACTCAAATATATGAGAGATCATGTACAGTCAGCTGGTCATTACTGCAAAATGAACCCAGACAAGCTGATCAGACCCTAATGTGAAGCTCATTACACGAACACTTACTGTACCAAATAAATAAATACGTGAAGGAGTAATATTGATTTGAAATATTGATTTTAAATGATTTTATTATCTGCTACTGTATCTGAACTGTACATATTAAATAGTATATGAGAAGACTGTAAATCATTCATGCACTAATTCATTCTTCTGTTTTTTTTACTAGTATTTGTATTTACTCACATGGAGGTGAATCCTCAATACTCCATCTACTGTTTTTTCTTGCTTTTGTTGATGTTGGTGAAGATTCTGCCATTGTTTTTCCCTCTTCATTTTCAAGAATAGAAATGTTATTGAATGATTAAAGAACTAATAAGAAACATCTAATGTGTATTTGTCAATGAGGTTTAAATGAAATCTTACCTCGAGTCTGATTTAGTTTTACTTATTCATAATAATATTATTTCAAGTCAAATTTATAATTTATATCAAATTGGTTAAAATGAAGAAAGAAACTAATAAACTTACAGACAATCTGAACTTTGACCTGCTGTTTAGATTAAAAGTACAAAGTACAAGTGATATATTTTTCAACAAAACTATGCATTCATACATATATATATATAATATATACATCTCTCCGCCAAATACATGATATAGTCAAGTGTAGTTTTGATCTAGTTTATTATAAATGTTTAGCAGGTTTGTGTTCAGTGAATCTGCAGCTCATTTACTTCCTGTTTCTTTAGTCGTTATGTTTTGTGACAAAATGACAGAAACACCAAAATTTGCTTTACAACACATCAAAATGACACACTTTTAATACACATCTGATACCATTTCAGTGCAGTAAACAACTAAAGTAGTTGAGTATTTGACATGCTTAAACCTGATTCTGTTCAACTTATTCCAGTTGTTTGACATAAACCTATAAACCAGATCACTTCCATTAGAAACCTGTTCAGCACAATCTCTCTTATATTTCTATCTCTTACCTGTGAGTATCAGATGTGTCCATAACACTCTGTGAACGGATCAATAAATATTCTGTTGTTTAAAGAGGTTGATAGTTTCAGGCGTCCATTTTGTTGTTGATAAAGTTAGTTTCACTTTCTCTGAATCTCTCTCTGAACTAGTGATGTCAGAGCTCCTCCTGTATTCACACATTTACATTTGTCCCTGTATTCGGTGTGTTGGGTTCATGTGTGTCTGTTTGTATTGGGACTGATGTTTCTATCAGGTCATGAAGAAGAGATATCAGTAGACTTACAAAAGCTTGATTGTTTGGCAATATTGGTTAAGAGTTTCCAGGACAAATGCTGCTCAACTTAGACAGTCATCAGTGGAGAAAGTACGGCACGTCAGTAAAAGCTTTTATTTCATTGCTAAATTCTTTAAGTTGTATGCCAGTGAATGCCAGTGTTTTTGCTGGTCTCGTCTCTCACAGATCTTGGTTCAGGGTGGCGTTACGTACAGAGACGAGTCCTGGCATAAAGAATGTTTCTTGTGTTCGGGTTGTAAAGTCCAGCTGGCCGGACAGCCTTTCACAACGCAGGGTGAAGATCCGTTCTGTGTGAAGTGCTTCAGTAACCTGTACGCCCTAAAGTGTGCGGCTGCGACAAACCCATCACAGGTCAGTGTGTGTTAATGTGTCCTCATAACAAGAGCGCTCTTCATTAACAGTTCCTTCAGCTGATAACAGAAACACTGTCAGAAACAAGAGACCGTTGTCACATAAACAGGGTCGTGTGTTTGAGGCTGTTGAGTGTGTTTGAATAAAGTTCTGCTTGAGCATCGGGACTCAAGAGTCTCTCATCCACCGGGTCATGCACTATGAGAATATTATATCTAACTCAAATATCAATATCAAATATCGAACTGTTTATATTGTTTATATTGTAACTGTTTTAACCCTAAAGCATACTGTATAATACGCACATTTTTAAAACATTATCAAAACTTTGCTGAAAACTTTTACACAATCTACATGCCATCTATTGAATGAGTGATAGTTTATAAATTTTTAGCAAGTAAAATCCCTTATAGTGTAAATTTAACTAAAACGTCCCTCTTCAGGTCGTGGTTAACATGTTTTTGCTGTGAAATCTTGATTTTTTTTTTAAGTAAATGTAAGAATAACATTTATATTGTTAGTAATATTTCAAGATGAATACTTATTGGACTGAAACAACTTAGGTTTTCTTAATTTTCCATACATCTTTTTTTTTAGGAAAAATAATGTTCAAATTTAAGTATTAAATATGATAAATTTATTTATACATCTCTCCAGAGGTGGGAGTAAGTCACACATGTGCAAGTCACAAGCAAGTCTCAAGTCTTAACCTTCGAGTCTCAAGCAAGTCCAAGTAAAATTTTTATAAAGGCAAGTCAAGTCAAGTCAAGTCACTGCCTTATGTCAAGCAAGTCAAGTCAAGTCGTAGCTTGGGTCACAAGTCACTGGCAAGTCATACAAACGTTATCCGATTTCACTGAATTTATATATTAAAATAAGTTAAAACTACAGAAGTTCTGGACTATGGTTTTATTTGCAACATTTTTTTTTTATATATGCATTTCCACATATAGCTGAGTGGTTACTACAATAAAAATCTAAATGTAACTGAAATTAGGCCAACATTAAAGCATGAAAAAATAAATATGCCTCAAACATTGCAGAAGACCATTAAAAGGTATTAAACAATTCACAATTCAAGTATAGTTCCTATGCGACCAAAGGCATTCTTCAAACTGGCATCCCCTTAATACAAGTTATATATTTTTAATTATGAAGTTAAAACCGCCAATAGGTGGCGCCAAATTACCGTATTAATGTACGAGTCATAGAAGCATTCATTTAACTTATGTTCAAAACGGCAGATTCGTTCTGGAACTAAGCAACTAGGTCACTGAATCACAAATACGCATAACTCTTTCTGTGGCTTGTTTGGAACTATTGTCATTGGAGAAATCGAGCAAAAACAGAAAATATTTGGAATATTAGGCTATGTCTAAATGTCACATGACAATATTCACTCTTTGTTTACTGAACTGTTTTATAAAATCATTATCACATTTGCAATCGCGTCAATATTCTGGAAATATTTTTTTAATATCATATGTTATAATTATGAAAATAACTCATACTAGGGCATTTTTTTCCACCACATTTTGAATTTTGGGTGCAATATTAATTCTGCTGGCATTTTGATAACATCTAATAGATGTAACCCCTGATAACATCTAACCCTGCTTTAAGAGAAACATAAAACACGACAAAACATTAACACTTTTCTATGTTGTTTTTTGTCATTGGAAAGAACGACATATTTGGCTTTAAAGCATGATTTAAAAAGAAATGTGGCAAATGTTATACAAAACACATCATTAATTATCATTTGAATATTGACAACATTAAGCTACATTTGAAAACATAATTGTGTATAAAGAGGCATGCTGTTTTGACCAATATTCTCTCTAGATTTAAAGATAGTCAAATTAACTATAACAAACAGGTTAAACAAGCCATAGCTTACTTTTAGACGTGGTGAATGTAGTTCGACTGGTCGAGGTTGTGATGGTCGTCCGATATCCCTTGCCAGTTATTATGCGTACAGCAAATCTTCTTGTATGAATATAGTCAATTTCTAGTGTTTATATCCAAAAAGAAACGATGCTGGGAGATGTTTTTGTATTTAGCGCGCTCACCGCGATTTATGTTTTTTCTGGGCTTGTGCAGTGTCACGCAATCACGCAGAATCTGATGACTGGCGTCAATGGTTCCGTTGCTTTCATTTTGTTCATCAATTGATGTTGCGATGATAAATGTATATCAAGTCATTCTCGAGTCATACAGTTCAAGTCAAGTCAAGTCTCAAGTCATTGGATCTCAAGTCAAAGTCAAGTCGAGTCATTTTCTTAATTTAGTCAAGCAAGTCTCAAGTCCTTAAATTTGCGACTCGAGTCTGACTCGAGTCAAGTCATGTGACTCGAGTCCCCCATCTCTGCATCTCTCAGTCATCTTTTGTTTTGCATTATACGTTTTGCCTCCCACAATAAAACTACAGAGATTTTATTATAAAACTAAGCATTTAAATTTCATCTATCTAAGACATTATTGGGATATATAGAGTGACAACTGATTTTACATGCATTTTATGCTATACTGATATAAAGATCTCAATGATTTACATTACAAACAATTAAAATTTCATCCATTTATGGGGCATATAAATATCAGCAACAACAAATTGCATGTTTTTTTTCTCAGTTTGGACCTTTCAATAATATTGAGGTGTTTTTTTTCCTCCAATGAGCTTCATATTCTCACTATAACATACTATTATCCATAAAATTGTATAGAATATGATATTCAACCAAAAACACATATGCACATATCCCAAAAAATGTAAGTTTGTCTAAAGGTATAAACTACCTTTATATATATATATATATATATATATATATATATATATATATTTATTTATTTTTATTTATTTATTATTATTTTATTTACATGTTCAAAACCTATAAAATATAAAAAGAAGATATTACGCAGAAAGTCCATGCTGCTCTTTTCCATTTAATGAAAGTGAATGGAGACTGGGGCTGTCAAGCTCTAAAAGTGACACACACAAAAAATCACAAAATTAGTCAAGCAAAACATGACTTCAGATAACTTAAACATATAACATACAAGTTGTATAAACCATTTCTGTTGCTTTTTCAGTCATTTAAGGAGCTCAACAGCCCCAGTCCCCATTCACTTTCATTATGTCTATAAGAACATTTCTTTGCCTTGTCACAGAACCTTTTCCTTTACGAAAATAACACCTACTAATGTGTTAAATGCTATCAAACAACTAAGTTTGAGCAGTGGTGCAGGACTTGATGCGATTGAATCCAGATATATTAAATTAGCTTCTCATATCACTAGCAGACCTGTTTAATATGTCCTTGTCTACTTCTGAGTTACCAGCTATCTGGAAATATTCACGCATCACTCTACAAAGGTGGCGACAGTCTTGATCCTAATAATTACAGACCTATATCAATAATCTGTTCTATTGCTAAATTATTTGAGAAAATAATATTTAATCAGTTATCACACTATCTTGAGACCAATAATATCCTTTCACCATTTCAATCCGGTTTTAGACCTAATCACTCAACAACTACTGCTCTTTTAAAACTTACTATGTGTTTTCAGCATCTGATACTGGCAATCTTACAGGGGCTATTTTTATTGATCTCAAAAAAGCTTTTGATTTGGTGGATCACTATCTACTTTTAGATAAGCTGTGTGCAATTGGTTTATCTCAAAATGCATTATTAAGGTTTAATTCTTATCTACATAATAGAAAACAATGTGTTGTTCTTAAAGGGAGTAGGTCTGATTTATTTGTGCAACAAAGAGGTGTACCCCAAGGTTCGACGCTGGGTCCACTTCTTTTCACTATTTTTATTAATGACCTGCCTTTAATCTGTTCTAATTCCTCTGTTCAACTATATGCAGATGATACTGTCATTTATACGTCTAAATCACATTTATTGCAAATCTAAACTGCTCTTCAATTGGATTTTAGTACCTTACAGAAATGGCTGTTATCTAATAAACTACTGCTCAATAAAACTAAATATTACACTATGGTCTTCGGTACAAGAAAGACTCTTAAAACAAAAACTAATAATCTAATTATAACGTGTAATGACGGTACTTCTGTGAATGAGGTTGATAAAGTTAAATACTTGGGTTTATGGCTTGATTCTGAACTTACATTCAAATCTCACATTGACCACCTTCTTCACAAAATTAATTTTGCAACCTGTGTTTTATTTCGATCCAGAAATTGTTTTACACTTAGTGTCCGAAAAAAACTTGCCACACAACTGATATTGCCATTTTTTGACTATGCCGATGTTGTTTATCAAAATGCATCTAAAACTAGACTTCTACCCCTTGATACAGCATACAATAATCTCTGTAGATTTTTTCTTGGATGTTCCTATAATACTCATCATTGTGTAATGTATAATTCACTTAAATGGCCCTCACTCAATATAAGAAGACACATACATTGGCTGCAACTCTTATTTAAATGTGTACATTTTAACTATCCTCAATATTTACAACAGCTTCTGGTACCATATTCTTCAATACATAACCTGAGGCATTCTACACAATACTTCTTTTTCACGCCTATAGTCAAAAAAGCAATAGGACAGAGAGCATTTATGTTTAAGGCTCCTTCAGACTGGAATAACTTACCTTCAAATATACGATCTTTAACATCATTTCACATCTTTAAAAATAGTTTGTCTTCTTATTTTGAACTAAATTGTTCATGTTTCAGATGATACTATACTAATTTACAAGTCATTTTATTCTTTATGTTTTTGCTGGATTTGACCACAGCCTCTGTGTGGCTTGTATTTCAGAGTTCAAAAAGTGCAGCACGCACATCCAAAAACAATAAAACTGGGTGCTGGGCAGACAGGTAGTTGCAAAGGTAAACAATGAGTCCGCACACCAGAAATGCTCCTAAACGATTTTAATAGTTGCTCACCACGTAAGTGGTAAGTGGTTGTATTTACCTAATAAATCTTTTGATGTTTTTTTTTTTTTTTTTTTTTTTTGTCGTCTTTGTGGCAGTGTGTTGATTGTGATATTGTTTATGTCTTATTATTGTAATGTGTTTGATTTGTCCCTTGTTCTGTATTGGTATATAGGACCCCCTCGAAAACGAGATGGTTCATCTCAAGGGGTTTATCCTATTCAATAAACTTATATATATATATACAGGGTGCGATTTGCCGGGGGGATGCGTGGGATTTCCCCCTTTCTGGTCAATGTATCCCTGCCTCTGCTTAATTATTTTTATCCCCGGTGGGGATAAATTTATCCCCCCCTCATAGTGATCAAGAACGCGCGCTTTTGGTAAAAAAAAAAAAAAAAAACGCGTTATGGTTTGGCTTATTGGCTTTTCGTTATGGTTTCGCAATCATTATGGTTTGGTTGTCGAAACGCACTCTTTTGGCTGGTCAGTGTGCAATCAGACGCCTGACCAGGCGTTAATGAATACTTTGGCTTGCCATAAATTCGCTAACACAGATAATGCATCTGTCTTTTCTATCATTTCACTGTAGCTCAGCATCGCGATGTAACGTTAACGTTATTACTTTAACAGCAGCAGTAAAACTTACTGGGAGGGGGATTTAATTCTTGCATGTTTTTTCGTTGTGCATGATCACAGTTCATATGTTTGGGGAAAGATAAGCTATTAGAGTAAAAATATTGCGTTAGGCTACTTCATGAGTTAATAAGAAAAAAGATTTTACAATTCCTGCAAATGCAGTGATGAAGTTGATTTATTGAAGTGATGAAGTGATTTATTTTTATGAATAAAAATGTTTCAAAACATCCCCCCCTCTGTTTATTTCACAAATCGCACCCTGTATATATATATATATATATATATATATATATATATATATATATATATATATATATATAATATTATTATAACTTACATTTTTGATAATAATCATTTTGCTAACACTGACATATATTGTAATATATTTTATTTGTAACATTTTTGTCCCCGGGCCCGGGGTCAGTTGCAACATCTGACTCCTTACATTCAAATGCAAATTGTGAAAAATGTAGATTCTGTAATTATCTTTAAATGGTTCAGACTATTAACATACAGATGTAAATTTATTGTATGAGCAATTGGTTTGTCTAATACAAACCGTCTCTGAGTAACAGAGCCAAATGCAAAAAGTGTTGCAACTGTCCCCGGTCTCCCCTACAAAAACCAAGCTCAAGAAAATAAATACTTTCATACTCTAAAAACAGTTTTTCTTCAATAAATCCTGGAGGAATCTCCTTGATTTTTCTCTGCAAGGGGGGGCATCCAATTGAGCATGTGCAGTGAGAGTGAAAGATGATATTACGCAGAAAGTCCATGCTGCTATTTTCCATTTAATGAAAGTGAATGGAGACTGGGGCTGTCAAGCTCTAAAAGTGACACAAAAAAAAATCACAAAATTAGTCAAGCAAAACATGACTTCAGATAATTTAAACATATAACATACAAGTTGTATAAACCATTTCTGTTGCTTTTTCAGTCATTTAAGGAGCTCAACAGTCCCAGTCCCCATTCACTTTCATTATGTCTATAAGAACTTCTTTTGTTACACAGAAGTGAGCAAGAAATATAAGTTTGGAACAACATTGAGTAAATCATGTTTAGCAGAACAACGCTGTAAAATCCATAAAAACAGAAAAGACACTGGTAATTTTAGGACATTATCTGTTAAGTTTACAGACTTTTCTATTAACCATAAATCACAACCAATAATTCAAAATACGGGTAAAACACGTGTGAAACATCAATACGGAAAATCCCTTTATTAACACATTGTGCAATATTTACAGACTTTTCTTAGAGTGTGTCATCATCAATGTTTATAAACAATTTAAATGATGTTCATTTGAAATGATGATAATGTTGTTTTAGAGATTTTAGAAATGGCTGCTCAAAATGAAACTCCTCTCAATCTTTTTGTCAGGTTTTGGAGAAGGGAAGTACGTGTCGTTTGAGGATCGTCAGTGGCATCAGTCGTGTCTCTGGTCGGCGCTGGATTCTTCCCCGACGGGACAAAGATTCTCTGCAAAAACTGTAATGCCAAATAATGTAAAACTTCTTCTGTAGATGTGCTGAAAATTATGTATTTTTACATATGAATGGCTTCTGTAAAACTGCTCATTTACTGCTAAATTAAGAAAATGACTTGACTTTGACTTAAGATCAAATGACTCGAGACTTGACTTGACTTGAATGACTCCAGAATGACTTTATATACATTTTTATATAAATCATTGCAACATCAATTGATGAACAAAATGAAAGCAACGAAACCATTGACACCAGTCATCAGATTCTGCGCGATTGCGTGACGCACAAGCACAGAAAAAACATACAATCGCGGTGAGCGCGCTAAATACAAAAACATCTCACAGCATCGTTTATTTTTGGATATAAAATTGACCATATTCATACAATAAGATTTGCTGTACCCATAATAACTGGCAAAGGATATCGGACACGACCATCACAACCTCGAACTTCATTCACCACGTCTAAAAGTAAGCTATGGCTTGTTTAACCTGCTTGTTATAGTTAATTTGAGTAACGTTAAATCTAGAGAGAATAGTGATCAAAACAGCATGCCTCTTTATACAAAATTATATTTTCAAATGTAGCTTAAGGCTGTCAATAGATTCAAATGATAATTAATGATGGCATATGTTTTGTGCATAAATTCACAGACATTTACAATTTCTTTCAAATCATGCTTTAAAGCCAAAATGTCGCTCTTTCCAATGACAAAAAAAAAAAACATAAAACTGTTAATGATGTTTTGTCGTGTTTTATGTTTCTCTTAAAGCAGGGTCAGATGTTATCAGGGGGTTGGGGGTTGGGGGGGCAAAATGCCAGCAGAATTAATATGCACCCAAAATTCAAGATGTGGTGGAAGAAATTGCCCTATTATGAGTTATTTTTTTTATTTATAACATATGATTTAAAAAAAAAACATTTCAAGAAGATTGGCGCGAAATGTAATAATGATTTTATACAACAGTTCAGTAAACAAAAGTGAATATTGTGATGTGACATTATACGTAATATTGTAAATATTCTCTGTTTTTGCTTTATTTCTCCAATGACAATAGTTCCAAACAAGCCACAGAAAGAGTTATGCGTATCTGAACAAATCCGGGGTTTTTGTGAGTCAGTGACCTAGTTGCTATAGTTCCAGAATGAATCTGCGGTTTTGAACGAATCAGTTGAATGAATGCTTCTATGACTCTGAAATTGCGGGACCACCAAACCAGACGGAACACACAACAGAGCTTCGTCATGGACGCCCTCAGCATACAGCCGGTGAGTCCCATGAATCTAGTGCTCCTCGACAGGCTATACTGAGTGTAGAGAAACAAGCCGATCGACTTACTAATCGATGGCACAAACAGGGAGCGAGACCCAAAGGCACTCGAGACATCAGATTGTCACGAGCATCACATATTGCCGCAGTAGCATCCTCTACCCCAGATACAGCTCTGACAAGGATTGCAAACACTGGTCTCCTACCACCGCCTATACATCTTGAGAACAGATTTGAAGTATTAATGAATGAGGAATCCCCAAATTTGATGAATGTGATCGAACACAGACTGAATCATCCAGTAGCTAACACTGATGCTAACTGGGGCTCAAGGTCGAGCAGACAGCGGCACTCAGCTCAGAGCGCAGCCGGGCCCAGGACTCTGATAGTGGGCGACTCCATAATCAGAAACATTAGCAGCAGGGATACAACAACATGCTGCCTTCCACAAGCAACAACTTCTGATGTAAACAGGGAACTTCAGAACATTCTGATGAAACATAAGACTGCAAATCGACTCATCATTCATGTGGGGAAAAATGATATTCATAAAGAGCAGTCGGAACCCCTTAAGAAGGATTTCAATGAACTTTTTGAAACACTTAAAAGACTGAAAGTTCAAACATTCATCAGTGGACCACTCCCAGCAAGAGGAACAAACAGGTTTTCACGATTGCTTGGGCTTAATACATGGCTGCAAAAAACCTGCAATATAAAAGGAGTGAACTTCATTGACAACTTCAATCTTTTCTGGAGTCAGAGGCAACTGTTTCAACAGGATGGCCACCACCCAAACAAACTTGGTTCAAGAGTGCTAAAGGACAATATCTACTTCTCCCTCCGTCATCCTTCTGCAATGTGTGCCAATCCACTCAACCTGAATGGCACACACACACCTGGATACAGTATGAATGACCACAGGATTTCACTTCAGCACCTGAATCGACATGCGGTTGACACATCACACAAGGACAATGATAACACCACTCAGCCACAACAACCTCTGCTCACGGACACAATCTCAGCTGAGCCCTGCCCACAGAGCTCACCACAGACAGACTGTGACATACTAGCACTGCTCCAAGATTCAGCACCCAAGGATGACTTTCTGGAAAACAGCCAGGGAAACCAGGACAGCATATTACAGCCTCCAATAACACCAGAGCAACAGCCGCCCTCACTAGACACGTTCTCCATCTCTCCAGCATCTCCACTTCTGTGCTTCTCAGAGAAAATGGAACAACTGGTGTATGCTGGAACCAAACTATCCCACTCTTTTGCTGCAAGCCCCCAGATACCAACCAAAAAACGGCAGGCCCCGCAACCACCAAAGCATGCGGGCCCAGCTCGCCCTCCCCCTCCCCCTGTGAGAGCTCTTCGGCCTCTGCCAAAACGCCAGGGCCCACACACTCCTCCAGCGGCTCGAGGTGAACCAAAAACAACTGATACCAGCTCTCAGTGATATGTGTCGGGTCCCCGCTATGATAACAATAACTTTCTCAAATGTTTACAGAACAAGCGGGAACCCAGTGTGCCTGTATCTTTCTCTATTGCTGTTCGATTACATGATAGAAAGTCTAAGGCCTTCAAAAGCCGTACAGCAAACCCATCTAATCTGGTGCCTATTACACGCCAAACTAAGATTGCTGTGGGGAGAAAAAGTAAGACTGTTAAGTTAGCACTTTTAAACATCCGCTCACTTAAAAATAAATCACTTCTAGTCAACGACTTAATAACCACATACAACCTGGATTTTATGTTGCTAAATGAAACTTGGCTAGAAGAAAGCTGCAGTGCAACAGTCCTCAATGAAACATCCCCTCCTAACTTTACTTTTATGAGTGTCTGCAGAGCTGTCAGAAGAGGTGGAGGTTTAGCTGCTCTTTTTAAAGATGTCTATCAATGTAAGCAAATATCATTTGGGAATTACCCGTCTTTCGAATATCTGGGTATTGTGTTAAAAGGTGCTCCACGCATTTTACTTATTGTTTACAGGCCTCCAAAATACTCTCCAGCCTTTGCTGAGGACTTTACAGAACTGTTACAATTTCCTCAGAGTTTGACTGCTTTGCCATTGCTGGAGATTTTAACATTCACATAGATAATGCAGAAACCAATATGGCAAAAAAAATCAAAACTGTTTTAAAAACTTTTGATCTGACTCAGCATGTACATGGACCCACACATAATCGTGGACACACTCTAGATTTACTTATCAGTAACGGTCTAAACATTTCATTGATTGTTATTAAGGATGTAGCACTGTCTGATCATTTTTGTATTTTCTTTGATATATTGATCTCTCCTGCCATTAAAGCTAGATCTGTGTCTGTCAAGAAGAGATGCTTAAATGAGAACACTAGTGTACTATTTATGAAGGCTATATCTTTAACACCAAGCATATCTGCTGACTCTGTTGATTTTCTCCTTGATTCTTTTAACTCAAAAGTTAAGAGTGTAATTGATGATATTGCTCCTGTGAAAGTCAGGAAGAGTGGCAGACAAAAAGCACCTTGGAGAAACTCAACAGCAGTGCAAAATATGAAAAGACAATGCAGAAAAGCAGAGCGCATGTGGCGGAAAACAAAACTTGTAGTCCATTATAACATCTACAAAGACAGCATCCATGCTTTCAATAAGGAACTAGGCAAAGCTAGACAGACTTTCTTCTCAAATATTATAAACCGCAATATAAACAACACACGCACTCTTTTTGCTACTGTAGAGACACTGACAAACCCCCCAAGCCAGATTCCCAGTGAAATGCTCTCAGAGAGCAAGTGCAGTGAGTTTGCTTCTTTCTTCTCTGAGAAAATCAATAATATCAGAAAGGTGATCAGCTCATCCTTGAGTTGCGCTGGGGTCAGACAGATCAGACAACAGCCTGAGAAAGTAGTTACTATGTCTGATTTCGAAGAAATTGATGGCAAAATTTTGGAAGAAACCGTACAGCACCTTAAAACATCAACCTGCGCCCTTGACGCACTTCCCACATTTTTTTTCAAAAAGGTGTTACACAGCTTAAAAGCAGATCTCCTAGAAGTGGTAAATGCCTCACTTCTCTCTGGGAGTTTTCCGTACTCCCTGAAAACTGCAGTTGTCAAGCCCCTCCTGAAAAAGAGCAATCTGGATAAGACCATATTAAACAACTATAGACCGATCTCAAATCTTCCTTTCATAGGCAAGATCATTGAAAAAGTTGTCTTCAATCAGCTGAACAAATTCTTAAGCTCGAATGGATACTTTGACAATTTTCAATCTGGTTTCCGACCGCACCACAGCACAGAGACAGCGCTCATAAAGATAATAAATGATATTCGCTTAAATACTGATACAAGCAAATTATCAGTGCTGGTACTACTCGACCTCAGTGCTGCATTTGACACTGTCGATCACAACATACTTCGGGTCGGGCTTTCTGGGATAGTCCTAAAATGGTTCAGGTCATACTTAGTAAGGAGAGGTTATTATGTGAGTATTGGAGATCATAAGTCTGAATGGACACCCATGACATGCGGAGTCCCTCAAGGCTCAATTCTTGCGCCACTCCTATTCAACCTGTACATGCTCCCAATGAGCCAAATAATGAGAAAGAATCAAATCTCTTACCACAGCTATGCAGACGACACACAGCTCTACTTATCCCTATCGCCTAACGATTACAGCCCCATTAACTCCCTTTGCCAATGCATTGATGAAGTAAACAATTGGATGTGCCAAAACTTTCTTCAGTTAAACAAAGACAAAACTGAAGTCATTGCGTTTGGAAACAAAGATGAAGTTCTCAAGGTGAACGCATACCTTCACTCTAGGGGTCAAACAACTAAAAATCAAGTCAGGAATCTTGGTGTGACTCTAGAGTCAGACCTTAGTTTCAGTAGTCATGTCAAAGCAATAACTAAATCAGCATACTATCACATGAAAAATATTGCAAGAATTAGATGCTTTGTTTCCAGTCAAGACTTAGAGAAACTTGTGCATGCTTTCATCACCAGCAGGGTGGATTATTGTAATGGACTTCTCACTGGCCTTCCCAAAAAGACCATAAGACAGTTGCAGCTCATACAGAACGCTGAGCAGAACCAGAACATATGAACACATCACCAGTCCTCAGGTCTTTACACTGGCTCCCAGTTACATATAGGATTGATTTTAAAGTATTATTACTGGTATATAAATCATTCAATGGCCTAGGACCTCAATACATTTCAGATATGCTCACTGAATATAAACCCAACAGATCACTCAGATCATTAGGATCACATCAGCTAGAAATACCAAGGGTTCACTCTAAGCATGGCGAGTCTGCTTTTAGCTATTATGCCAGCCGCAGCTGGAACCAGCTTCCAGAAGAGATCAGATGTGCTCCTACAGTTGTCACATTCAACTCCAGACTAAAAAAAACACTTCTGTTTAGCTGTGCATTTACTGAATGAGCACTGTACCACTGTTTGTCCGACTGTTTGTACTGTATTTTATTTTATGTTTTAATTATTCTGATTTCATTTGATTATTTCTGTATTTTATCTTTTATTCTAAACTGTTTTAATTATTCTGATTTCTTTTGATTATTTTAATTTCTTCTATGTAAAGCACTTTGTATTACCATTGTGTATGAAATGTGCTATATAAATAAACTTGCCTTGCCTTGCCATGCCTATGACTCGTACATTAAGACGGTGATTTGGCGCCACCTATTGGCGGTTTTAATTTACGTTTTTTCTCAGTCGCTTTGGTGCATTTCTCACATCACTATAAACATTTGCACAATAGGTTCACCTGAGAGAAATTGTTCAATTTAGGATAAAAAAGATTTAAAAAAAAAAAAAAAGATAAAAAAAATTGTAAAATTTGCTTGACAGATTTTGACAACTAGTTCAATATTTTTGTATGTGATGACTCGAGCAATGAAATGAGGACTATTAGTTTTATATGGAATGACTATTCAACATTCACAAGTAAAGTTAATTTTAACTGACATGACATAAGCAAATGATAATGTTATAAAACAGCAGAAAGTTGTATGAAAGCAATTGATGCATGTCCAAAAGCATTTGCAATTTGTTGTAAGGAATGAGAAACTGCTACTATGATGTGCACAAATGACTAAATGTTGTGGATGTTGAACTAACTGTTGTGCAAATGTAAATAGTGATGTGAGAAATGCACCAAAGCGACTGAGAAAAACTGTAATAATTAAAAAATATATAATTCATTATTTTTTAGCATCTATTTTTTTCTATATTAAAATGATTATATTTAAATCATTAATCTCATAACATTATTTATGGTGTTGTAATTGCAGTGTAAATGCATGGTTAGAAAAAAAATGGTTAGAACATAGTTAGAGAAAAATGGCCCTGGAAATCGATTTAAGGGTCAAATATTGTCTCTTAATGGGAAAGTTAATGTCTGCCGGTGATATTCCATTAAAAATAAGCATGACATTTACTAAAAAACCAATATAGTTAATGCATCACACTTTTGAATTTACCTTCAATTTTTCTTATAATTGTTATTAGAATAATAATAATTCCAAATTTTGATAATCATAAATACATGCTATAATAAATTATATGAAAATTTTAATATTACGATATAAATGTATAAGGAAGGTAATCATTTCTGAGGGAAAAATAAAGAAGGTTGAGGCCAATATAAACTTTTTTTCTGTTTGTTATTTGTGTGTGCTGCGACTTAGACTTACTTGTGACTTGAACGTGTGACTTACTCCCACTTCTGATAGATAGATAGATAGATAGATAGACAGATAAATAGATAGATAGATAGATAGATAGATAGATAGATAGATAGATAGATAGATAGATAGATAGATAGATAGATAGATAGATAGATAGATAGATAGATATAGATAAAAATATATACTTGCAGTTACTCATATCTGAACTAGACTGATGTCATCAGTTATGTAATATCTCAGCAGGTCCATGACTATACACAGCTGCTAGTGTTATATATATATATATATATATCCATCAAAGGTCTTCACAGTGTCTCCTCCCTGATACACACACACACACACACACACACACACTATAACACATATAAATACACCCGCATACACTGGAGAATTGACATGTTCTCCGCTTACCGCCGGAGACAGAGTCTGTCTGCAGGAGCAGGACATCCGTGACACTTTCCCTTCCCGTCTCTGTCTGACACACACACAGAACATGGACACACATTCTTTATGCTTTGGTAAGGTCCACGTCATGAATCTAATCTGTGGAGTGAGTCGAAAATGTTTGCATGGGTATAAACTGGTGCCTAATGTTTATAGTTCAGTTTATCAAGCTGAAGAATTGTTCGTTTAAGAGATGTTTGAACTTTCAAAATATGTCATGATGTTTCCAGAATTTGATGCAGTTACAGTAGATTAGTTCGATAGTTTGAATTCAGTTCAGAGGTGTAAAACTATACATTTGTTACAATCTTACTCAATTAAAAGTTTTACCAGTGTTTGTTTAGTGAAAGTAAGTGAATAAAAATAAATAGGATGAATTCAGGATGATTGGGACACTTACATTTCCCCAATTCATCTCAATGGCAAAAAGTGTCTCAATCACCACTAAATAAATAAGTGAATATCAAGCGACTTTCATTAAAGTATTAAATAAATATTTATATTTTTCACTTCTTTATAAACAGATCGATGATATATAGAATCAGAGAATTTCTCATTAAAGTAAATTTTGACATGCACCTTGGTAATGAGACTACGATGTTTTCTTCTTCTTCTTCTATTACCATAATCATAATAACATGGTGTTTTTTAGGTATACTTTGAAGATGCATAATGTTGTGTATGAATATGGTTGTGTATCATACAATTATACATATATTGAGGTATTACCATCTGGTTTACCACAGTATTATCACAGATCATTTTGTAATTGAAATGGTAGAAACAGCTTTGATATAATTTATCATGTTATCATAGTTTGGTTTATTTTGATGTAAAAAAAAATTACAGACACTTTTACTTTGTCAGGTTGAGATGGGAGAAAACAATGGCATGAATAATTATGAAAAGTTGAAAATAAATGTGTTAAACAAGCATTATAATTTTACATTAGAATTTGCAATTGTAGCTAGAAATTATAGATTTTAACAATGAAAAATAAATGATGAAAAAATAACAAAACAAGATTTTCAATTATAAAAATAATATTCATTGTGTATTTCAAAATTAGGGCTGTAATTTCATTGATTGTGTTTGACAGGTGTGATGATCAGTGGAGTAGAGTTTTTACCTTTATTGTTTAGATATGGGCTAAAATATGGATAGAGTTTCCCAGTGAAAGACTGATCAGTGAAAGAGTAGATATGAGAGCTGGACTCCACATCATAAAAGGAGACCAGACCCTCCTCATAATCCACAAACACACCGACCCGCTGCGGCTTCACTCTCACACACAGAGAGACACGAGGACTAGCACAGGCTTTATATTCATTCTCATTCCTCAGCCACACAGTCCAGTGTCCATCACTGGGAGTCAGTGTGATCTCTCCCTTCCTGTCAATGGATTCTCTGACCACTCCTAAATCCCAGTCAGTCTTTCCCTTCACCTGCACCTCAAAATAAAATCTTCCTGAGGAGAATCCCTCCTTTCCCAGGACACATACACAATAATCAAATCTCTCTGGTTTGTCTGGGAGTTTCTGTCTAATGTCTCCACATCTCACTTGTTTTCCATCATCAGACAGGATGAGTTCAGGATGAGCTGTATCAGGATCCAGAGTCACATCCACTGAGAAAACAGAGAATATGAATCACAACTTAATACAGACTTTTAGTGATGATGTGTGTAATACTGAATCAGTTGTTAATCATACTGTAGGTCAGTGATGAAGCTGTGAGTATGTGAATGTAATCTAGTGTAGTGCAGACAGCACACTGTACCTGCATACTGCTGTATCCTCTTCACAACTGTAGAGACACATGACAATAACACATCAGCAGATCTTTCACATGTTTATGTGTGCAATTATAAAACTTAAAGATTTAAGAATATATTTAAAGAATTGTGTACAAGATCATGTTTTATCTGATCAATGTCTCTCTGCTGATATTCAGAGAATCCCTGAACTCCTATTGTGTTTGAGCTCTAAATATTCCTCCTTTTTAGAACATCTTTGGCAATGTTTTGTGAAACATTTTATGACATTTTTATTTCAGATATTTTTATGCCTAGTGTTATTCATCTCATGTTGTGGTTATTCAGCAAAGACAAGTTGACAACACCAACAGAAAATGGCAGAAAATGAATGTTTCTTTCTGTTGTTTCTCATCTAAAAGTGTTCACAGATGTACTAAAGCCTCAAGGTTCTGGTTACAGTGATGAAGCTTCTAGTACAAGATGAATTTACTGCATGTTTTCTGAAATTAGAGATGAATATGACCTGCTCTCTTCAAGAAGAACTGTGATGATAATGAGACACAAACACATGATCACATACTTCTCTTATTTCACCTTGATCAGACTCATTCTTCATTACTGATATTAAAAGATGATAAATATATGTCTCTGTATGGTGTATTTGATATTGTTGTACCAGTTTGTGTGAGTTTCTCCTGTAGAGAGTCCTGCAGTTTAGTCAGAGCTCTCCTCAGAGTCTCCAGACTCTCATCAGTCTTCACACTGATCTCAGACCAGTTCCTGGTGTTTCTAGAGCTGCACAGGGATGAGTAAATCTACAGCAGGAGAGAGGAGAAATCCTTCAGCATGGGGAGTGTTATGGTGTCATATACTGCATTATCATTGATCAGAGAGATGTTGACTGACCTGTAGGAGGTGGAGGTGATCTTCAGTGTGTGAGAGCTGCTCCAGCTCAGTGTTTCTCATCTTTAGCTCAGTGATCTCCTGCTCCAGCTCTTCAATGAGCTCTTCCTCCTGTTTCTCTGCTGCTTTCTGCTGCTCCTCCATCATCTCCAGCAGTTCAGTCTGACATCTCTCAATGGAGCGGATGAGATCAGTGAAGAGCTCCACACGGGCTGCTTTCTCCTTCTCTGTGTTTCTCTGATCAACCAGGACAATCAACACATTATTAGTGGTGTTTGTTAAGAGAAGATTCACTGTTATTATTTCTCATACTTCAGTGTTTTTAGGCGGTTTTCAAAACCCCTCATTCTGCACCGTTTGCACTGAATGATTCCTCAAATCATGTGTCTTGTTGAGGAGAGATGTGTTATTACTTTACTAAGTGATCAGGGAATCACAGACGTGTCGATATTCAGACCAGCAGAGCGACCGTGAGTGTGAAATTGCTTTTATACAACAATTCAATATATAATAATAGATATTTAAATTCACTACTTCGCCTGGCCATTCAGCCTTAAAGGTTAATAGTAAACTAACTTGTTGGCTTGTTGTCCTTGGAGGAGGCTCGAACCCGAGGCTCAGCTTGAGCTCTGAGTTAAAACCCCCCATGGTGAAATAAGAGGCATAAGAGGATAGAGATCATTTACTGGAGGAAAAGAAGGGGAGGAGGAGAAGGAGGAGGAGCTGCCGGAAAAATTTGTCAATAAGATGACGTGGTGTCTGCTGCTTATATAATATGCTCATCGTGATGATTGACAGGACTGAATGTTTAGGCTCCTCCCGAACCTGCGTTTTGTAGTCAAATTTAACTAATTTAAACTCACTTTTCTGACTTCTGCTGAGTGTTTGACATCTTGAATCTTCTTGATTCTGTCCTGGATCTTCTGCTGTGTGTCTTTCTGTGTCTTCATCAGTTGAGTCTATAGACAGAGAATAACACACAATATGTTTTCATAATTGATTAATTTATATATAAAAACATGTGATTCCTCATGATAAGAGCCCTTTAAAATCAGTTTGTCAGTAACTTCTACCTTCTTCTCTTCACTCTCCTCTTCCAAAGAAACAGTGTTGTGGTTCTTGTGGTCTGTCACGTCACACATCGGACACACACACGTCTGATCATCTCTACAGAACAGGTCCAGAGGTCTCTCATGTTTCTGACATATATAGTCCTCCAGATTACTCACAGGATTGATCAGTTTGTGTTTCTTTAAACCTGCCACTCTCAGATGAGGCTCCAGGTGAGTTTCACAGTAAGAGCTCTGACACACCAGACACGACTTCAGGGCTTTCAGCTTTCTTTCCTCACAGATGTCACACAGAACTTCAGGCTTTTTCAGAACTTCAGGTTTTTTCTCAGGACTTTTCTTTTTATAGTGATCTACAAGCTCTCGGAGTGTGGTATTAATCTTGAGATCAGGTCTGTGCTTGAATGTTTCTTTACAATATGGACAGTTGCAGGTCTGGCTGTTGTTCCAACACTTATTCAGACAGGTCTTGCAGAAGTTGTGTCCACATGGAGTGCTGACTGGATCAGTGAACACGTCCAGACATATAGAGCACTGAAGCTCCTCAGTCAGTGGACCGCTGGAGGAAGACATCGCTGGAGAGAGAAATGATGAAGATAAATCACCTATAGTCTAAAGTTTGGACTTTCTGGTCTAATGGGTTTTGCTTGAAGGACTAAAATAATAATAATTTTTATTATTATTATTATTATTATTAGCCTATTATTATAAATGGATGAGTGAAGGAAAAGACTCAACAACCCTCCATTTAATACTGTTTATAAAGAGTCTCATGATGCACCTCATGAAGTTGGTTGAATGTAAAGAATGTCTAGAGATAAAGAGTGGCGTCTTTGAAGAAACTCAAATATATGAGAGATCATGTACAGTCAGCTGGTCATTACTGCAAAATGAACCCAGACAAGCTGATCAGACCCTAATGTGAAGCTCATTACACAAACACTTACTGTACCAAATAAATAAATACATGGAGTAATATTGATTTGAAATATTGCTTTTAAATTATTTTATTATCTGCTACTGTATCTGAACTGTACATGGATGTTGTAAACATTAATTGACGCGCTATGACACAAGGGGGCTTGAGTAATTTGCTTGCGTATAGGGCTGATCGGCTCTGACATATTAATTAGTATATGAGAAGACTGTAAGTCATTCATGCACTAATTCATTCTTCTGTTTTTTTATATCATTTGTATTTACTCACATGGTGGTATATCCTCAATACTCTGTCTCCTGTTTTTCCTTGCTTTTGTTGATGTTGGTGAAGATTCTGCCATTGTTCTTTCCTCTTCGTTTTCAAGAATAGAAATGTTATTGAATGATCAAAGAACTAATAAGAAACATCTAATGTGTATTTGTCACTGAGGTTTAAATGAAATCTTACCTCGAGTCTCGAGTTTTACTTATTCATAATAATATTATTTCAAGTCAAATTTATAATTTATATCAAATTGGTTAAAATGAAGAAAGAAACTAATAAACTTACAGAACAATCTGAACTTTGACCTGTTGTTTAGATTAATGAAAGTACAAAGTACAAGTGATATATTTTTCAACAAAACTATATATATGCATTCATACATATATACTGTATATAATATATATACATCTCTCCACCAAATACATTATATAGTCAAGTGTAGTTTTGATCTAGTTTATTATAAATGTTTAGGTTTGTGTTCAGTGAATCTGCAGCTCATTTACTTCCTGTTTCTTTAGTCTTTATGTTTTGTGACAAAATGACAGAAACACCAAACTTTGCTTTACAACACATCAAAATAACACACAGTAAACAGCTAAAGTAGTTGAGTATTTGACATGCTTAAACCTGATTCTGTTCAACGTATTCCAGTCGTTTGACATAAACCTATAAACCAGATCACTTCCATTAGAAACCTGTTCTGCACAATCTCTCTTATATTTCTATCTCTTACCTGTGAGGATCAGATGTGTCCACAACACTCTTTGAACGGATCAATAAATATTCTGTTGTTTAAAGAGGTTGATCGTTCCAGGCGTCCATTTTGTTGCTGATAAAGTTAGTTTCACTTTCTCTGAATCTCTCTCTGAACTAGTGATGTCAGAGCTCCTCCTGTATTCACACGTTTACATTTGTCCCTGTATTCGGTGTGTTGGGTTCATGTGTGTCTGTTTGTATTGGGACTGATGTTTCTGTCAGGTCATGAAGAAGAGATATCAGTAGACTTACAAAAGCTTGATTGTTTGGCAATATTGGTTAAGAGTTTCCAGGACAAATGCTGCTCAACTTAGACAGTCATCAGTGGAGAAAGTACGGCACGTCAGTAAAAGCTTTTATTTCATTGCTAAATTCTTTAAGTTGTATGCCAGTGAATGCCAGTGTTTTTGCTGGTCTCGTCTCTCACAGATCTTGGTTCAGGGTGGCATTACGTACAGAGACGAGTCCTGGCATAAAGAATGTTTCTTGTGTTCGGGTTGTAAAGTCCAGCTGGCCGGACAGCCTTTCACAACGCAGGGTGAAGATCCGTTCTGTGTGAAGTGCTTCAGTAACCTGTACGCCCAAAAGTGTGCGGCTGCGACAAACCCATCACAGGTCAGTGTGTGTTAATGTGTCCTTATAACAAGAGCGCTCTTCATTAACAGTTCCTTCAGCTGATAACAGAAACACTGTCAGAAACAAGAGACCGTTGTCACATAAACAGGGTCGTGTGTTTGAGGCTGTTGAGTGTGTTTGAATAAAGTTCTGCTTGAGCATCGAGACTCAAGAGTCTCTCATCCACCGGGTCATGCACTATGAGAATATTATATCTAACTCAAATATCAATATCAAATATCGAACTGTTTATATTGTTTATATTAAGCAAAGTTAAACATGACATTTACTATAAAACCAATATAATTAATGCATCACACTTGTGAATTTACCTTCAAATGTTTTATCTTCAACATTTTTTCGTATAATTGTTTTTATAATAATAATAATTCCAAATTTTGATAATCATAAATACATGCTATAATAAATTATATAAATATTATTAATATTATGATATAAATGTATAAGGAAGGTAATCATTTCTGAGGGAAAATATAAATAAGGTTGAGGCCAATAAACTTTACTTTTTTCTGTTTGGTATTGTAACTTGACTTGACTTGGACTTGCTTGAGACTTGAACATGTGTGACTTACTCCCACTTTAGATAGATAGATAGATAGATAGATAGATAGATAGATAGATAGATAGATAGATAGATAGATAGATAGATAGATAGATAATATATACAGTTACTCATATCTGAACTATACTGATGTCATCAGTTCTATGTAATATCTCAGCAGGTCCATGACTATACAGCTGTTAGTGTTATATATATATATATATATCCATCAAAGGTCTTCACAGTGTCTCCTCCCTGACACACACACACACACACACATACTATAACACATATAAATACACTCGCATACACTGGAGAATTGACATGTTCTCCGCTTACCGCCGGAGACAGAGTCTGTCTGCAGGAGCAGGACATCCGTGACACTTTCCCTTCCCCGTCTCTGTCTGACACACACACAGAACATGGACACACACTCTTTATGCTTTGGTAAGGTCCACGTCATGACTCTAAATTAGTGATTCGAAAATGTTTGCATGGGTATAAACTGGTGCCTAATGTTTATAGTTCAGTTTATCAAGCTGAAGAATTGTTCGTTTAAGAGATGTTTGAACTTTCAAAATATGTCATGATGTTTCCAGAATTTGATGCAGTTACAGTAGATTAGTTTGATACTATGATTTCAGTTCAGAGGTGTAAATCTATACATTTGTTACAATCTTACTCAATTAAAAGTTTAACCAGTGTTTGTTAAGTGAAAGTAAGTGAATAAAAATAAATAGGATGAATTCAGGTTGATTGGGACACTTACATTTCCCCAATTCATCTCAATGGCAAAAAGTGTCTCAATCACCACTAAATAAATAAGTGAATATCAAGCGACTTTCATTAAAGTATTAAATAAATATTTATATTTTTCACTTCTTTAAAAACAGATCGATAATATATAGAATCAGAGAATTTCTCATTAAAGTAAATTTGATGCTCAACCTTTTCAATCAGTTTTCTACTGTGTGGGATGGTTTGGTAATGGTACTGATTTTTTTTTTATCATGTAAGGAATTTCCCCTTCTTTGACTATGTTTACATGCAAAACTTTAATTTCGGATTAATTGATTAATCCAAATTGTCTGTGTGTTGTCTGCCGCCTGCAGGTAAGTGTGCAAAGTGCACAGGAGGCATTTATGGTGCTGATCAGGCCTGCCAAGCCATGGGACACGTGTATCACGACAGCTGCTTCTCCTGCTGTGTCTGCGGTGAGACTCACAGCTCGTGTGACACTTCAGATGCATAGAAATATTACACAGGGAAGATGACATGAGTATACAGACACAAGAACATATTAATTCAAAGTACTTTTTAATGTCATATAGTGTATACAGAGCCCCTAAACAGAGTCACTAAAGGGACATGGTAATGATAAATAAAGAGAATTGAGGAAACAAAATATTTTTAAGAGAAAATGCAAATGTTTCTCATGGGAACGCAATACTTTTACGAGAATGCAGAGTTTCCCTGGGGACAACAATACTTTTACAAATCAGTTTTGTAAATACTAGAACCTCATTGTGTAAGAAACACGGGGGGAACAGAATCCGACGGCAAACAATCCAGCTGTCAGAATCAGTTCCCCCGCACATATGATGAGAGATGTTGATGGAGTCACTGTAAAAGATGCTGATTCTATACTGTGTGTGCATGGAGCTTAACCGGCATCAGTTTAAAGATTTATGTTTTTACCTTTTATCATGATAGGACAGAACGCAGACTGGAAGCAAAGTGGGAGAGAGAAAGAAAGATAGAGGGACGGGATCAGGAAAAGGCCACCAGCTGGGACTTGAACTTGGGTCTCCCAAAGCGCAATGGCTTTATATGTCAGTGCCCTAGCCACTAGGCTATTAGCGCAAATTAGCCAGAATCAGTTTTGTAAAAATTAGAACCTCCTTGTGTAAGAAACACGGGGGGAACAGAATCCGACGGCAAACAATCCAGCTGTCAGAATTCGTCCCCCCTCATATGATGAGAGATGTTGATGTGGTGACTTTGAAAGATGCTGTTAAGTCAACTGATCACTTTTTACAGTGTGGGAGAGAAAGAGAGAGAGGGATAGCGAGAGATAGAGAGAGGAGGGGGGACGGCATCAGGAAAAGGCCATGAGCGGGGACTCAAACTCAGGTCACCTGAAGCGCAGCGGCATTGTGTATCAGCAGTGTTGGGAAGGATACTTTCAAAACGTATTTCGTTACAGAATACAGAATACATGCCCAAAAATGTAATTTGTAACGTATTCCGTTACGTTACTCAATCTGAGTAACGTATTCTGAATACTTGGATTACTTCCACATTGAATTGCATTTTAAAAGTGTAGGAATGCGGCCATCAAATCCTGCTTCCCCTGAAAGTGCAATATATTATAATTTGCTATAGAAGAACAAAGACTATAAGTGTATGTTGCGGTCACCGGTGCGGTGATGAGGTGGTGACGCGTTCATGTAACATGTAAAGGTGGCGCTGCCAATAAAGCACCTAAAAGCTGTCACAAAGAACCGGCAAAAGTAATGACTGAATATGTTAGTGTCGGATGCAAAGATGAAGTTGACGATGCTGACTCGCGATCTTCGCAGCAGCCTAGTGAACGCGCCGGAGAGAAATGCACATTTCATACGGATTACATAAACCGAGAACAGTCTGTTTTCTTTCGTTTTGTTAAAATGTTCTGTTTAAAAGTAGACATGTCTGTGAGGCAAGTAGGCTAGCCTACCTTACACGCTAAGTTTCGGTTCATTTATGAGACGAGCCCCAGTTCACGCACCAGCGCCTCCGTGCCGTGATATCTAGCCTACCTGCTATATTTACTACTTATTTATTAATTTCTGGCAATTGTTTGATGAAACATTGATTAAAATTAAGATACAATTAATACAAATCGAAATTCACTTTAAAGAAAGGCTTTGTGCATCTGTTTGATGTCTCTGTGAAAGTTTTAAAGCAGTCTTTTAGTGCCGCTTTCAGAGTGGTCACGTCCGTAACATTGTTTTTTCCTCATAAATGCGAACAAGAAAAATAAAGTAAAATGAATATTTTATGTTCTGTGGAGAGCCAACCCTTCTTCATCTGGTGGGTATTACTTTTGGTTTGCGCCGTGTAGCCTAATTCACAGAAGTACTAAAAAATATTTGGCCTAAAAGTTAAATATTTTTTGTGTCACGCATGTTTATTTCCCTCATATTAAATATAAAACGCATGTGTAGACAGATATTTTTCTAATGTCTGGACTCCTTTATTAAGGGAGTATGGATATTACAAACAGACGTTTCGATATATTGGTATTAAATGCATTTTCTGAGAATGTATATTTCATGTTTTGACTGCAAATGTCACGTCCATAACGCAATTGCTAAATTTTAAATAATTATTCTGCAGCTAGTTGTGTGGTGTATGTCTACGTATTTTATAATCTTAACTTTAAATAATACTAATAGTAATTTAAAGATGTGGTAGCATTGGATCTGGACGGGAAGGATAACTCTGGGAGTTGGAAGGGGTGTGTCGCGATTCTGCCTTCTCGCACGCGACACAGGTTCGTGGATCTGAGTGTCGCGATTTCGGTTTCATATCGCATATCGTTACAGCCCTGTAGCTAGTAGCCTACCTGATACAACTATAAAATAGCAAGGTGACCAGTAAAACTACAGCAGACGACTACCCCTGGCTAATAAAAAAAAAAAACAAGTTTAAGATGCTTCTTCAGGTTGGAGGTGGAGTCTTTGGACGCTGAAAGGAGGATGGTTGCTTGCAAGCAAAGGTTGCACTGCACAGTTATATTTGTTCTGCCTTCTCTTTCTTTAATGTGAAATGCTGTTTGAATTTCCAAGATAGAAACGCATTCTTGCCCTGGCTCTGTTGTTCCGGCTCCATCTCTACCTCTAGTTCCCGCTGCTCCTCTTCCGACTCCATTGTGACTGATCACGCAAACTGCGCATTTTTTCGTTTTCATATTGGGGCTTCTGGGAAATGCATGGAGTTGCCTTAATTTATTTAGAGAGTGAATAAACTCACGAAACAGAAAAGTATCGTCATGTAATCCATTGATTTCAACAATGTAACTGTATTCTAAATACCAACTATTTAAATTGTAACTGTAACGGAATACAGTTACTCATAATTTGTATTCTGAATACGTAACGCCGGTACATGTATTCCGTTACTCCCCAACACTGTGTATCAGTGCACCAGCATGAGAATTTCAGCTAGCCAGAGAGAGCACAACATTACGAGAGAGTGCAAAGTATTTCAGGGGAACACAATACTTATACGTGAGAATGCAAAGTTTCTCAGTGGAAAGCAATATATTTACGGTAGAAAGCAAAGTTTTTCAGGGGAAAGCAATCATTTTACGAGAGAGCGTAAAGTTTCTCAGGGTAGGCTACTGCAAAAAAAAACTTAAAATTTCTCGTGAACCTTTTACTTTTACGAGAGAACACAACGTTTCTTGGGGGAATGCAATACTTTTACGTGCGAACAAACTTTTTTACCAGAGAACGCAAAGTTTCTTGGGGAAACACAATACTTTTATGAGAGAACGCAAAGTTTCTTGGGGGAACGCAAAACATTTGCTAGAGAACGCAGAAGCATTGACTCATTATCTTTCCTCCCATCTCATTTTTCCCCCACCACCATGTCCCTTATGGGCTCTGTGCAATGCTTTTACGAGAGAACTCAATAAACTCAAGATCATGTGTGTTTTCTTTTCTCTAGGCCAGAAACTAAAAGGAAAGCAGTTTTATGACTTTTCAGGACAGGTGTTCTGTGAGGAGGATTATTTGGTCTGTGGTCTGGTCTTGTTTATTAATTATTTCTTGCACTCAATTTCGAGGGCAAGAGTGCTTTTAATGCTTCTTTCTTTTCTAGTATTCCAGTGTCAAGCACTTTGCAGAGGTTTGCACATCCTGTGGATATTTAATCACAGATATGGTCAGTCTGAAAGCCATTTTGAGCGTTTAATGAATCTAATGGATCATGTGGCAGGTGGAAACATTCAATAAAATGAACTATGATTACCTCTGACCCCTTTAGGTTCTCCAGGCTTTGGGAAAGTCTTTCCATCCCGACTGTTTCCGCTGTGTCATCTGTAACGAGACGCTGGAGGGACAGCCGTTCAGTGTCGACACACTAAACAAGATATATTGTGTGAAAGACTACCACAGGTGAAGAATATAGACACTTACAGTAAGACACTTCACATACAATGAATATATAATCTAATTATCAAATAGTAATGAAGGATATCCAAATCATTATGTCAAAATCAAATTTCCCATATATTTATTAAATATTTTAGCCATTCATGCCAAATGAACCCCAATTAAAAGACATGAACATTTCTTCATTATCTCATTCATGTATTATGTAGCAATATTGATTTTGAACAGGTTTCTAGCCCAGACCTGTGCTGGATGTGAACAGTTAATCCTTCCCACTCAGGTATTATATTATGATTACTGTTATTTTGCAAACATCTTTTTATTTTTATGTAAAAGTATTTTTATGGTCATCATATATTTGATCTCATACACAGTGATCATGATTTGAAATATTGATTTGTGTTTGTTTATGTCCACAGGGTTCAAATGAGATTGTGCGAGTGATGTCCATGGGCAAAAGCTACCATGTGTCCTGTTATGAAGGAAAAAGTGACATTTAATAACTGTATAGCCTATTTAATCCAGACTGAAGAAACTCTGTTCATAATTGTTCAATCATAATTATTAATTATTCTGTGTTTTCAGCTAAAATATGAAATTCATATATATAAGAAAAACTGGACATCTGATTTTCTAATTGTATTTAAATAAAATAAAATAAAATTGTGTACTGCCTATTGTGGTATCACTTTGCTGAGGACTTTTATTTTGACATTACCGGAAGAGGCGGAAGTCATCTAATGTTTTCAACACTGATTTGACGTTTGGCGCGTTCAGTGGAAAGTTGCAGTTTAGTGAGTGAGAATCAAGCATTAGCTCTCTTTATAATAAGATACATATTCTCTTTTATATGTCTCTATAACTGACATGGTCTTTTTATAGTGAGTCTGAAATACATGTTGATGTGTTATATAAAGGAATTATAAACTGTTGGATGAGTTTGTATTTATATATTGGTTTTCACGGATAAAGTGAGCAAATGGATCGATACAATGATGTAAAAATCCTCCTGAAGAAATGGGAACAATCTTTCTTCCAAATAAACAACAGAAAGCCCAATAAGGTATCGGGTATTGTTGTGTATTGTTTTTGTGTGTTAACTTATGCTATCTGTGGTTTCCTTGTCTTGTGTTTTATTTTGTTGTGCTATGTGCTCAGTCTTATGTTTTTTAATGTTATGTTGTTTTGTGTTTTCTTGTGTTGTTTACTGATATATGAAATAGTTATTGTGGGTATATTCTGTTGACATCTTTTTATGTCATAATGTACAAACATATCTTTTCTTTTAAAGGATGACATTGATAAAGCTCCAGAGGAGACGAGACGTAAGATTATTTTGTTGTGTTAACTTTGTTCATGTTGAGCTTTCATACTTTGTTTGTTTGTTTGCTTTAATTTTTGATTTGTATGTTCTTGTGTTTGCAGAACTTTATAAAGAATATCGCTCTCTTAAAGAGGCAAAAGAAAGAAAGAGCTCAGAGGTGGAAGATCCAACAAACCCCCCGGAGAGTCACTCATCTACAACTGTGAGAATCTACTTTATTTCAACATTCATCATCAGCCGTCTTTATAGTTTCTGAAGATAAGAACCGATCATATGTGTAGATCCAGTAAATATTTACGTTCACTGTTTTAAGGGATCTGGATGCTGGGGATCTCACCTCAACCGGAGGAATCTGCCGGCTGCTGTGCCGAAACTCTCATCAGATGATAAAGAGACGCTGAAAGCTTCAGCTCAGTACTTTGGCATGAAGTTGAAGAACAATCTTGGAGCTTTAACAAAGGTGAATATGACTTAAGTTATGAGCTGTGTAATACTACTTAAAAACTATATCTTTATATATATATATATTTTTAGTCTTTTGAAAACGTGATGTACCAGTATTTGTTCCAAACAGCTGTTGTTATCATGTACATTTAAAAAATAAAATAAGTAAAAAATAGTCAAATAATAAAATTAAAATAAAGCAGTGGAAACAGATCTCTTTAATTAATATATATATAATTTAAAAAAATATAATTTATTTAATTATGTAATAATTAAAAAGGTAATTAAAAAGAATTTTTTTTGAATTTTTTAACATTTTTTTTATAGATGTTTTCGTAACATATAGTAGTTGTTTGTTTATTACGGCCTATTATATGGGTAAACATGTTCACTGATTATGACTGATTTTGACAATATTTTGTATATTGTGAAATTTTATTATTTTTTTAAACATTTAGATTGAAAAAGTTAACTCATGCTGAACAAAATACAGTAAAAATGCCATTACAAATAATCAGTCTTAATAAGTGGAAAACGCTCTATAATTTGATTTAAAAGGGTATAATTTTATAAAAAGCATTTTGTTGTATTGTTAAACATATTCAGAAACATTTACTCTGATTAGGATGTTTTAATGGCATCTTTACTGTATTGTACTTCTTGCATTTCTCAACTTAATCTATATGACATTAATGGCTGTTTTGAACAAATAATGAATCTGACAGAAACCATTCTTAATAAATGTCATTTTGGAGAAACAGGCTGCAGAATATCTCTTCTCTTATTTTCTTGTCACATATGCTAAATTCTAGGAACGATCATTTTCCCTGAAAAAAGCTACAACCCCTCGCCGAACGCCAACCAAACCACTGCAGGACACTCCAAACTCCAGCGCAGCACCGACAGATGTAGAGACTCACACACCGAAGTCAGCCAACACACACCCAGACCACAGCGCTCCTCCGGTACAGACGGCCAGCACTGAGTTTGAGGACGAGCCATCGGATCCCTTTGTTTCCGTGACCCCCTCCAAATCCTGGTCTCCAGCTGTGGGCTCCGCACACAAGAGCGTGGAAAGGCTCCAGTTCCTGCGGCAGTCCATGACCAAGAGGATTTCTTCTGTGGACAGTGGCTGGCTCGCACGCTGTCAGGTCTTCGATGAGGTGGAGGAACCTCGGAAACCTGTTGCTGGGAATTCAGAGCTAACGAAAAACGATAATAGTTGTTTACCACCTACTGTTAGAAGCGAAACCGTGTCCAATCAGGGTCGAACATCCCCAAAGTCTTCATTAGAGAAGAGTAAATCTGCCTTTTCAGAGGACGAAGCACAGAAAGGTCCTGTAGTGTCTTCAGTAAGGGACAATGTGTCGCTGAATGCAGAATTGGGCTCCCCGGGGCCTCATGGTGAACGGGTATATCAAAAAGACAATGCAGCTCTCACTGGAGATGGTGAGACGTGTTTAGAGGAACCCAAATCTCCTGCAAAAACTAAGAAACGCAAACCCAGGGCCAAAAAAGATCAAGACTCGGGTGAAAAACCACAGGCCGAAGGTGGCAAAAAAACAAAAGGTCGAAAAAGACAAAGAAACGATGATGTGGATGAATCTGAGGAGCAGGAAGGCGGAGTGAAAAAGAGAAGGAGAACTAAGAAAGGAGAGGCAGATGCGGAGGATCAGCCCCAAAAAGGAGGGAAGAGGAAAGGAAAAGTCGATGAGGAGGATGATTCTTCCAGCTCAGAGGAAAAGAAAACCCAGAAACGAGTGATTCCTCAGGAGAATCTGCTGGGAGAGGTGGATGAGGAGGAGGCCAGAGCCGCTGCGTACACCATGAAGAACACCGCCAGGGTCAAGTGGGTACCGTAAGCTTGCCAATAGTTGTCATATATTTTTACGTTTTATTGATTTATCATTCTTATCTTGAACCAGGCCTACCAAAAACACAGATGGGAACTTTGTGAAAATAAATTTGAAGAAGAAGTCCCATGTCAAAGGATTTGCTTTGAGAGGGGCCGCAATGAGGAAACAGGTCAGTTGATCTCATTTTAGATCTTCTTTAAATGAAAAGTTTAACCAAAAATAAAAATTGTCATAATTTATGCAATCTTTTTGTTGCTCTAACCCATATAATTTACCTTCTACCGTGAAACACAAATACAGATTTTTTTTTTATATAAATTTGAGCTGCCATTTTTGCACAGTCACAGTATATTTCTACCATAGCTCTTTAAAAGAACAAAAAAGCACCATAAAAGTAGTCAGAATTACATGTATATTACATTATAATCTTAAGATGTCATAAAATAGATTTAAGCGGTAAGTCTTTTCCCTCCATCATTGCTCTAAACTTTTGCCGTGTGGCATTGTTGATGTCAGATTTGATGCATCTTGAGTTTTCAGGCAATTTTTTGGCAAATCACTCTTTCTTTCTTTTTTTTCTTTTAAAAATCATATTTTTTTTTAATTTGTTAAAATAAATCCTAAAAGAATGTTGTTAGGAACCTCTCAAACAGGGATATGATTTTTGTGTAATTATACGGATTGTCCATCCAGAAGTATGACCAACGCTAGTAAATCCGAAGGAAACTATTTAAATAGTTAAAAAATATATATTATTATTGTATTAAATGCTGAAACTGTTGTTTTTCATTGTGTAGTTCATGTATGTACCTTGTCAATGCTTTATAATTGCAGATGTACATGCAGAAGTTCCAGCTGAAGGGCGAGCGGTTTGGCGGTGGGTTCGGGAGGGGCCGGGGCCGGTTCGGCGGCTTCAATCGGCAGGGCGACTCCTGTTACAAGTGTGGCGGGACGGGTCACTGGGCACGAGTCTGTCAAGGAAGAGGTGAGGGTCACATGACTCTGCTCTCATTAATATGTGATTATGTTAATGTAATCATGTGGCTGGGTTTGTGTTGCAGCTGCTGTGGTGAGTTCTGCAGAACAGCAGGAAACCCCAGTAGAGGAGGAAGAGTTTGAGCTGCCCACGCTGGAGGAAGTTGCCCGGGCGACAGGAACTCTGCGCTCAGAGCCTATTGGTGGGTCTGCATGGGTCACATGTTCACATACTGGGACAGATGCCATACTTTCTGCAGTCAATTCATACTTTGCAGTCACGTGACTACCATGGATACCTGGCGGGCAACAAACGCTGAAAAAACGGCAAATTTCCAATACTAGCCTACAATCAATTATATAGTGAGGCTATTTTGTTTCCATAGCACATTAACAAAACGTTTAATGACACTAATAACACTAAAAACAATACAATTACTAAATATTAATAATATCACTAAAATGACGAAACGATCCCGAGCTCTATATCATTTTAGTGATATTATTAATATTAAGTAATTGTATTGTTTTTAGTGTTATTAGTGTCATTAAACGTTTTGTTAATGTGCTATGGAAACAAAATAGCATCTTTAGTTCACGAACAGCACAACTCTGCCATCTGTGAAAATAAAAAGCAGCTTCAAAAACTTGTTTAAAAAGAAATATTCTTCTAATTTTTTACTGTCATTAATGTAGGTCCACAAGAGAAATATTAAGCCAGTAAATTAAGATAGTCGCTATACCGTTATATCCATCGTCGTCTCTGAGAGAACGCGGCGTTAATGCAGCGACAGATGCTGAAAGCTCAGTCCGTTTCTACTTTCACTTTAAGGGAATGAGCGCGTTTACATGCACGGTCTTAACCCGATTATGCTGAATAATAGTGCATCCAATCGTACAACAACTATCTGGCATGTCGTTTACACCTCAAAACACCTACTTTTGTATATTAAAACTGGCGACGTCCTGGCAAGATCCTTGATTAGTTTACTGGGTTTCCTTGCTAGAGAACGACGTTCTTGCCAGCCAGCACTTGTGACGTCACGTGCAAAGTATGAATTGTCACAAAACACCCTAGCATGATTATATTGCAATATGACTTAAAACGAGAAGGCTGCGATTTACTTAAATATATGCGCTGTATGTTTCAGAGTGAAGCTCAGCACTGTTCGTGCTCATTGACTGTTCATCTGGTGAAATTTACTGTATGATTTTTCACATAGCAGTACCTATCGCAAAAAAAAAAAGCAGTTGTTTCGCAGTTGTTTCCAATTTCGTGCAGCCCTACTAGCAACCATCCGGAACACCAAAGCAACTGGACTGCAATGTGCAAAAATACTTACTTACACCTTGGTACCTCATGGCAACCAATGCTTTGCTTTCTTGCCACAGTGGCTCCTCCTGTTGTGGGCGGGGACTCTTCTGAGAAGGCAGAGCAGGGGGAGGAGATTCTGCTCAACATCATCAGACCCGATTATGAGCGGCCTGCCCCTCCTCTACCTATGGAGCCGCTCTACACACCAAAGGATGATGGGAAAGTTCAAGGTACTTGAATGGTCTTTAAGAGCTTTAATGGTCAGTAAGAGCTTTATTCTGTGCAAATGTCCCTATTTATTCTCTTTCTTCTCCTGTGATTTTCCACAGATGTCCCTCCAGAGGTGTACGAAGCGCTCCGAGACTTTGGTTACAAGTCCTTCAGGCCTGGCCAGGAGACGGCCATCATGAGAATCCTGTCAGGTGGGAGGAAGTTATTAGAAGCTTGAGGCGTTACTGCGTTTCTTTATTTCCTTTTTTGCCTTTTTTATTTTTATAAGACAGTGGAGTGTCATGTTGGAAAAAAAATGTCGGGGTTTGGTCTACTACACATATTCAAGCACACATGAAGCTCGTGTTGTTTTCAGCATCTGCTGTTACACTGTTTACACCTGGTATTAAAATGCTTTATGGTAGATCGGATCAAAGGTAGACGAGGGAGACACATTCCCGTTTACACCTGGTGTTTTAATCCGTCTCTTTTGTCCACTTTTAACCACTTCTCTCCTGATTTCTTTGAGAGGAGGGTCTTCGGGCGGGTAGGTTTTTGTGTTTTTTCAGATCTTTCGATATAATGGACAAAATAAAGTGTCGCAATTTACATGTGAAAGCAATCCAGTTCAATGTGTTTTCGACTACCTCTGGAAGCGGTCGAAAGTGAACAAGCTCAAAATGTTTTAGACCCCGTTTACACCTGTATTTAGCATCGTCCACTTGTGATCCAATCGACCAAAACGCATCTTAAATTTTAAACATTATGAGGAAACTATTTGAGGACATGAACACATGAACTTCATCTCCAGAGAGTTAACTTCCCTGGCATTTACCGTTTCATTTGATAAATTACTATGTGACAAACAAACATTTTCATTAAAAACCCGATTTTCATTTAAAACCAAATTTGAGCTGTTGGTGAGACTTTCAAAAAATGGATTTTTACTATGTTAAAAGATTTTCTTTCGCTGTTCAGACAACCAAAAAAAACTAAATGAATTTGAGTCTGAAGTGAAGTGTGCACAAACGCTGAGTAAAGCCGGTGCTCTGATCTAATGGCGGTTTTGTTTTGGTTTAGGTCTGTCCACACTGGTAGTTCTGTCCACTGGAATGGGAAAGTCTCTGTGCTACCAGCTTCCAGCGTACCTGTACGCCCAGAGGTCAAAGTGCATCACGCTGGTGGTGTCTCCTCTGGTGTCTCTGATGGACGATCAGGTACGTCTGACTCTGCAGTGGGAATTGAATTCTTATTAATTTAATAAGCAAATGAAATGAGGCACAGTATTGTTGTTTTAATTATCATTTAATTAGATATATTGTGTAGATGAAAATTATTAAGAGCATTTAGATTATAAACATCTCGTGGAAGGTTAGAGCAGCCTTTTAAAGTGTTTTTGTTTCATTTTTACATTGTTTGTGAAGCTTTCTGGACTCCCGTCGAAGCTAAAAGCCGCCTGCATCCACTCCAACATGTCTAAGAAACAGAGAGAGACGGCCATTGAGAAGGTACAAGACTATGAAGTACTCTTTAAATTATATGCAACTTATTTATGGATCCAGAATGTATTTTGCAATTTTTAGCACAAGTTCATTTAAAGAATCGTATTTATTTATTTATTTATTTTTGTCTAAGTTGTTTTAATTATGTTATACTTATAATATTATGTTGTTAAATGTTTAATATATATATATATATATATATATATATATCTGCCATGTAATAGCCGGTGATGCTGATATGGCAATAAACTCAAATAATAAAACTACTACTACTACTTAAATGATATGTAGCATGACTTTTAATACAGTTAGGATATAGCGATAAACCATGTTAAGTTTTCGTTTAGTTGACGATAACAACTCCGGTCTTAACCTGACCAGTAACAGCGTCACACATCAAAACATTTAAATGTGTGAATAAAAATGTTCACGTCTTGATGCATCTTTACTAGTCAGGACTCGTGTGTTAGTTGATGTATGTTATTGTGTGTGTAGGTGAAGGCGGGTGAGGTGCATGTCCTGCTGTTGTCTCCTGAAGCGCTGGTCGGTGGAGGTCACTCCGGGTCAGGATGTCTCCCGCCTGCAGACCAGCTCCCCCCGGTGGCCTTCGCCTGTATCGACGAGGCTCACTGCGTGTCTGAATGGTCGCACAACTTCCGACCCTGTTACCTGAGACTGTGCAAGGCGAGTCTCTCAAAAGCATTGGAGTTTTCTGCATTCGATCAGTGCAAAATCAATGTGAGTTTGTGTTGCGTAGGTGCTCAGGGATCGGTTGGGTGTGCGTTGTCTGTTGGGTCTCACCGCCACGGCCACTCTGTCCACAGCGCTGGACATCGCCCGACACCTGGACATCAGCGACCAGGACGGCATCGCTGTGCGCTCTGCTGCTGTCCCTCACAACCTCCAGCTGTCAGTGTCCATGGACAGAGACAAAGATCAGGTGCGTTTAGTCTTGTTTTTTTTGTCTACACAAGATGCAGGACTATCGTAAAAACAGGGTGTCATGACCATTTTCACACTAATCGTTCAGGCGGATTAGTTAAAAAAAATTGGTTGTCCAGAAAATTCAAAATGGACGAGAAATTGAAAAGTAATGGAAGACAAATGCACATATATATTAGATTTTTATAAACTATAATAAATCATTAATAAATATATATACTAAAATATCAGTGTTATTTTAGTATTATTTATATGCTGTTATAGTACTTATTAACATTTTGAATATATAATAAATGTGCTTTTGTATTTTTTTTGTTTTCATATATTTTTATTTAGGTTAAATTTGTTTTTATTTCATTTTTAGTTTTGAATTTTAGTACTTTGACTTAAACATTTTATTAGTCAGTTAGTTGCCAAAGCAACAATTGTAATTTTTAATTTATTTTTAAATAATTTTTATTTTTTATTTTAGCTTTATTTCAATTATTAAATACACTTTTAAATGGTTTTCAAGTTTTTAGTTAACAATGACAACACTGATTTTTATTTTTATTTATCTGAACCAAAACTGCTGACTGAAACTGCTGGTCCTGAATTGTCACTATTTAAATTCAACTTCAGTAAAACATCTTAATAAAAATGGATCATCGTGGTACAATATTTTGAACTTGGTTTGAGATCTTTCAGAGAGATGCATAGTTAAAAAGTGCATTTTCATGCAGTAAATTCAGAGCCGTTACAAATGTCTCAATGTTTTCTCCAACAGGCTCTCGTGTCTTTGCTGAAGGGCGAACGCTTTGGCGCTCTGGAGTCGGTGATCGTGTACTGCACCAGGCGAGAGGAGACGTCCCGTATCGCTGCACTGCTGCGCACCTGCCTGCAGGGGGTGGTGTTGAGAGAGTCGTCCAAACCAGCGCCCGAGGATGAGGACGACAACCCTGTGGGGAAGAAGAAGAAAGCTCTGGGTATAATACATGACTGTCATGCATAACACTCCAGCTTGTTTGCATTATTTTGAGGTGTTAATGCCATTTCTCCCCCTCAACGCAGCCAGGAAGAAGATCCGTAAGCCTCTGAAGTGGATCGCGGAAGCGTACCATGCTGGGATGTCTGCGTCTGAGAGGCGGCGAGTGCAGAATAACTTCATGTGCGGGGAGCTGCGTGTGGTGGTGGCCACCGTGGCCTTCGGGATGGGGTTGGACAAATCGGACGTGCGTGGGATCGTCCACTACAACATGCCCAAGAGCTTCGAGAGCTACGTGCAGGAGATTGGCCGAGCGGGACGTGACGGACACCCGGCGCACTGCCACCTGTTTCTAGACCCAGAGGTCTGTGCATGTGTGGTACTTTCATTCATCATTTCACTGTAGTAACAATATTTGAATGTTACTTACATACATACTAATATAGTAAGACACTGCCGTAAAAGAGGAATTATCAGCAGACCTAACTGCTCAGACAATAACTGCTTTGGATCTAAAACCTATAATACATTTCTATGTTAATAACAAATAGCAAACCGAGTTGGATCTACACACCATGAACATATTCTATAATATCAGTCCCAATGTTGGGAAAAGAAGTTTCTATCATTTTTCAAATCGATGGGAACAGATGATTTATACCCGTTGCCAAATCGGCCATTTCAGGATATTAGGAGAAGATCCACCAACATGTTCTTTGATCCCTAAAGCATGTTTTATTAGACTGTGCTGGATTAGTCATTTTAGTACCTTAAACCTATTTTATTTCAGGTTTAAGGAACATAAACAACTTAAAGAGCCCTGACCTGTACCACCTGACTGCTGCAGATTCATTTCAGCGTTGATAGTTTTGACATAGAAACGCATAAATCCTAATCTGAGGACGTGATCATCTCAGGACCGAATGCAATGATTGGACAAACATTTTTTGGTCCTGAGACTTCCACAGCTGATACTGTATATGTACATGTTTAGACATTTAGACCACGTCTATTATTGATTGCTATCAGGATGTGAAGAATTTCAACCAGCATAACAAAAAGTGTTTATAAAACAAATTGCCTACCCCGCCTTTAAGTTTACATTTTATCATCTGATATATATATTTTACTTCAGCTTTATTTCAGTTAAACAAAATCTATTTATAATAGTTTACATTTTTAATTTTAGTGTACAATAACAACACTGCAATAACTTATTTTTGTTGTTGTATTCTATTATGTGTGTTTAGGGTGCAGATTTGCACGAGTTGCGCAGGCACATCTACGCAGACACAGTGGATTATTATACAGTGAAGAAACTGGTGCAGAAGGTTTTTCCTCCGTGTAAATGCAGACAGATTCAGCAGAAGCAGCGAGATTGGGAACAGGTGAAACTTGAGTAAATACAAATATATATGTACATATATATATATGTGTGTGTGTGAGTTGTGTTGAGGTCTGGATGTCCCTCCCTGTAGGCTGCAGAAGTATCTGACAGTGAGTTACTGGAGATGGAGGTTTGTGAGGACACTGATTCACACCAGCAGAGGAGCGAGACAGTGACTCCCACAGAACAACAGACACACACTCCACATGAGGAGAGCGACGGCGGGCTGAAACTGAGTGACGAGTGTTTACAGCGGCCGTGTCACACACACGAGAGAGCCATTCCCATGCAGGAGACCGTGGAGGCCCTCGACATCACGGAAGAGAGTGAGAAGACTTACAAAAACATGAGATGAAGTGCTTTAATACAGTACATCTGAGGGTAGACGACATTTGAAGGGATCGATCTCCTAAAAATCATTCACTCGCCCTCCTGTGTTTTTTAGATCTCCATCTAGAAATCAAATGTTGTCTAATTGATTAAAATATTTATTCACCTCACAAGTTATTGCAATATACAGTAGTCAACATTTGAAGTGGATTGAAAAAGGTCATCAAAGTTGTCCTTAGACAAGAACGGGTATTGTTCAAAATTCATGATGAAAGGTTTTGATCCACTTCAAATGTTGACTACTGTAATTTATTCTGATCTTGCCAAAAATTGCATAAAAATACACTAGGATTCTTTTATGAATGGAAACAGCATTTATTTGAAATAGGTGATTAAACAATGTCAATGTGATTTTTTTTTTTTTTGGTTGAACTATTCCAAATGAAATATGGTGTCGTCTTCAGTTAAGATCTATATGGCTCATTGTGTGTGTGTGTGTGTGTGTGTGTGTGTTTAGGTCTGGAGACTCTGCTGTGTTACCTGGAGCTTCATCCTCAGCAGTGGGTGGAGCTTCTCCATCCGACTCTCTCCGTCTGCAAACTGCAGTGTTACGGCGGGCCACAACAACTGCGCAAAATCACCAAACTGTACGTCACACTCTCACAGCGTGCTTTATAAGAGCTCTTCAGAGGCGTGTGTGCTGAATCTGCTTGTGCTCAGGTGTCCTCCGCTCGCTGTGACGCTGGCGAGGAGACGCATGGCGGGGGAGCGTGTGGAGTCATGTGACGCGCTGGAGTTTGACGTGGTGGAGCTGGCGGACACTATGGGCTGGCAGCTTCCTCTGGTGAAGAGAGGTCTGAGACAGCTGCAGTGGGGCTCAGGTGACACAACTACTTTATTCTGATGGATCTGACCTCTGTCATCAACATCTATTCACCTTAATTGTCATGAAAAAGAGTTTATGGCAGTAATAAAGATTTGATTAGAAGATTAATAAACAAATAATAAATAATCAAACATGTGGGCTGGAAACAATGAGTTTCTAGGTTTCAAACCTCTTATCTTTTATGTTGTATTCTGTTTGGTTTGGTTTGGTTCTATTCTGTTATGTTTTGTGGTTTTCTGTTCTATTTTATTTTACTCTGTTCTGTTCTATTATGTTACCCTTTTCTGTTCAATTTTATTTTGCTCTATTCAGTTCAATTTTATTTTATTCTATTCTATTGTTATGCTATTCTATTAGAGTGATTCTATTTTTGAATCACTCTAAAGGCACGATTCTGCCTTTCTATTCTGTTTTATTCTATTTGACTCTATTCTATTCTGTTTTGTTCTGTTGTATTTGAATATGTAGTATTCCGTTCTGTTGTATCATGTTGTGTTCTCTGACGTTGTGTTGTGTTGTGTTGTGTTGTGTTGTGTTGTGTGTTCTCCTCAGGTTCGTACGGAGGCACAGGCAGGAGCGGTGTTCACGTGGAGTTCTCAGCGCTGTCCTTCTACTTCCGCTCGTACGGAGACCTGACGCCGGATGAGCTGGACGCGGTCGGAGCGCTTCTGCACGGGAGAGTGATGGCGCAGGAGAGGACTCAGCTGTACCAGCTCAAAACCTGCTTCAAAGCCTTCCGCAGGTCAGGCCCGTCACACACACTCCACGTCGCTGATCTCATCACTTACGCTTCTTTATCGGAAGTCGCTTCAGATCTAGCTGAATTATAGCAGTTTTAATATCTCTGCCTTTGTGTTGTGTGTTGTGTGTGTGTGTGTGTGTACGCAGCGTTGCGTACCGTAACTGCAGTCTGTGTATGGATGATCTGGAGGAGAGCAGGAGTCACGATCTCAAAGAGCTGCTGCGCGATTACTTTGACAAGAGGAGAAACCTGGATCTGAGCAAACACTATCAGGAGGAAGAGGATGAGGAGGAAGAGCTCAACAAATGCAAGGTGTGATCTTTTACGGTTTGATCTTGAGCAGATGTTTATGATGTGTTATATCTCTGAATGCTAGTGTTAATCTGCTGTTGGTTGTTCTGTCGTCAGATGAGGGACTGGGAAGGTCAGATCAGTGCTGACATCAGAGGTTTCCTGTGCAGTCGCAGCGATGAGAAGTTCTCCGGTCGAGCCGTGGCCAGGATATTCCACGGCATTGGTGTGTTTTTCTTCCGATATTTTTCTCAACTAGGGGTGTGTGATATGTATCGTCAATGATAATATCGTAGTTGTTGTTTTAACGAAGTGGAAGCTAATATTATGGAGTATGTAGAAAACTAATCGTTAAAAGATGAAGTGTAAATTAATATAAATGCAGCATCTGTGCCACTTCTGCAGTGGAAAAGTATTTTTTTCTCTGAAATGTCACTTTGTTTTTCAGTGGCATTGCATGCATAGGTTGTAATTTTTTCATTTAAAGGTGCAAAAGTTCTGATATGATTTTTGTTAAATTTTTTACATCACAAAAACAAACAGGTGTGTGTAGACTTTTTACATCCAGATATATCCCAGAAGATTTCTTGTCAATATCGCACACGGTTTTATTTGAGAGTAATTCAGCGTGTGCTTGTTTCCTCCTGCAGGAAGTCCGTGTTATCCAGCGCAGGTTTACGGACGCGACCGCAGATACTGGAGGAAATACATTCAGTTTGATTTCAATGAGATCATTCGTTTAGCCACTCAGGAGATCATTAGAACGAGGTAACAAGACGCCCTGATCACATGATCATCTGTGTCGCACTCAAACTACAATCTGAATTTATTTATTTGTGCTGTTTTTTATTATTTTCTAAATGTTCACATGTTGTGTTTGATGACTTTTTACACAATAAAGACTGTTTTCTGGTGAATCAGAGTGAGATCTGTAATAACATCAGTTGTGTCTGCTTAGTCTGTCCTGTAGGAAGCGCTATTGTGCGGTTTTCTGTCCAGATTCATTCTAGTCAATTGACACATTTACTCAATCTATTATTTATTTAATTTTTTTTTTTTGATGATGATCATTTTTTTTTTGCAGAAGTAAATCATTTAGGAAAAAAATCAACACTTTATAAAATGTATATTGCCATCGTTGCTTACATGAAGAACCTTTAACATCCATGGAAACTTTCCATTCCACAAAAGGTTCTTGACTTTATATGGCAGGTTTAAAATATATATATATATATATATATAAGCGCTTAACATCTGTTTGTGTATAATTTAAAAAATCCCCCAAAATGCATTCAGTAAAATGGACTGCTTCTGAAATAAACCAAAGGGTAATTTCACGATGCATGTCTACAAGCGGAGAACATAATATTCTTCCTGGAAATGTGAGAATGAGGAAATGAAGTGTTGTGTGTGTCTGTGTCAGTTACATGTGTTGCACACGTGTTACTCGTTCAGCTCAAGTTGCTCTAATGATTCAGACTCACCTGTTTCTGAATATACTTTATAATAATTCATAGAAACATTTAATTCTGTTATTTACTCAAAGAAATGGATCAGTACCGAGTTTTTATATGACTAGGAAGAAAATGCACTGAAAATCATTTCAAAGAGTCAAACACTGATCTAAGTTCATTTCTTTTCTTTTATTATGAATTCAATGTTAGAGTATTTTTGTCTCACACCCTCGTTCATTTCCGACTCTGGTACAGAGAGCATTTCTATGAGTAATGTCTCATTTTTTAAGTGGCATTCATTTTAAATATTTTTCCAAGGTTTGCAATCATTGCACTGTATTTAAATTGGGTGTGTATGTTATATTTCGGAGACACCTGTCATTTTCCTTCATTTTTACAAGGATCATTGTCTAATGAACACTTCTGAGTCACGCAGGTCTCAACGAAACCTCAGCATTTCAGCTTTAACACTAGAATAAAATCACTGGCTTGAAGTGGCTTCACCACAGCAGTCTCTAACATGACTAATAACACACTGACAGACACACAGCACATGACACCATAATGCTGAAGACAGGCTTTACATTACATTTATGAAAACACAGAGACTATGAGTGAATATTCTCAGACTTGCACAGGATCTTTATGGCTATACAGTAACTATTCATACTTCATATATTACCAGAATTTCATGATGTGAAATCACTTCCATATATCAAGTGCAATATTTTCAATCCAGTTCCATCTTCATAGAAACAACACATACAAATTATAATTAAAATTGTAAATATTTAAACTGAAGCTCAGGAGCCAAATGTTATATCTAAAGTGCTGATGACCATGATTTAAAGTGATTCACACAGCTGATTTATCAGTTTCAAATGTTAAACTGTTAAAATACAATAAAATTATTAAAAATATCCCATAATAAAACATGGCAGCTCTATAAATTGCACAAATTTCCACCTTTTTAAGTGACGATCACACAAACATTCTCGAGGAAGGGAATATGATAATACACTAGTACAAAGCGGCATCATATTTTAGATTCCAATCTGATCTTCATATAAAGACAGGAGTAATAAGATCCCCCATCCGGTCAGCAGACCCAGATTCTGCAGGAGAAAAACCAGCCACGGCCATTTACTGTCCACATGAAGCATGGAGGGAAGCTAGACCAGAAGAAACAAATTCAGCTTGGTTTTTATGATGGATTATGATGACACATATTTTAGATGTTTGTTTTACTTGAGAAATGCAGGAAACTACAATGTATTGATTTTTTTCCTCTCAAAAAACATTGACTCTTCAGAATTGAATCTGATATTGCTGCTTTTAGCATAAGCCCATATAGCACGTAATTTGGCTATTTTGCTCATTTTTGCTCAGTTATTGCGTCCTGAAAGCAGCGAACGCACCATGTCTGCGATGGCGATGTACAGGAAGAGTCCAGCGGTGACGGCAGAGATCCACTCCTGAGCGAGTGTGTGTGTGGAGACGGACAGAGCGATGTACAGACCGATGAAGGAGGAGAGAGCGCTGCACACGTTCAGCAGAAGAGCGCGTTTCACAGACAGACCGCAGTAAAGCAGGATCGCGAAATCCCCTGCAGAGATCAAACACACAAACCTCAATATACTATTATATTCTGCATCATAAAAATGAAATTATATATATATATGAAAACTGAAAATGTTAAAAAATGTAAATAGTTAAAACCATAATATAATGCATAATATAACAGGAATATTTCAATATTGAAACAAATTAATTAATTTAAAAATGTGTGTGTGTATATATATATACACACACACATTCATTTTTAATACATATTAAATATAAATAATATAAATAAAACATAACTTTAAAAAAATCACTATTTAAATGTAATTATAAATAAAGGCAGGCTTCATTTACTTTATGCAAAATATAATACTTTTGTTATCTTATGATTTTGATGTGACAGACCTTTTCATGACGAGTTTTGAGAGATTTACACAAAATCTACTTATGCGGATTGAACATTTTTGTTGCATAAAGACTCTATGAACATGACTATAAATGATGAGAAATCTCATTTTATGTTCCTAAAAAGGAAACGTGTGCGCAGGAAAACCAAAAAAACAGAAAAACCAGTTTGACTGCATTTTACAGTAATGTTACTGTACATTGTGTACAAGAGTTATTTCAAGAGTACATAGAAAGCCTTAGTATTCAAACTACATGTTTCTGTAACCTTCAAACAACATTCACACAACATTCATTTCTAGTTGTTTTCAATGCATTTTCAGTAGCTAGATTAGTTTATCTTCTCAGATGAAACCAGGGCCGGCTCTAGCCCTTTGGTTGCCCTAGGCGAGATTGTTTTTTGATTGTTTATACATAGTTGCACTGTACAAATACATTTTATCTGAACAATGGAACTTGTAGTAGATAAATGACAATTACTACCACCACTACTATTATTACTAATCTATTAGGCTGCTACAAGGCTGGGGGGGGTTCAGGGGCATGCTCCCCCGTAAGAAAATTTTGTGCATTTTAATGTTAAATTAATCAATCTGGTCCACTTTGAGAGTTCAAAATTAAAAGCTCCAACCCATATTCAGTGTTCAAATTAAACAAAGAAAAATTCAAACCTCTTTTAGTTAGTGTCTGTCTACATTACATAATAATAGTTATAATATTAATCCCATGATAATACTCATATATTGTAAAACAATGCACTGAAAAATAAAGGAAACTTTCATAAGTTTTGTACTAATTTCAATACTAATAGAAAGAGTATTTTTCTATACTTCACATTAAAGATGTGATTGGGCCAGCCCAGTGTCAATCAAGAAAACCGCTGATCTACGCGTTTCATGCGGTGTCAGAAAAAAAGCTAACGCTGACTTTTTTTTGACCAATGCATTACACCAGCACTAACCCAGCGCCGCCGATTAAGCAAAACAAAACAAAACGAATGGGCTATTTCTATTTTAGCCCCCGGCCGCTTTTTTGCTTTATCCATCTTTTTCGACGACAACTCACTACTCGTGCCTGTTCGCTCAGCGCTCACAGCGCCTGCGCCCGCTCGCGATATTGTTGGAGGGGGGTCCCCTGTCAAAATTCTATGATGAAATCTTATGAGGGCGCCTACTCCGCTACACATATCAGTATACCCACTTTGTGCGCCACTGGCAGGCTTATGTAATTGCTCCACTCGTTGCAGTGTTAATGAAGTACAATAAAAGCGGAAAGTTCCTTACGCGGCTCTGGCGCCCCCCCTAGGGTATAAGGTGCCGGCGCCCTTAGCATTTGCCTATACTGCCTATGCCACGGGCCGGCCCTGGATGAAACTCCTGAGATCTCACCTAACTCGTGTGGAAGCTCGTGGCACAGGACGGCCAGTGACGTCGCCAGTCCCGAGCGCCACGACACGGAGAACGCAGCGCCCATGGCCAAACCGTCCGTGAAGTTATGGATGCCGTCACCAATGGTGATCATAAACGGCAGCAGACGCTTCTCTGAGGGACGTGAGAAACATGCTCACTACTGGGCAAATCACTACGGTTTTATTATGTTTCTTCTGTTCACCAAAGCTGCATTTATTTGATCAAAAATATGGTAAAAAGTAGTATTGTGAAACATTATTACAGTTTAAAATAACTGTTTTCTATGAATATATTGTAAGATGTAATTTATTCCTGTGACCAAAGCTAAATTTTCAGCATCATTACTCCAGTCTTCAGTGTCACATGATCCTTCAGAAATCATTCTAATAGAAACATTTATGATTATTATCAATGTTGAAAACAGTGGTACATTTTTTTTAGGATTCTTTGATGAATAGAAAGTTCAAAAGAGAACCGCATTTATTTGAAATAGAATCTTTTGTAACATTATAAATGTCTTTACTGTCACTTTTGATCAATTTAATGAATCACAGGAATAAATTACATTTTAAAATATATTCAAATAGGAATTTTTTTTTTTAAATTTTACTATTTCACAATTTTACTGTTTTTACTGTATTTTTGATCAAATAAATGCAGCCTTGGTGAGCAGAAGAGAAAAAATCTTACTGAGTCTAAGCTTTTGAAATGAGATGTAGAAATGCAAACACTTTTTTAGTGACCTCATAGGATGCTTCTGGTAAAGGTCACTTTAATAACAGGTCATTTTACTCCCTTAATGCACAAACATGTGATTAACTCTAATTGGGGTGTTATTATTTACAGCCAAGATGTGTTTAACAGAGCGCTGATTATTAAGTGAGTATTAGGCATGAACTGACCTCGTGTGCTGCTGAACGGCTCCAGGAAGGACTTCTCGTTGTTTTGCTCGTTCACCTGAAATCAATGAGAACTGACAGTATTAACTGATGATTACAGAGGAAGACTGTGATGTTTCTGCACTGATAAACTGTATTTGATGGTCAAAATAAAGCAGACATGTTATGGAAAAAAAATGATACATCCAAATCACAGATGTTCCTGAATGTCCAGACAGGATTTTGTCTTCTGAGTGAGCAGAAAAATCGCTGTAATTTTTAGAGATATTGTATGAAAAAAACAACAACAAGATTTCCTGCCTAAATCTGACTAAAGCTAACCTTGAAAATTAGTTAAATATCCATTCACTTATCAAACAATCAAAAACGCCACCAATGAACATCAACATTCCTGGTTCAGATGAAGATAAAATCTGTAAATCCAAAAATGACCTCCTGTTTTTTTACAATTACTGTCTGGGTTTGTGAAATATGATTACACCCGACCTCCTCAGGGAAAACTAGTATTGTCTGTAGTGTCTGTGGTGATTTGTAACATGATAACTTGTTTATTTGGGCCATGTTCACACAGAAAGACGGTCTCACCAGCTCGTCCTGTGAGGTGGAGTTGTTGTTGCGTCTCCTGCTCTGGAACATCTGCAGAACTTTACTGTGATCGCAGTGATGAGGGTCAGACTCCTGCAACAAGACAACAGAGACCCTTTAAGGCACGTCAGTTCATGTGGCGGTCACCTTACTAACGTTATCCAGTCATACCAGTGCACACAGCAAAACAATACAATTAAAAGATAAATATAATGATAACTATAACAACATCCACATCCACATGATGTCAACATCAACATCTGTTTATTACAGCAAGCTGCGGTTTTGTCGTCTGTCTCTTTAAATGCTCACGCTCTTTTAAGGGACATTGTGTAGGAATTTCTCCCATCTTCCGGTGAAATTGTATTTTGCATTCAAACGAATTGTGCTCTCCAGCGCCTCGCTTTTTCAAATGCGTGTTGCATCTACGGTAGCTGTTATGTACCAAAAAGCTATGACAGGATGTCTTCTAATAGCACTTCGTCGAGTTTTCCTTCGGGTGAACAGGTTTGTTATTTCAAACAAACTGCAATTTGACACAACGAACAAACGAATGTTACAGTATGAATTACTGACTGACTTGCCGGGTCAGTGACAAGCGCCTCTCACTGCTCTGCTCCTCCGTTTCTGCTGCTTTCAGTCACGTGACGCTGGCTCTGAACGAAAACGCGTTGTGGAAACGCGTTGGCCTTGTACTTTTTGACCCTCTCTGCTATTATAGTTTTTCAAGATGGCGGAACGACATGGAAGCCTCCGTGGACCTGCCCGTCACATGTATATAAAGATAATAAATTCTTCGTTTACGAGGATAAGTCAGATAATTGGCAGAGGTATTTGTACACCATTGAGGACATATTTATGAATAAAAATATTGATTTTAGATAATAAAATACCTAAAAAACTACACATAGTCCCTTTAAAGCACGATGGATTCTGATTGGCTGTCAATGTTTTTATCCAGTGCAATTTACCACTGGTGTTCCCCAAGGCTCAGTCTTGGGCCCTCTTTTATTTATTATTTATTTACTGCCTCTTGGACACATTTTTATCAGACTCAGACACCGCTTTATTGTCCCACTCAGGGAAACGAAGACTGCAGCAAAGTGCCAGAAACACTAACCACATCCATGTAATGCATATTAGATAAACTATTACATACAAAAGTTCATAAATAAACAATACAATTATACAGGATGCATACATAAAAATACCAGGCTCTATTCTTAATAAATTAACACTCTGAAAACGAGCATGTAGCAAGCAATCTTTTAAATTCCTAGCGCGTTTATACACAATCAAAGGAGGATGCTAAAAAAATTTGCTCAACAAATGCCAGTGTTTTTTAAAAATGGATTTTATCGTGTAAGACTTAGGTGAATGAGTCGTAATACAAGTAAAAGAATACTTTCTTGCTTTTTTTGTCTTCTTTTTAACAACTCAGACCGCGTCTTTTTAAGAAATGTGTTAAATGCTTTATCAACCCATTCTAAAGGGTAACCTTTATTCAAAAATGTATTTTTCATAATATTAGATTTCTCAATAAAATCGGAATCAGAATAACAAATCCTCCTCAATCTATAGAACTGACTCTTAGGCAGTCCTTTTTAAAAAAAAAAGTCAGATGAAAACTGGTAGCGAGTAAAAGTGTGTTACGATCAGTTTCTTTTGTAAACAAAATTGTAATTAAACTGCCTTCGTTCTTCTGTACCCACATATCAAGGAAGTGTACTCTAGAAGAATTAACTTCAGAGGTAAATTCCAAGTTTTCAAAATTCAAAAATGTTTTGAATAACTTGGTTGACGCCTTGTAATTTACCTCTGAAGTTAGTTCCTTGTTTGCAGATTTGTCGACCTATCTATTTGGTCTTCTTTTCCTACGCACATATCACCTGCAGGTGTGCGATGGTGTTTCATTTATTAGTCAAGCTTAAAATGCCATTTCGCATTCATATCGCTCATCAAAAAATCTTTGTGAAAGTGATTCCGATGATATCATTCCTCTGTGCCGTTATTGTTATAGCTGTGGTGTAGACTATTTTTTTTACATTTAGAAACTATATCATTATAGTTATCGTCCTTGGTGTGAACGGGTCTTTAATGTCTAAAAATCCTTGAGACAAGAGATTTACTTGTAAAGTCAAGCTGAATATGATAACAAGAATTTTCATACAGTGTGTCTTTAATATAAGTACATGTTGTCTAACTGCACTGAGTTTTTTCTCTTGTTTAAAGTATAGACAAGCTGAAAGCTGAAAACAAGTGAAAAAGCACACCGGTGCAGTAAAAATCACAACACATTTATGCTACCATTCACAAGTTTGCGGTCAGCAGGATTTCTTAATGTTTTTGAAAGTTTCTTCTGCTCACCAAGGCTGCATTTATTTAATTAAAAATACAGTAAAAACAGTGAAATATTATTACAATATAACATAAGTGTTTTCTATTCATTTAAAAAAAGGTGTTCTGCTTTATATTGTGTGGAACCTGTGATGCATTTTTTCAGGATTCTTTGATATTAAAAGTTCAAAAGAACAGCATTTATTTGAAATTTTTGTAACATTATAAATGTATTTACTGTCATGATTCTGCCATGATGTCCTTGATTTTTCCTGGTCTTGTGGCAGGATCATGACAGACCCATGTTTTGTGTACAAGCGCATGGCCTTTTGTTTGGGCCATGTGCTTGTTGTCTCATTATGTAACTCCGCCCCCTTGTTACCCTCGTCTTGTCATTATTGTCTAGTCAGTTTCACCTGTCCTCGTCATTAGTGTTCCCTATTTAATCCCCTTGTGTTTGCTGTCTACTATTGGGTTCGTCCTTCATCCACATAACAGAATGAAAATAGGGAACACTAATGACGAGGACAGGTGAAACTGACTAGACAATAATGACAAGACGAGGGTAACAAGGGGGCGGAGTTACATAATGAGACAACAAGCACATGGCCCAAACAAAAGGCCATGCGCTTGTACACAAAACATGGGTCTGTCATGATCCTGCCACAAGACCAGGAAAAATCAAGGACATCATGGCAGAATCATGACATTTACTGTTACTTTTGGTCAATTGAATGCACCCATGCTGAATAAAAGTATTAATATCTTCTTTTTTAATTCTTTCTTTCATTCCTTTTAATGGTATGTGCGTTTGTTAAAAAGACGTCTTAATATCTTTTGCTATGTTGCTTCTGAATGTCATGCTAAATTGATCTCGTTTAGGGTTTTAAGACATTTTAACTGGGGACATTTTAACTGAGTCCTAGGGTTCTAGAATCAATTTTAAAGAACCCTTTATGCCAAAAAGTTTCTATATAAGGAGAAATGTCTTAAATTATTGTATAATACTTTCATGTTTAATGGGTCATTAATTTTTTTCTGGTGATGAAGTATGTTTATGTGCTGTATAATTCATTCAGTTAATTAAACTAAAAATCATCAAAATGATTGGAACCCCTAAAAGATTCTATATATGAAGCGCCTGAAAGAACCCTTTAAGCTTCTATATAGAGCGTTTTCTTCTAAAGCTTCAGACTCACTCCATCATGATGATGACCGTGTCGAGTGATGATGGAGAACACGGCTTCCATCAGGAAGAAGACGTAGATGCCGCCAATGACCACCAGGAGTTTATAAACATAGTCGAGGTTCTCCTCCTCATGACCGTGTCCATCTTTATGTGCATGAAGACCTAAAAACTACAGGCACAAAGCAATGAGAACAATACAAAGCCCATCCTATATGGAGACACATGTGAGTCGGCCTATACCGAGGGGAGCAGGTGCAGAAGAGCGTCTCCTGTGAGGGATCCCACAGCCAGGCTGATGCAGAACTGATGCAGAACTGGATGCACATCTGGAAGACCTGCGTACACCTGGAAAACAGCAGCACCACGATCCCAAACATGGCCATCAGACAGATGATGATGTTGGCGAGAGTGGCATATCCATATCCTGGACACAAAGCGCTCATTGAGGGATTATGTAAAGAGATCATTCACAGGTGTGTTATTCACAGGTGTGTTATTCACGTTCAGTTTTTGTAAACATTCAGACAGAATCTGGTTTGTGACCAGAAAACTGTGAAGGGATTTTTCTTCTCCAGGAAGAGATGGTCACTAAAATAATAAGTCATTCAGGAATGATTCTGGTTGTCCTTGTTCTTGTCAAGAGAATGATGCCAAAAATAAGATGCCAACAAGAACTAAATATTGTAGTAGAACCAGAAAAGCGACCGGTCATGATGTGTCATGTTTCTGATACAGAAACTGAATGTAAGTGATCATCTAAACATTCACCATCACTCACAGTTACATACTGTATAATAAAAAATCTTTACTTTCTGACAAACTAAACTATCAAGTTGGTAGTATTTTTTTAATACATTTTTCACATTTAAATTGTTGCCAGTAAATATTACACTACCTCTCAAAAGTTTGGGGTCGGTGAGATTTTTAAAAATGGATTTGAAAGACGTCTCTTCTGCTCACCAAGGCTGCTTTATTTATTGGAAACAGTAAAAACAGTGAAATATTCTTACAATTTAAAATAGCTTTTTTCTATGTGAATATATTGTAAAATGTAATTTATTCCTGTGATCAAAGCTGAATTTTCAGCATCATTACTCCAGTCTTCAGTGTCACATGATCCTTCAGAAATCAGTATAATATGATGATTTGATGCTCAAGAAACATTTATGATTATTATCAATGTTGAAAACAGTTTTGCTGCTTCATATTTTTTAGGATTTATTTAAATTTGATATCTTTTGTAACATAAATGTCTTCACTGTTGTTTTTGATCAATTTAATGCGTAAATAAAAATAATTTTGTCAAATAAAAATATGTACATAGTAGTGACACCAATATAAATATCATACAGACACATTAATATTTGGCTATTTTCAAATAGCATCGCATTGACCAGTTGACCCACTTTTTTAGCTTCAAATTTAATTAAAAACCTAGATTTTAATGCACATTGTCTGTTTTCAGATGTTGATTAAATAATGAATCTTAATTTAATTTCTGTAATTTTTATAGTTTATTTGCAATTATTTAAATGTCTATTAAATGTCAAACATATGGTCAACTATATTGATGTTTGTCACTCCCATCAAATTGGCTCTACATAATTTTTCACATAATTCATAATGCAGTTCATAACATTCGCCTTCAGCTCAACTACTGTCATGGCAGACAAACAATTTAAATAAAATCTCAATTAGCAAATTGCAGTAGTTAAAGTTAGTTAAAATGACGTGTTTATAGCAGCTGTCTGAATAATGAAACCTTCAGCTGAATGACACAGACATTGGAAGGAAGCTTGAGAACTAAGGTTTGTTCCTATATATTGTTTAGAATATGTTTCTGGACTTTATATCGACAGTCAAAAGCCTGACTATGCTATACAGCTCAGACTAACGGTTCAGTGCTGTACACAGAGGTCACTCACTCTCAGCTGTGCTCAGAGAATCAGGGCTCACGTGTGTGAAACTGATCTCAGAACAGCTTCCGCTGAGGATCTGCTGGATCAGAGCAGGACTGAGCTGTGTGAACTGATCTCTGGTCAGCGATGAAGAGTTCAGCTGGTAGATCCTCAACAGGTCTTCAGCGCTGAAACACGTCTGTAGGCACAACAACACATGCACATTTTTTTATGCACATATATCATTTACATATATAATTTGGCTTCTGTTACTTTCATTGTTCTGATAAGCATGCATGCTTTAGTGTGTACAATTCCCTGATTTATTAGTTGCGTGGATGTCAAATGACAGGCTATATATATTTATATAGATTTTATATGCATGTTTTCATTCTGTTTGAAGTTTCAAATGTTGTGTTTTTTCTGTTTTCTCTGAAAAATTAGCACTTGTAACGGCTTAATTCCAATGATTATCATTACAGACAGATTGCATGGTCTCAGATTGCACATTATGTCACAACATCAATCAAGAGAGCTAAACATCAATTATTCATGTTGATATGTCATGTTACAGGCCTCAAAATAACTTCTAACTCATCCTACAGCATGCAAAGATTTCCCATGATGCCCCACAAAACACGGCTGTGTCTTACTGTATCCCAGCTGCTGTTATTATGGTGATTCTTCTGATGAGGCTCGAGGTGGGCATCCTCGTGATCGTCTTCTCCTCCACCCAGATTCAGTGTCTTCAGAAGCTCCTCAAAATCTGAGTCACAATAGCATCATTAAAAATAGAGCACAAACGTCCAGCTTCAAACCAACTATTGTACATAAAAGTACTTCAGAAATTCTAAAGAACATGAATAGGTATTTAAACATACTTTTACTCCAGCCAGGAGAACATTTTTAAGTCTCATATTAATGTTTTTGCTATAGCCGAGGTTTTGGGTTCGGCATGAACTGGTAAAAATTGTGCTTTGAATAAAAGCGTCTGCCAAGTTCATAAACATAAATGTA
>JAVALU010001644.1:0-19834 GCA_030770095.1 Gila robusta | reverse complement strand
CATGTCCACGAGGGGAAGCGGCTCTTAGTTGATTTATGGTCTTTGTCCCCAGCGTGCTTAGACTGTTCATTCAAGCTCAAATAGACATAACAAATTCAAATTGCATTCTAAGAGAAGGTGATGTACATCAAAGTATGTGTCATTAAATGAGGATTAATTAGGTAGGAAGAATGATACAGGTGAAGTTATATTGACCGTTGGGTGATTGTGCAACCACATACACCCCAATCAAACATACCATGTTGTTATACCTAATAGTACACGAGACAGTAAATCATCACAGTTTCTGTGAGGCATGTTCCTTCATAGATCAGAGTAATACCGCAAAGTTTATTTAATTAAAGATTGTCTCTCTCTCTTGAGCATGTGGCGCATGTGGCCACATTCCTTTGAGGTCGTAAAAGTCTGTTATCAGTCTTAAAGTGTTCTGTAACCGGACACCCGGCTGACAAAGTAACTTCATTTGTGAGGTTAGTTTTGGGGGAGAGTTTCATAGACCTTTATATTGATTAAATATAGTGAATATGAATAATTAGTGTGTGTCTGAATGGTCCAGACCCTACACCAGGTTGGAGAAAAGTGTGCCTGCGGTGGGAATGCAAGACCTGGCGCACATTGTGCAGTACAGTTGAGTCTCAGAAACTAGATAAGGTTTGTCCACGAAGTCCCTAGAAGCTTTTTTGGGGAAATAAAAGTCGCTAATTTGGCAACACCACTCTGTTCAGTGAGCAGCTGAGAGGAGCATCATAGGAGCGGTTGTCCCCTGTGTCGGAGAAAATTCAACATACCTCTGTGTTTAGCAGAAGACAGAAATTCATGTTTGGAACAACTTGAGGATATGTAAATGATGACATAATTTTCATTTTTGGGTGAACTATCCCTTTTAGTTATGTCTATGGTGATTTTTTTTTGTCAGAAAATGTCTTGATTAGGCAAATCAGGATTTTAGTGCAGAGCAGCAGCTTGGAAGTAACTGTTGGTAACAGATTGTGTTTCAGTCACTATTTCATATTTGTTCCTGTGACAACAGAAACAGAAAAAACCTATAGCCTAACCCTATAACAAATGTTAAGGGCTAATAGGCAGAATGAAATACCATGTAATGGCGTAATGAATTTGCTAATTAGACCATGCAGCCATCTAGTGACATTTAGTGACTTTTTGACCAGGTTTTAGCTACTTTCCTTCGTTCAGCCACTGAGAGGCAGCACCTTGTGCACGCACTTACAGAAAACTGTTTTAGGTAGCACGCGAGTAACAAATTTCATGTGTTTTTACGCCTGAATTGTTTAAAGGGGTGGTAAAACACAATTTCACTTTTCTAACGTTAGCTAGTGTGTAATGTTGCTGTTTGAGCATAAACAACATCTGCAAAGTTACAACGCTCAAAGTTCAAAGCAAAGGGAGATATTTGCTTTTAAATAAATCAATTTCTAAGGACAATAGCAAACTGCCGGTAGGGACTACACGACATTCCTCCAGGGTTGCTGACATCACTAACCCCAATGTTTACATAAACCCCTCCTCCGAGAATACTAAATAAGGGGGGCTAGGCCATTTTATATTGCTTTGGAGAAGAGTTGTTGTGGTATAGTAGGCTGGAGTGTTGTTGCCGCAATGCCGTTGAAACGCTGTTATTTTCATCCGGATTGCAGGTCCACTATGTTCAGCCTTCCTAGGGTCGGGGGAGTTAGGGATCAATTAAAATGTATTTTTAACTCGGTCCCTCATAATTATCACCCAAATCTCGCTCTCTGTGCTGCACATGTTACGGAGGAAAGCTTCCACAATCTTCGCGAGTTCAATGCAGGATTCGCACAACGGCTTGTTCTGAAAGATAGAGCAGTTCCAACTTTAAGAACAGAAGCTGTTGTTTACGGGCCACAACCTGTAAGTATGATTTATATATTATTACATATTATTCGTCGATGTGTTTTCCTGTAATAGTATGTATTGTTAATTGTACGTTGTAGCAAGGCTGTAAACAAATGACAATGCTGTTTGGCTCTGTAAACCAGCTTGTTAAATGCTCATTCATACTTAACATTATCCGACAAACACCTAACGTTACAAACTTTTTTTTTAATCTCAACATCGAACTTGGAATTAGTGTAAATTATTCTTTGATTAGAGCTTTTATGTATTGTTTATCTACATGCTTGTTTACAGGCATGCTAAACATGGTTCTGTGTTTGATTTGGCTACTGTAGTAAAGCCAATGTTTAGTGTTCATTTTGGGTTAATAGTTCTGGCGACAGATATTTGGCTACAATCGTTCTAAAAATACAAAAGTAACGGTCCCATACAGTCAGTAACGATTACTATAGATCCACAGTCTTTACTCAAAGAAATCCCTTTGAGGACTGTAGTATAATTTGTTAGAATGAGTATATGAAATTCTTGTTTATGAAGCTTATTTTTTGTAATACTATAATCATTAGTACAATTAAATAACAGTGTATCTAAAAAATAATGAGACAACAACAACAACAAAAAAAAAACCTTTCTGAAACGTCGTTTAACAGCCGTTCTTGAACAGGTTCTGCTCGATCATCTTCACTACCATTCTCTGGGTCTGATTGGTTTTATTGACGCCATTGTTTATAATACACCAAAGCACAAACTACCGGTAAAGGTAAGGGGCGTGACATTTCCGAAAAACGTGCACTAGGCGGTTAGCGAATCACAACACACTGGGCCAGCTAACCAATCTGAGCCCATTGCATATTTTTGAGGGACTGGCTTCATAGAACCCGGAAACCATCAGACCGTTTTTACAAGGAGGGATAGAGCAGTGTAGAAATATATGTAAAATATAAAATATATGAAAAATAATGCAATTTTTTTTAAAACGAAGCATGAACACAATGTTACAGTGCACCCCACAAACACAATCAAGCCTTCGAAAAAAATGTGTTTTACCACCCCTTTAAAAATCGATTAAAAAAGTAAAAATGCTAAACTTTCATGATGACGCAGCACTGGATGGACAACTCTCCCGACCGCATTGCTGGCCTCATCGGGCAGTTTAAATTGTCGAGCCCTGTAAATGTAACTTAAATGTTGTTTAGAAATGTCCCCTCTGAATAGGGCTTTAGATGATTTGTTACTAGGATCTACTTAGGCCTAATGGTTTTGGGAGACGACAAGTTCATTTTTATCTAAAACCCCTAAAACATGTCACTGGCAGGTATTAAAACTTTCTGAACACAACTAATGCCGGGCGTACACCAAAGGATTTTCACAGTCCCAGACTAAAGACCAGCAGTCTTTAGGAATCTTACTGGAGTCTCGGCGCGCTCCCGTCGTCTCGATCGTTAAATGTGAGGTGATAATCTGCAGTCGGCGACCCGATTTATGCCAGTCTTTCTCTAGTCTTTCATATCAAACATGTTTGATATTATCGCAAGTCTTTAGTCTGAGACTAAAAACTGTGAACCCAAGTCTTTAGATGTGAGCTGATAATCTTATAAAGTCTTTTCTAAATCTTTTCAAAGTCTTTAGGTGTACAGAAAGCATTAAAGGAATCAGAATGCATTTTTGTCATGATCCTGGTTATTTCTCTCACATTACGCTGTTTCCTCATTATCGCTCACACCCCCTCGTTATCCTCATCTTTTCCTCTTCAGCTGTTACTCGTTCACTAGTTGGGGCTCTCGCCTCCTTTCACCTGAATCCTTTTTTCTCTTGATTAGCGTCTCTATTTCTCCCCTCTCTTCCTTCCTGTCTTTGCCTGAGTATTGCGTTTCTGTGTGTGTGCTATGTGCCATCTAACATTGTTGTCTCCTCTCCTGTCCTGTCCTGTCTTAGTCCTGTCGTGTCGGAGAGCTGATAATTACAAGAGAGCCTTTGATCTGAGCCGGAGAATCGCCGCTTGCCTCTAGTCTCCCTCGAGCGCCTTCAGCCAGCGCCTCTACTCACTTGACGGAGAACTCTTCTAACTATCGTCTACTAGGATGTTTGCTATTTAAGTTGTTGCTTCAAGCAGATACTTTTTATTTGAATGTTATCCTTCTTCAAGAGGCCCTAAGTTCTTACTGAGAATATTTGTGTTTAACGATCTCCTGGCAAGCTCTTATTAAATTATACTATTTCTCCGCACCTGTTGTCTGGTTCTCTTACCTCATGACAATTTTAGTGGCTTTTAACATTCTAGAGGTTTTTAGATAAATGTAATGCCTCAGAAAATCAATTAAACAACAAAGTTTATCTGTTAAAAAGTAGCCTACGTTCCCTAATTTAACAGAGTGACAGCTGATTTTGTTTTCTTTTTTACTTCTAGGGTTTGTTATGCTTATCGAGCGCATAATCAACTTATTTCAAGACAAGATGCCGCAGACACCTTAAGCAAAACAGATTTGATTTAATAAGAGTAGTCAGTCAATGTAAAAATCATCTAAAGCCCTATTCAGAGGGGACATTTCTAAACAACATTTAAGTTTTTTTTTATTTTTATTTTTTATTTATTTTTTTATTAAGAGTCGTGTTTTTATATCTAATCTAGATTTGTAGGCTTTACTTGTTACTTGTTATTCAATTCTCTGTATGTAGCCTACTGTACATGGGGTAGAACTGACAATAAAGCATGTACAGTAGGCTACATACATACAGAGAATTGAAATTGTGTTACTCTCAGACCCATGGTGCTTACAAATAACAAGTAAAGCCTAAAAATCTAGATTAGATATAAAAACACGACTCTCTAAAAAAAAACAAAATTGGGATTATCTCTAACTCGTGTACCAAGAAGGCTTTAAAAACAATTGAAATATGTAAGGGACCGTTCGGTATTTATGGAAAGGGCCACGGGAGGAAAATAGGGGAGGGTCATGTCTTTTTATTCTTTATTGAGGGGAGGGTCATTCAACTTTTTTTAGTCTAGGGGGAGGGTCACCCAACTTTTGTATTCATGAAAACAGCAACATTTCAAAGTGGCTTGTTTGGTGCATATTTTTCCATGTAGCTTTATGTAGCTCTCTCGGTCTCGGTCCCCCATCGCTATCAGATGGGTCTGACCCAACAAAAATCCAGTTTGGCGCTGCCTGACAGTGCGCGCGCACTTCAGTACGCGCTCAGAAAAAGTGCATCATGTACAGAACGCCAATTAAATGTTTACCCGGCATAGCTTTAAAGCACGAGCAAATAATGAACTTTTGTGATTGCGAATAAGTGCAGTGTCCTGTGAATGTAACTCTACCGCGGCATTAACATGTGATATGAATGTACGTTGAGTGTATTGGGACTGAGGCGCCAGAACTGCAGGTGATAGAATGTGCGCTGTACGATATACCATATTTTAGTTTCCATTCTTATTGGGTTTCCACAACAATGTTAGTGAGTAGGCCTACATCTACTGAAATTGCCACCATAACAGTGGAGTGTGATGTGTTAGACGTAGAGATACCACATTTTTAAATTAGGCTACTATTATAATTATTTGAAGTTAACATAGGCTAATACGTGGACGTGACATTTGCAGTCAAAACTTGAAATATAAATTATCAGAAAATGCATTTAATAGGCTACTGAAACGTCTGTTTAGATATCCATACCCCCTTAATAAAGGAGTCAAGACATTAGAAAAATATCAGTCTACACATGCGTTTTATATTTAATATGAGCGAAATACACATGTGACGTGACACAACAAATCTTTAACTTTTAGGTGGCAAAATATTTTTTAATAATTCTATGAATTACACTGCGCAAAACAAAAGTAGGCTAATAACCGGATGAAGAAGGGTCGGCCTCCACAGAACATAAAATATTATTTTTTATTTTATTTTTCGTGTTGGCATTTATGAGGAAAAAAACAATGTTACGGACGTGACAGTTCTCCGTTATGGACATGACCGCTCTGAAAGCTACTTTAAAACTTTCACAGAGACTTCAGAAAGCACAAAGCCTTTCTTTAAAGTAAATTTCGTTTTTTATTAATTGTATCTTAATTTTAATTAATGTTTCATCAACCAATTGCCTGGATTTAATAAATAAGAAGTAAATATAGTAGAAAATAGATCATCATGACACGGAGTCGCCGGCGCGTGAACTGGACTCTCGTCTCATAAATGAACCGAAACTCAGCGTATAATGTAGGCTACTTGCCTCACAGACTTGAGACATATAGAAAGCTTGATGTCTACTTTTAAACAGAACATTTAAAAACGAAAAACAGACTGCTCTCTGCCTATGTAATCCGTATGAAATCTGCATTTCTCTCTGGCGCGTTATTGAAGATCGCGAGTCAGCATCGTCAACTTCATCTTTGCAGCCGACACACTGACACAGAAAAACCTTGTTTATTAATAAACAATTAAAATCTCTCCTTGCTATATTTGACATATTCATAATCATTACTTTTGCCGGTTCTTTGTGGCAGCTTTAAGATACTTTATTGGGAGCACCACCCTTGTTACATGAACGCGTCACCACTGCATCAGCACCGAAAACATAATTTAAAAAAAAAAAATCTAAAATAAAAAATCATGATACAAACCGAATTGTAGGTTTAGCAGGAGTTTAGTCGTTTGTCATGGTTGTAAAAAAAACAATGGCTATCTGAACATCTTTGCCAAGCGCAAACCAGTCTATGTAATCAATAAATTATCGGGGAGGGTCATGCCTTTTTTCACAATCATTTTGGAGGGTCATAGAGAAATTTATTCCTGGCGAAGGGAGGGTCAAGTCTTTTTTGACTACAGATCTCAAAACTCCTCCGGTGGCCCCTTAAATAAATAACGAACAGTCCCTAAGTCTTTTAATCTTTTTATTTGATATGTAATCTTTTCTGATTAGTAATGTACCCCTGTCTTGTGTCTTTTTTTTCTTTCCGTTTATTTGTTCTATATTGTGACTGTTTTCTTCTTTGCTTACATAATGTTTTCAATAAAAAAAATTAATTAAAAAAACTAGAAACGCTTGCGCCAACTTCAAGCATAACAATTACAATGGCGGACTACATCGTGTTTCTGCAAATGTTTCTCCTGGCTTTGCGATCCTATTATGGTCAGAAAAGATGTTTAGAACACATCTAAACCCGCCCCCAGCCCCCGACGTAAGCAAGACGTAGTAAAAGAACGTTTCTTTTTTCAGGGTGAGTGAGTGAGTGGGTGAGTGGGTGAGTGGGTAGTCTTGGTTCCATGTAGCCTTATGTAGAAAAGGTAAGGGGTGGCAGTTCCGGGAGCGAGTGAGGGTATGTTTCACACTTCCTCTCATAAAATCTTTCTTGCATAACCAAACAACGTTTTTGTCTTTTGCTCATTCGTTTTTCACATTTTGGAGTACATGTTTTAGGCATTGTTTTTTTTTATCCAATCGACTTTTTTGCAAATGAGACTACATTAAGAAGGTAAGAATGAAAAAAAAAGAAAAGGTTATAGCCTATTACATCTGGTTTAACATTACAAAGTTTTTTTTTTAGTATGCATTCTATTTAACAGAAGACTTCAGGTGTCATACATTTTTGCTCGCTCTTTTCTTGATTTGATTGTTAAAACTACATTGATATAGGATTAAATTGAAAAAAATATATATTTAGATGTGCACAGATAGTGCCTTGTGACATTTCCATTATTGAAAATTGTCTTCACTTTTATTTTGAAATGTTATTTTTTTTTACATGTAAAATGTTGCAGGCCCTGTACAGAAGGCCATGTTGTTGACAAATTTAAAAGTCTCTTGAAAAGCAGGAAAAATTGAGGAGACAGGAGCAAACATGTCAGTGTTGCACATAATCCCCAGCAACTGTTTATTCAACATTTTTTCACATTGTTTTCAAATGAAGTATATTTATTTTGATCGTATTATTGCACAAGTGTCATTCTTTCGTTTTCTCTATTATCAAAACAATGCACATTTCAAATAAAACATTTTACTTTATTTTCACAGAACCTGATACTTTTCATATCGATCCTTTAAATCTACTCAGACCAGTCAAAAGGTATTTTATGCAAATAAAATGATCACACATGACTGAACATGTAAGGGCTATGAACCTGAACAATTTATGTAAACCATACATTCTAGTTACTGGTTTTATAATCAGAACTGCCATCACGTTACTTGAACATTAATTTTCCCCTCTGCATTGGCAGGAAATAGGCCTAGAACAGCATTACATTTGTTTGCACTAGAATGCCTGTTTGAAACATTTGGCTGGAGAAATGCATTGATATTTATACATTCATGAACCCTTATGAACCAAACACAAATTTAATAAAAGTAAACTTAAAATGAGCAATATAACCTGGTAACTGGAGCCTGTATGAATCAAATTAAATGCATTTAACGAGCTCATCATGTCACAACGTCCACAAAATGGCGGATGATCTACACATATTCAATATCTTCACAAACCAGATCATTTATACACAAAATAAAATATCTTGATCATGAAAATACACATAGAAATCACATGACTTGTGTGTATATTGTTTAGTTGTTGTGAAAGTCATACTGTAAAAACTGAAAAAAAAAATGAGGAGACAGGAGCAAACGTGTCAGCGTCGCACATAATCCCCAGTAACTGTGAGGGAGCCGGTGTGGTGAAGAGATAAGTCCCACCGTAGAGATAAGTCCCATCTTTGGACCCAAGCAATCCGATTATATGGGAACATTTTATGGGTAATCGCTTTAGTGCCTGGTTACAAATCAGACAAAATCACTTCATTATACAAGACGTTTGAACTACGTTAAAACGACCATTCATGTCTTTTAACTTGTATGTTTCATTGAGGCTATAGATTGTGAAATGAAACATTTCTCGTTCTTAGTGATTTTTAGTTTGCTTACAAATACAATTCAATTACTATACAATAGCTGTCTGAGAGGCGTCAAAGCTTACGCTACTCCTACATCCTACGTCATACATCGTCAAGTGTTACTCTTTTGGCGTAAGTTGACTTGCGTACGGTCGTCTCCCGGAAGCTAATTATTTTAGTTGATAAAGTTTTAAATATGGATATTTTTCTTACATGAACGCATCGCTTCACTTTAGAAGGCTTTTATTGACCCCCCAGAGCTGTTTCGAGCACTTTTATCACAGATAGATGCGCTTTGCTTGCAAAAAAATATACCCATTGACTCCCATTATAAAGCTTGGAAGAGCCAGGAAATTTTTTAATATAACTCGATTGTATTCGTCTGAAAGAAGAATGGCATACAGACCTAGGATGACTTCAGGGTGAGTAAATCATGGGCTATTTTTCATTTTTGGGTGAACTATCCCTTTAAGTTCCTTTGGTCCCTCGGTTCCCTTTCGTTGTCACTCCGAGTTACGTCGGATGACGACGAATGGGGTTTCGCTTAGAAAGCCTATCAACTTCGAGTATTACAAAACGAGCCAATGGCAAAGAAATGCCATGGGTCTGCGGAATTTGCATGACGTAACTCCGCCCCACCTCGTGGGTATAAAAGGAGGAAGTCCGCAACAGCAGTTTATGTTTTCGCTTCGGAGCCAAGTTTATTCTTCTCTCCACAAGCCATCTCTGAATTGTCAGCTTCACGAACGAGTGCCTCGAGTGTTGGTGTGACAGCGATCTACGGCGAGAGCGTGCTTCCTGCTGATCTGCTGCAGTGATCTGCCAGTCGGCGCGTTTCTCCCCGGGTGCTTCAACACTTGAGTTTTCTCACTAAAAGAGCTTACACGCGGCACGTCTTTTTAAAGATGCCTCGCCCGTGTACTTCTGGTTGCGGCAGATTGGTATCGGACTCTGATGGGCACGAGCGTTGCATAGTATGTTTGGGCATTGATCATGCTAGAGCAGCGCTCGTGGATGATTCATGTTCTCTCTGTGGGAACATGACCATCGCGTCATTGCGGTCGAGACTCGGTGAACTCGCAAGAGTGAGAGTCCCCTCATCCACCCCCCGTTCTGCGGCTGGTGGCCAGGGTGACCTGAGGGTGACGGTCTGGAACAAGGCGCCGACTATGTGTCCGCGACCCCATCCCCCCTCTTCAATGACGGTGCCTGCTAGCGAGCAGCCGATTCCCGCGGGTCTACCCTCTGGTGGCCCGCGTGTTTCGGTGGAAGCTACAGAGGATGATGCCATGTCTGTTGCAGCATCACTAGGTGGGTTTGAGTCTTCTGGAAGTGAGGGCTCGTCACAGCTGCCACCCTCCGGTGTGCATACGGCTGTGCTCGAGTCTGATCCAGAGATGACGGCCATGCTTTCCCGGGCAGCCGCGAGCATCGGGCTTGAGTGGAGGCCTCCACCCTGTCCTGAGCGCTCGCGGCTTGACGATTGGTTTTTGGGTAAGGCCGCCGACCCTCGTCCTCGGCAAACCCCAATACCTTTCTTCCCGGACGTGCATGATGAGATCTCAAAGTCCTTTGAAGACCCCGTTGTCTTCTCGGGACCGCTCGTTGATCTCATCCGCCTTTCCTCCCCTCGATGATGCAGCCGCCCGTGGGTACACTGGGCTCCCCCCGGTTGAACGCTCTGTTGCCATGCAACTATGTCCTCAGAGTGCTTCTTCTCGTGGCGAGCCTAAGCACCCATCCAAGGCCTGTAGATTTTCGTCTACTCTGGTGGCGAAATCTTACAGAGCGGCGGGACAGGCGGCTGCGTCACTGCATGCTATGGCCACTCTGCAGGTCTACCAGGCCCAGATGCTCAGAGACATGCACGAGGGTAGGACAGACCCAGGGCTCTTTGATGAGCTGCGCGCCGCGACCGACCTCGCTCTACGGGCGACGAAGGTTACCGCGCGCTCCCTGGGTCTGGTGATGTCCACAGCTGTGGTCCAGGAGAGACATCTCTGGCTGAACCTGGCTGACATGCGGGACGCGGAGCGGACCCGTCTGCTTAACGCCCCCTTGTCCCAGGCCGGCCTCTTCGGCGGCGCGGTTGAAGATTTTGCCCAACAGTTTTCAACCGCCCAGAAACAGACCGAGGCCATAAAGCACATTCTGCCCCGCCGGCCAGCTGCTGCCTCCACCCAGCCGGCCGGGCAGAAGCCTCGTCCTGTTTCCCGCCGAGGGCGCCCTCCTGCGGTTCCCGCCCCTCCCGCCCGGCCCACGCAGCAGCCTCCACAAACCCGGGTCGGTCGCGGAGGAAGCCGCAAGAAGGCGCCACAGCCCTCTCCTGCCCCGCCCCCCGCTAAACGCCGGGCCAAGCGGCGCTCCTGAGACGGACTGCTCAGGGAAGATGGTCGTTTTTCAGGAGATGGTAGCAGGACCACTCCTTCCCCCGGTGGAGGGCTGGGGGAGAATCTTTTGTTCTCCGCTCCCCGCTGCTCACCCACGGGTGGGCAGCACCCTAAAGTGGTTAAAGACAGAAACGACCCTCTCTTCCCTGAGCCCACAGAGTTCTCGGGCGACACAGAGCGCCGCCCACAAGCCGTGCTCTCCTCGCCCCCCTCTGTCCCAGAGGCGGTTGACGCGGCGTGCCGTCCACGGACCGCTTCGCCCCTGTCCCCCTCTGTCGCCAGACCCCTGGCAGAGCAGGCACCCGCGGGACGATCAGCCGGGTCCTCCCCTGGCCCCCTCTGCCAGGGCGCGGTTGTTAACTGTGCCCCCACACCGGGCCGCTATGCCGTCCACGTCTGGGCCAGTTACTCCGCTTCGCTGCCCCTCCGGGGGGACGCCTGTCGTCCGCTTGATCCCACTGGTTCAGTTCCTGGGAGCCTGGTTAGAGCTTCCCCGTCTGTCCCGCTGGATCGCGCGCACCATCAGGCTCGGCTATGCGATTCAGTTCGCACGGTCTCCTCCCCGCTTCAGGGGAGTCCGCTCCACTTTGGTCGGTGGCAATGCCCCCATCATGAGAGCAGAGATTGCCACCTTGCTGGCGAAGGGTGCAATCGAGACTGTCCCTCCAGCCGAGATGAGGTCCGGCTTCTACAGCCCTTACTTCATTGTCCCCAAGAAAACCGGTGGGTTACGACCAATCCTGGACTTGCGCGTGCTGAACCGCTCCCTTCACAGGCTGCCGTTCAAGATGCTCACCGCCAAACGCGTTTTCGAATGCGTGCGGCCCCGGGATTGGTTTGCAGCGATCGACCTGAAGGACGCCTACTTCCATGTCTCCATTCTTCCTCGCCACAGACCGTTCCTACGGTTTGCTTTCGAGGGGCAGGCATACCAGTACGCGGTCCTCCCTTTCGGGCTGGCCCTGTCTCCTCGCATCTTCACGAAGGTCGTCGAGGCTGTTGGTCGTCATTGGTAGTGCTCTCCTTCGGGAGCACGGGGTTCGCATCCTGAGTTATATCGACGACTGGCTGATCCTAGCTCACTCTCGAGATCAGGTTTGCGAACACAGGGACCTAGTGCTCCGGCACCTAGCTCGTCTGGGCCTTCGGGTCAACTGGGAGAAGAGCAAACTTTGCCCCGTGCAGAGGATCTCTTTTCTCGGTATGGACATCGACTCGGTCGCCATGTCCGCGCAGCTTACGAGCGAGCGCGCAGTCACTGCTGACTTGCCTGAGACATCTCAGGAGCAAGAATGCGGTTCCACTGAAACATTTTCAGAGGCTCCTGGGGCATATGGCATCTGCAGCCGCGGTCACGCCGCTCGGATTGCTTCATATGAGACCGCTTCAGCTTTGGCTTCGCGACCGAGTCCCGAGGTGGGCATGGTATCGAGGCACGCTCCGGGTACCAGTTACTCCGACCTGCCGTCAGTTCCTCATCCCGTGGTCGAACCTCAGTTTTCTCAGGGCGGGTGACCCCCTGGAACGAGCTTCCCGGCATGTTGTTGTCTCAACAGATGCCTCCACCACGGGCTGGGGCGCCATGTGCAATGGACATGCTGCTGCGGGCTCCTGGACAGGACCCCAGCGGCTATGGCATGTCAATTGCCTCGAGTTGTTGGCAGTACGTCTTGCCCTGCACCGCTTCCGAGCGTTGCTCCGGGGTCAACACGTGCTAGTCCGCTCAGACAATACCGCGACTGTTGCGTACATCAACCATCAAGGTGGTCTACGCTCCCGCCGTATGTCACAACTCGCCCGCCACCTCCTCCTATGGAGTCAGAAGCATCTGAGGTCGCTTCGAGCCGTTTTCATCCCCGGAGCGCTGAACTGTGCAGCCGACGAGCTCTCACGGCTTCAGCCCCTCCCTGGAGAATGGCGACTCCATCCCCAGTCGGTTCAGCTGATTTGGGACCAGTTCGGGGACGCACAGATAGATCTGTTTGCCTCTCACGACTCGACCCATTGCGCCCTGTATTTTTCCCTGACCGAGGGCACGCTCGGCACGGATGCACTGGCGCACAGCTGGCCGCCGGGCCGCAAATATGCGTTTCCCCCAGTGAGCCTTCTTGCGCAGACCTTGCGCAAGGTCAGGGAGGACGAGGAGCAGGTCATTCTGGTCGCGCCGTATTGGCCCAACCGGACCTGGTTCCCCGAACTTGTACTCCTCGCGACAGCACCTCCCTGGCCCATTCCTCTGAGGAAGGACCTTCTTTCTCAGGGACGGGGCACCCTGTGGCACCCTCGCCCCGATCTCTGGAGCCTCCACGTGTGGCTCCTGGACGGCTCGAGGTAGGTTTGAGTACCCTTCCACCAGCGGTGGCGGCTACCATCACTTCCGCTAGAGCGTTGTCCACGAGACACGCCTATGCGTTGAAGTGGAACCTCTTCGTCGACTGGTGCTCTTCTCACCGAGAAGACCCCCGGAAATGCTCGATCAGTGTTGTGCTTTCCTTCCTTCAGCAAGGGTTGGAGCGAAGGCTGTCTCCCTCCACCCTTAAGGTCTATGTTGCCGCCATTGCTGCACACCATGACCTGGTCGAAGGTAAGTCGGTAGGGAAGCACGACCTGGTCATCAGGTTCCTGAGAGGAGCGAGGAGACTAAATCCTCCTCGCCCTCCTCTCGTTCCCTCTTGGGACCTCTCAGTGGTGCTAACTGCCCTGAAGAGTGCTCCCTTTGAGCCTCTGCAATCAGTCGAGCTTAAGTTCCTGTCAATGAAGACAGCGCTCCTGGTTGCACTGGCCTCCATCAAGAGGGTAGGGGACCTGCACGCATTCTCCGTCGACGAAGCGTGCCTGGAATTCGGACCGGCCTTCTCTCACGTGATCCTGAGACCCCGGCCCGGATATGTGCCCAAGGTTCCTACCACTCCCTTTCGGGACCAGGTGGTGAACCTGCAAGCGCTGCCCCCGGAGGAGGCAGACCCAGCCTTGGCATTGCTCTGTCCAGTACGCGCTCTCCGCGCCTATGTAGACAGGACGCAGTGTTTCAGGACCTCAGACCAGCTCTTTGTCTGTTATGGTGGGAAGCTGAAGGGAAAGGCTCGCTCCAAGCAAAGGTTGTCTCACTGGATAGTGGACGCCATTGCTTTGGCATACCAGCAGCAAGGTCGACCGTGCCCCCTTGGTGTGACGGCCCACTCCACCCGGAGTGTGGCATCCTCTTGGGCTCTAGCGCATGGCGCCTCGCTAACAGACATCTGCAGAGCTGCAGGCTGGGCGACACCTAACACATTCGCCAGATTCTATAATCTCCGAGTGGAGCCAGTGTCCTCTCGTGTACTCGCTTCAACTAGCTAGTACCGGACCCGCTCAGGTGTCTTCGCTTGCTCGCCACTCCACTCCACGGACTGGATACGTGCGATATTCTCCTCAGGTGAGCTTCCCCGAAAGCCCTGAGCTCCTCCAGCACTCCTGACGTCGGCGCCAGTGTCTCTTGCCTGCGCGTCGGCTAGGTGCCTCCCGTGTGCATGGTCCCTCCCCTGAGCGACCCCCACATGTGTATTTCCACTGTAAGCCTCTCTCGAGCATGTGTCTTTCCCTTGGCAAGCCACCTTGCCACCCCTGGGGTTGAAATATTCCACCTGCGGCTGGACACCCCAGTGTTCTCCATATGTTTCCTTTGGGCCATATGTGTATTCTCTAAGTCCCCCCCCTCTGGGTTGGCAATAATTGCATACTTCCCCTAAAATCGTGGGATATGCTTCCCAGTGTGCCTTGGTATTCCTGTGCTAAATAGGAGTCCTTCGTCCGTGCTAGTCTCACGACAGGGATCTCAGATTTACGCAGGGCACTGGAAGACAGCTGAGAAGGTGGCGTGATTAGACTGGTAACCCCATTCGTCGTCATCCGACGTAACTCGGAGTGACAACGAAAGGGAACGTCTACGGTTACGTATGTAACCCTCGTTCCCTGAGTAGGGAACGGAGACGTTACGTCTTCCTGCCACTTTCTGCTGTACCGCGGGGATCGCCTGAGCTCAGTCTTGGCTCCTCAGCGAAGAAACATAAACTGCTGTTGCGGACTTCCTCCTTTTATACCCACGAGGTGGGGCGGAGTTACGTCATGCAAATTCCGCAGACCCATGGCATTTCTTTGCCATTGGCTCGTTTTGTAATACTCGAAGTTGATAGGCTTTCTAAGCGAAACCCCATTCGTCGCCATCCGACGTAACGTCTCCGTTCCCTACTCAGGGAACGAGGGTTACATACGTAACCGTAGACGTTCCTTATCGATTGTCTGTGCACTAGCACACTGTTTTATATGTTGGCTTGTTATTCTGAGTTCATAATAAGTCTTATGTTCTTCTATATTCCTCTTCCGTGGATCTAAGCGTTACAACTATCTGCTTAAAATGTTTTTACAAACTGCTTTTATCTTATAGTAGTGGGATTTAACATGCTAAATAAAGCTACCACATAAAGCTAAAACGGTTCACATTAGCTAAAACAAGTTATCGCAAGAACAGCTTTAGATCAGGGATACTACTGGGGTCCTAAGGTGGGACTCATCTCTTCACTACACCGGCGCAATACTGCTACTCTATACGAGTCCTCGGTTAATTTTCAAAATAAACATACCGATCTCACAGCAACAGACAATGATCTACAGTCAGACAGTTTTCAGCATGACTTAAACCAAAGTATCAGATCACTTCTCTATTAAAATGAACATAAGGAAAATAAACTTTTTCTCCCAGAATCACAACTCAACCCAAAATGTATACACAACAACTGTTTTTGATTTTACCTAAAGGCAAACCCTGGACCATGATGACACCCCTGCTTGTTCATTTGCTTTTACAAGGTATAGAATCTATTGTTTTGTTTCTCTTCTTCAAAAAGTAGGTGCAACTGATTTATATCTGTCACCGTATATATATATATATTTTTTAATTATTTGACTTCTCTGTCTTCATTTCTGAAGATTTCTGTAGCCTTTCCTAATTCTGCTTCTTGGTAATTTCACTAGATCTAATGGTTGCACATTATAAAGTCTGTTGCTAAATTTCATGTCATGCATTTGTAGAGCTTTAGTATTTACATGAGATCAGAAATGGAATTCTTAACCATTCTTAACTTAATTTAAATTTAAAATGATTATAGAACTACAATGACTTTTTGACATTCAATATACATTTTCTATTACTTATATGATTGAAAGCCGTACATACTGTATGTTTATGAGAAAAAATAGATATATATTTTTGAAAAATTTCAGCCATTTATTTTCTCCAAATTTCACCTGTTGTCCCACAGGTGTTCTGCTATATGATATTTTAGCATGGGAAGTGAGAATGCCAAAAGACATTCGTGGCCTCCAAGGTTCCTGTCTGGTTATACCATGTTCTTTCTCTTACTCATCATACCCACCCGAAAACCCACGTAGAGTTGTGTGGTATCAGTGGGTCTCTAAAGGTTATCCTTTAGTATATGATCCATGGAATAAATATGATGTCATTGATAAGTTCAGATGGAAAACTTATTTATATGGAAAATCGAGTTGGGATTGCAGTCTGCTGATTGTCAACCTGGAACAGTCCCACCATGGAGAAAAAATATATGCATGGATTGACCCTGAAAATGTTGGATGGCGCACCTATGCATTTTATGATGTCACCTCTACAATTCTTCTTGACGGTATGTAAATATTCTTGAAATAATATACTTTTACTGTATTCTGTTCTGGCCAACTGCATAGCTTAAACAAAGGCTTAACAGATAGCACACACTTTCAGAAAAGAACTCTGGAAAGCAGTCTTCATAACTTTAGTGACTTTACAGGTGATTTTCTTCTCAATTCTTTTTTGTAAATCTACAAATAAGAAGAAAAAATATGTATGAACGTTATGTTCACAATTACATACACATTTCCAGCTTAACATTACAGTTTGATTTTGTAGCCAACATAGTTCCTTTTTAACATTATTTTTAGTAATACACTAAAACTGTCAGTACACTAAAACATATGACCAATAACGCAAATCTAGTGTACTTATAACAAAAATATACCAATTATCTCGATATAATAATTCTTAAACACTTTACATAACTATTTAATATAACGTATAGCCGTATAAATATGTATAGCCGTATATAATATAACGTATAACGTATAAATATGTACAGACATATTTTCCAAGGTTTGAATGATGAAATCAATAGCTCATAGGTCGGGAACTGCATTCTTGACTGCCTTCACTGAGAACCAAAGTAAATGACATTAACATAGTGCAGTACCTTAAATGTCCAGTGGGAGGCAGAAAAGAAACACAGCTAGACATATGCAACAGCACACCATAATATCTGTGATTGTCCAACTCTAGTAAAATATTTTGTGGTCAATAACAATAGACACAATAAACTGCTTCAAATGATATTGTCATTTAAAAAATATTGTCAAAACATTGCCAAATATTGTCAAGCACTGTGAAACATGTTCATATGCTAATATGATGAACCACTGTGTTTATTCAGCTGATACGACCAGAGAGAAACTGACTTGAGATCAGTTGGTTGAAAATAATTCAAAGAGTGACAAGTGAAGGTTGTTCACTAAGCCCTGAAATCATTCATTTACAGATTGCAGATTTAATGCAATGAAATTCAGACATTTTTAAGTGTCCAAATACTATGGAGCCACTGTATGGTTAACAAAGTGATGTTAAGTACTTGTTCTGTTGATTTGTCCTATCTTGTCAGATTTTGCTACGTCTCATTAAAACAGTAGGTAGCACAATTCGACAGTGAAAAATGCTACCTATCAGACCAGCATCATATTTCATATCATATTCATGTGGTTTGAGGCTTTGTTAACATCCATATCTACCCCTTCCCTAATCCTACCCTTAAACAATGCAGATATTTTTAAAATAAATATTAAATATTGATGTGCGCATGTGCAGTAAGCCCTGGACAATCTGACTGGTACAATGAAATGTCAGGACAGTACTAATTTTAATGTTCCTGTGAATTATAGCAAATCCACATCAGCCCAGCATCAGTATATATGGAGGTGAAAGGACGGGTGACATCATCACAGTAACATGTTCGACTTTCCACACGTGTCCATACAGCAAACCAGACATCATTCTGAATGGTATAGAAGGAACTGATCAATTAGACAATACGCATATTGGAGACGGCCTGTGGAAAATCACTCGGACGCGCAAAGGCTTCGTAAAAGCAGAACGCTTGACTATTAAGTGTTCTGTAACATATTATGGTGGCAAAACAGTGACAACAACAAAATACAAAAGTGCCAAATGTGAGTGAACACAAATATGAACTACATATTTGAAATGCCACTGGAGCTATTACAAGATTTTACTTCAATTTCAGGTGTTCATAATAAAATAACGATTGAGCCCGAACTGGCAGATGTCACAGAGGGCGTCGCAAAGAACTTCATTTGTTCCGTCTATCACTCCTGCCAGAGAGAGACTCCAACCATCACATGGAACTATAAGAACATGCAGATCTCAACAGGGAGCAAAACAGTTTCTGGTTTAAATCGCATCACCTATTCCAACATTACTTTTCAGGGTTCAACAGAAGAACATGGGAAGAAACTGATATGCACTGCAACATTTTCTGGAGGAAACAGAGAAACCTATGTTTTTTTACGTGTACAGCGTAAGTAATTTGTTAGCATAATGTATGACTTGCATAGAACATTTAGCATTCGAAATCTGCCTTGTTATAATGTGTGCATACTAAATTGTGGTTAATCAGAACACATTATTTTATTATAAAAACTGTTATGTTATTATTTTTTTAAATAATAATAATAATAAAAACAGTGGTTAACGCACAAACAGCAGTTTACTGCCATTTGTTATTATTCTAGTTATTTACCAAATATCTATTTTTTTTTGGTTAACTTAACTTAATTGTAAAATTCTAGTAATCTGTACTATTCCCATACACTGCCTTTGTTACTCAGAACCACCAAGTTGAATTAATTAATTGGTTTCAGTACCATTTTGTCATTCTTAATAGACTTTTCCCTAATTTCCTCCACTTCTGTAGTTATCTTTCTTCTTAACTGCATTCTCTCATTTCCCAAAGTCATCTTGAATGTTGAATTGTCAATACATTTGAAAAGGGAACATCACATTAGTTGACTTCATAAATTGATTTTTTATTTTTTATTCACCATTATGGTGGTTAGTGTTCCTTTTGGTTGGGCACTTGATAATTCATTTATATTACTATAATTCCCTTTCAATGGACACAGTAATACTACTACAAATCACAGTTATGTGTGGCTTCAAAGGAAAATAAGTATTAAGTTGCTTTTAAAAGATGACCCAACACTCATGTCATAAACACCTTATGAAACATCATATTTTAGTTGGGTTGATATAATCCCCCCTGTAGTTATGACTGTATCTAGCAATTGCTCTTGCTTGAGTCACATGCAGAAATCAACATTTAGCATGCAAAACAGAACAATGGTAACAATTAAATTTGATTTATTATTTATAAATTGTAACAATAACAATTTTATTTGCTGTCTTTCTTATGCTACTACTGACACAAGACAACAACAAAAAAAAGCAAATAAAGTAAAACAAATAGTAAAACAAAGCAATTGCTTAATTTATTCATGCCACAATGCACTCTGGGAGTCAGTAATTTTGTC
>JAVALU010001643.1:0-130581 GCA_030770095.1 Gila robusta | reverse complement strand
AGCTATACTAAATCAAGTGTAAATCTAAAGTAAATTATCAGGTACTCAGTATAGTTCTATTTTAGTTACTCAAACTCGTGTGTAAGTGAACTAAGCATATGTTAGTACAACTTACTATGCTTATTTCACTTGTTGTTTTTTTTTAAGGCAGTCGGTTAGCATGTAGCGGCTAATCAGTTGGAAGTCTCACACATTAAAAAAAAATAGCTTCTGTATTGCAAAATAAGGTTGAAAGAAAATATATTGATGGAAAATCGTAAAGAGAACATTTTTGAAAAAGTTTGAAAAGTTGCTTTATCTACTACTCAGCCATTAATGTTGTCCAAAATTTGTCCCACAGGTATTATGCAGTATAAAGATTTTGGATGGGAAGTGAGAATGCCGGAAGACATTCGTGGCCTCCAGGGTTCCTGTCTGGTTATACCATGTTCTTTCTCTTACACATCAAACCCACCCAAAGACCCACGTAGAGTTGTGTGGTATCAGTGGGTCTCTAAAGGTTATCCTTTAGTTTATGATTCTCTGCATGCAGATAATGTTATTGAGAAGTTTAGAGGAAAAACTGATTTATATGGAAACACAAATGGGGATTGCAGTCTGCTGATCAAAAACCTGGAACAGTCCCATCATGGAGAGACACTATACACAAGGATTGACCCTAAAAATGTTGCATGGGACACCTATAAATTCCATGAGGTCACCTCCAAAATCCTTGTTGATGGTATGTAAATATTTTTGGAATATTATTCTTTCACTGTAATATCTGTTATTGTCCAACTGTAGTGAAATATTGTGTGGTATTCTAACCCATTTATTTATTTAACAATTCAAACTAAAGGCAAGACAGTTAGCCAAAGCTTTTTTTTTTTTTTTGTCTTTGCATTATATTTCAAAATACTAAAACAAGTGGCATAAAATAGTACAAAAAGTGGCAAGTTATTTTTGAGTAAAGTTCTAGCATCGTTTGCACTTTTTGTTGTTGTTTCTAATGCAAAGAAATTCAGACATTTTAAAGTGTATGATGTATTATTTATGATATTTCTGTCAATTATAGCAAGTCCACCGAAGCCTAGCATCAGTATTTATGGAGGTGACAGGACGGGTGAAACCATCATAATAGCATGTTCGACTTTCCACGCATGTCCATACAGCAAACCAAACATCAGTCTGAGCGGTACTGAAGGAAATGACCAAATTAAGGAGGAACATATTAACGGCCTGTGGAAAATCACTCTGACACGCACAGGTGTCGTAAAAGCAGAAAGCTTGACTATTAAATGTTCTGTAACACATCATGGTGTTAAAACAGTGACAGCTACAGAGGTCAAAAGTGCACAATGTAAGTGAAAAATATATACATTTTGTGCTATTAGCAAAAATTACATTTAAAATTTCACAGTTGGACCCATTTCAAGATTTCACTTAAATTTCAGGTGTTCATGATAAAATAACGATTGAGCCTGAACTGGCAGTTGTCACAGAGGGCATAGCAAAGATTTTCAATTGTTCCGTCTATCACTCCTGCCAGAGAGAGACTCCAACCATCACATGGAACTATGAGAACATGCAGATCTCAACAAGGAGCAAAACGCTCTCTGGTTTAAATCGCATCACCTATTCCAACATAACATTCCTGGGTGCAAAAGAAGACCATGGGAAGAAATTGATTTGCACTGCAACATTTTCTGTAGGAAACGCTGAAACCTCTGTTGTTTTACGTGTACAACGTGAGTAATATGTTAGTCTTCTCTATTCGTCTCCTTATTTTGGTGCAATCCCATCTATTTTGGTTAGAATTTTTTGCTAAATTCCTTGCTTGAAAATGTAGTGTAGGAAATATAAGCTGACTACACCACCTACTTATTTCAGGTCCTCCACAAATCACGATACTTGATTCTAAGCAGTAAACGTAGTTTGTCAAATATCACAATTTTATTGTTCACATACATCAAAGATTAAAACACTCATTAAAACGTGTCAGTAATAAAATCCACACAGAGGTGATAGCTCTCCTCAAGACTGAAAGAAGGGTCAGGCCTTATCTTATGCACCGCCTGCCACCTGTAAGAGACACAAGAAGAAAGCAGAAGAAAAAACCCACAGCATACACTGCAAACAAGAAGTAACCTTTAATCACCATTACAGTGCCAACCTTCTAAAACAAAGCACACAGCTAATAACTCCACATACCTGTATGAAAGGGTAAAAACACTGCATGTCAAACACAAGCGTCAAGCACAACTTCAGAAACATGCCAATCTCACCATCTGTTGCTGCAACAACTATTTATGCTATCTTGGTCATATGACTAGACACCCGCAGCTGAAAGTCCTTGCTGGCCAGTCTCCTCCCACATAAACTTGTGGTTAATCTTCTTTCTTGCATCAATTGGTTTACTGAATCGTTAACTGAACTGGTAATTAGTAATGTAAACACGGAAAAATATGTAAAATCACATTTGTGTGGCATTGCATTTTGAAATGTGTATGACTGCAAATGATAATGCAATGCAAGTATGCATTTTATTCTAATGAACTGCAAATGGTTGTGTAAATGAAGTGTAAATGGTCTTCTCTTAAAGACACTTGTAAAACTATTTAAATTACCCAACAATGTTAATATTGAGCCTTGTTACTGCAATTCACATAATTGCGTAAATTAGATTTCAAGCCTAAGGCTCAAATGCGAAAGTTCACTAACGCCAAAACCAAACATAATTGTTTACCCTTGATTCTCTTACAGAGTATCAAAAAACAGTGGATCCAATCCTGAATGAAAGTATGTTTTTCCCCTTCTGTAGCTACTCATATATTTATATTATTGCACTGCACCATATATTGGTTTTCTAATAATACTAATTAATCTATTATATGGTATCATATGTCATTTTAGCTTATTTTCAATATGAGGCAGATGTGATACCCAAGATCACAGCGTTGCCTCGTTCCTGTGTGGTAATACCGTGCAGTTTTAAAATGGAAGAAGAATATGTCACTCGACTTCGCGTACTTTGGGTCACCAAAAAAGGTGGCTATATGTTCCACACTGACTCACATGACGTCTTAGACAACTTCAAAGGCCGCACAAGGCTCCTGGGAAACCCGGATGAGCAGAACTGCACTGTGGAGATGGATAATGTGCAAACTCATGACAACGGGCCATTCTGCTTCAGAGCAGAAAAAGAAAACGAGAAATACAGTTTCAACAAAAGCTGTGTGTTCATTATTATGCGGGGTGAGGAAATGGTTATAAAAATGCTTTTAAAGATGCATCACATCTCATAATAACATATTTGTGTTTCTTGTTAAAAAGCTTCTCCTGACAAACCTGTGATGTCATCCCTCCCTGAAGACATCGAGCCCGAGACACGCGTCACCGTCAAATGCTCAGTCAACCACACATGCTCCTCTCACCCTCCCAAAATCAGCTGGAGCGTCCCAACAGCCCAAGAAACTATCAGCCACAATCACATGGGTGGAGGCGTCTGGGAAACAGTGTCCGCTGTGACCTTCATTCCAACTGGATATGAAGAGAAAGATGAAATTGTCTGCAGTGCCACATTTTGGGGTGGTAAAACACAGAATAATACTGCCATCCTGAGTGTTAAGAGTGAGTATCGACTGATACAGTTACATCTCAGATGTTTTAGAGCAGGGATGGGCAACTTTGGTCCTGGAGGGCCACTGTCCTGCAGAGTTTAGCTCCAACCCTGACAAAAACTCTTATCTAGTAATCCTGAAAACATTGATTAGCTTGTTCAGGTGTGTTTAATTAGGGTTGGAGCTAAACTCTGCAGTACAGTGGCCCTCCAGGACCGAAGTTGCCCATCCCTGTTTTAGAGGATCTCTGATTGTATACATCAGAGGTCTTCAATCCTGCTCCTGGAGGGCCAGTGTCCTGCAGAGTTTATTTCCAACCCTAATCCAACACACCTGAATCAGCTCATTAAGCTCTTCAGGATCTCTTGAATATACAAAGGCAGGTGTGCTGAAGCAGGTTGGAACTAAACTCTGCAGGACAGTGGCCCTCCAGGAGCAGGATTGAAGACCTCTGGTATACATGTTAACGAAAACAGCTTATGCATTGGTCAATGTTTTAATATGACTTTTCAAAAAGAAACAACTTCATGATGTGTGAGAGATGTGACTTTCCTTTTAGAAACTAGAGTTAAAGAGAATAAATTGGAGACTTTCGGGCTTTATGCCATTGCTCCATCACTTGTGTTCATCCTCATTTGTGTACTTGCTGGAGTCTGCATTTACAAGAGACGACACAGGTAAATGATTTCTCATCCTTCAGAATTTCTGTATTTACATTTGAGGTCTCTAACTCAAACTAGATGCCAAACAGAAAGTGAGGCAGTATCTTAAAAATGCTTTAAGGAAATTAAACAAAACTTTGGGCCCTATCATACACCCTGTGCAGTGCAGGGTGCAATATTTTAAGAGCGCGTTAGTAATATGCGCCTATAGGCTGGTCCACAACGCGCGTACACTCTGCTTATTACACACTCTGTGTGTAATAAGCAGAGTGTACTCGCACAGGGCACAATGCAGCAGCACACAAACTTGCCAAATATTAAAAATAAAAGGATATCAATGTAAAAGATTAATATTGTGTACATAAAGATATGGTTGAATCCAGCTTGTCCCGTAGATGGTCTGCTTGTGCACTTTAACCTCGCACACAAGCAGATCCGTTTCTGAGTATTCTGAGTACACCATTGCTGAGTATTTTCTCCTTAAAACTCCAGTGAACCGAAAACAGTCTCAATATCGCACTTTGAAATCGCTGGTGTTTCTGAAGTCACAAACTACCTTGTAACCAATAATGTCAACGACAACAAGTGGATCTCTGAGCTTGTGTGAGTGAGTGGAGGCGGGGCTAATTAGCATATTCATAGATCAGGGTATACTAAATGAGGCAAGGGTGTAGAGTTACATTAAAGCTATTTTAAAGGTATGAAGAATTTTTTTCAAGGAAAAAATGTTTAAATAAATTATTGACTACAGGGGGACTTTAAGAATTGCTTTTTTAACTTAAACCTTTTGAAAACTGGGCCTAAAATCATAAAACTCTTTAATGACAAAAGGTTGTCTTTGGATTCATTAGGACATAGGACATACTATTTAGGACATTCCATTTAAATATGGATCTGTTTTTATCAGTCAGCATTGCCAGTGTCTCATTTTTCATTGTCATTATTGATTGTAGACAACCCTGTCAAGATATGCAAGGATCACAAACACAATCTGAACATAGGTATGTGTGACATGTTTATTTCATCAAATTTCACTGATTAATTCATGTTAAAACCTTTAATTGGATAATAAAGTGACCATTTTAACTCTATTCTCCGATGTAGGAGATCAGTTTGGAACAGATTCTCAAGGTTGGAGTTTTCTTTACTGAATTTACATTTGTGTTTTTGTATTTGTTCCTGAGACTAATTGTTTGTTTTTTTCAGTCATTTTAATATGCCTGATGGTAGAGCAGCTTGGAATAACAGGGGAAACAGGGGTGATATCAGGCAAGTACAACATAAAAAGGTAAAAAAAAGGTATTTGTGTCCAATGCACTAAACTTGTGCAATCTACAGGTACACTGGAAATGCTCCTGAAAGACCACCGAAGCCTGAACAAAGGCAGGTTGAAAATATAATTATAATATTACAAAAATAAGTACAGTAAAAAAAAAAAAAATAAAAAGCATAAACTATGCACAAATTATGTTTGTAATCATACCATTTTACATCACTTGACTAAATGTTACATCTCTCAACAGACGGAGCATCTGGAGCCGATTTTCTAGGTAATCAATATTTACATTTTTGACACAATATTGTGTAATGCGTTTCATTTTTAAATAATAAAACCTTCCAATTTGATAACTTTTTTCTCTTTTTTTAGACACCAATCACCCAGAAACAATGCAAATCTGAGAGCAGAATACAAGTTAGTTTTTATTATAAAAAAAAAAGAATTCAGTAAAAAAAAATAAAAAAATCATACATTTTAGATTTGACAGTATACCTTTACATAAAAACACCAAACGTATCTTTGTATATTAAAAATAGCAATTAATATTAAAATGTATTTATATTAAAAAAATATTTTAACAAAAAATTGAATTATTTTAATACAATTTCCTCTCTATACAAATGACCAAAGCGGCATCACTGATGAACCTTCTCTCTTCACAGGGCAAACAACACATGTACAGTGTCAGGAAACAAGCCTTTCTCCAAACCTCATATTCCATCACCAAAGAGGTACAGTGCATTTGAACCACATATGAGTCCCTCAAGGTCTAAATTCATTATATTCACCATACACATAAAATAATACTGTTATTATGCAGTCTATGAAATGTTATTATTAAAGTTATAATAAAAGTGTCAAAAGTCCCCATGCCACTTCAAGATTCCTGAGTTTGGTTCTTTAACATTGTTTGTTATAATGAAAAAAAGAATAGCAGAATTTGTCATAGCTGCTTTTTTATAATTATGAATATTTCTTTCAATTTCAGAACCTTTGTATGTGTCCCTCTCCATTGTCAAATGATAGATGAGTTAAATAAATAATAACCAAAAAACAAACAAACACACAGTTAATTATAGTTAGGTAGGTTGTATCATTAGGTTAACAGTTGTTATGATGAATGCAAACATTTCTGTGATTTTTAAAATCTTTTTTTTCCCCATGCATCTCAGTGAGCCAAAATCCTACCGTGTGAGTATACATTGATCACTTCATTTCCTCTCTTACAGCATGAAAAACATTCCATTTATGTGATTTCAAATGATTTCTGAAAAATATGCTGAAATATGACTGACCTCTCTGTCTCTTTAAATTTTCCTTTAAGGGTTATGATAAAAATGCTGCTTGCTCCAACCTATATGGAAATGTCTGATGAAAATAAAACATTATCAGGGCTGTTTGGAGTTTGAGTCCCGATCACATCATTTCCCTGTCCTGTCCCTCTGTTCAACATTGTTTTATAAATGACAACGCGAAATGGATATGGAAAAATGAAGAAAAAAAAAATCTTTTTTAATGATCTTATGCTTTAGGGTGTTGAAACGTAAATACATAATTACAAAGTCTGTTTTTGAGTTTGTAGTTTGTATTGACTTTAACATGTTTTCATGCTTCATGCATTATCCTGTATACGAAATATATTACGAAAAAAAAATATTTTCTGGAAAACAAAATATCTTTTTTAATGATCTTATGCAGTTTAGGGTGTTGAAATGTGAATACATAATTGCAAAGTCTGTTTTTGAGTCTGTAGTTTGTATTGACTTTAACATGCTTTCATGCTTCATACATTATTCTGTATACGAAATATATTATGAAAAAAAAATATTTTCTGGAAAACAAAATATCTTTTTTATCACAACCAATTTTTTGTTTTTGTTTTTTGCATGGAAGTTATCCTTGTATTACCTGTCTTTAAAATAAAGAAACATACGTTTGGCTTGAGTGTTCACAGTTTTTTGTTTGTTTGCTCACAGTTGCTTGCTTTCATATATAAAAAGATATATATATTTTTAAGTCATTTCAAGTTTTTTTTTGAAAGTGTAGACATCCAAGCACAAATTAGCTCCCCTCCTCTTTCTGACCCCAACCTTAAGCCTTCATTTACTTCATTTACTTTTTTTGATACAATATATTCTTACCCAATCCACTTGTTTGAGCGGGGGACTAAAACCATTATAAAAAGGGAAATGATTTGTTACATTGAAGCAAAAAAATAGACGATTAATCATATATTTTGAAGCCACTTTCACTTCTCAGTTTGGTAGTTTCTTGTGGTAACAGGGCACAGCTGGAAACATCCAAAGATTGGCAAAAAGTAGACAAAAAAACCCCTGCAATTTAACTTGGACACCAGTAAAGTTCCCTAAAGAGGCATTTCCATTATCAAGACGTGCTCGACAGAACACTGTATTGCCTGCTATTAACATTTAGTCTATTTTGTATAAAACAGCAATCGTTTTGAGTGGGAGTATGACAGGACCTTTGTTACTTCATCTACTTGTCCAAGGTACAGTGTGTTTTCTTTAACATTTACATTTCTGCTTCTTTACGTTTTATCCATCAAATTAAAGAAAATCATTAAATTACTTAAGAATGATAAATGCTACACACATACAAGTATTGCAAAAGTTCCAAAATTGCCAAAAACAATTGAGCAAGAAAGCAAATAACAGTTAAAAAAACAATATGCTATTTAAATGACTATTGACCAGAATTAAGAATTAGGTATAATAATTGTACACTTCAGTCACATATACCAATGCTGGCAAGTCTACTGACCCAAATATTTACATTTGGCTATTTTTATTATATTGTAGTCTATTATGTAGTAGTAGTAATAATACTACTACTACTAATAATAATAAGGCAAGGCAAGGCAAGGCAAGGCAGGTTTATTTATATAGCACATTTCATACACAATGGTAATTCAAAGTGCTTTACATAGAAGAAATTAAAATAATCAAAAGAAATCAGAATAATTAAAACAGTTTAGAATAAAAGATAAAATACAGAAATAATCAAAAGAAATCAGAATAATTAAAACAGTTTAGAATAAAAGATAAAATACAGAAATAATCAAAAGGAATCAGAATAATTAAAACAGTTTAGAATAAAAGATAAAATACAGAAATAATCAAAAGAAATCAGAATAATTAAAACAGTTTAGAATAAAAGATAAAATACAGAAATAATCAAAAGGAATCAGAATAATTAAAAAGCATAACAGTACAAACAGTCGGACGAACAGTGGTACAGTGCTCATTCATTAAATGCACAGTTAAACAGAAGTGTTTTGAGTCTGGATTTGAATGTGACTACTGTAGGAGCACATCTGATCTCTTTTGGAAGCTGGTTCCAGCTGCGGCTGGCATAAGAAAATCACCTGTAAAGTCACTAAAGTTATGAAGACTGCTTTCCAGAGTTCTTTTCTGAAAGTGTGTGCTATCTGTTAAGCCTTTGTTTAAGCTATGCAGTTGGCCAGAACAGAATACAGTAAAAGTATATTATTCCAAGAATATTTACATACCATCAACAAGAATTGTAGAGGTGACATCATAAAATGCATAGGTGCGCCATCCAACATTTTCAGGGTCAATCCATGCATATATTTTTTCTCCATGGTGGGACGATTCCAGGTTTTTGATCAGCAGACTGCAATCCCAACTCGATTTTCTATATAAATCAGTTTTCCATCTGAACTTCTCAATGACATCATATGGATACCATGGATCATAAACTAAAGGATAACCTCTAGAGGCCCACTGATACCACACAACTCTACGTGGGTTTTCGGGTGGGTATGATGAGTAAGAGAAAGAACATGGTATAACCAGACAGGAACCCTGGAGGCCACGAATGTCTTTTGGCATTCTCACTTCCCATGCTAAAATATCATATAGCAGAACACCTGTGGGACAACAGGTGAAATTTCCAGCTTAACATTACAGTTTGATTTTGTACATAGTTCCTTTTTAACATTATTTTTAGTAATACACATATCAAAACATTGCTAAATATTGTTAAGCATTGTGAAACATGTTCATATGCTAATATGATTAACCACACTGTGTTTATTTTGCTGATACGACCAGAGAGAAACTGACTTGAGATCAGTTGGTTGAAAATAATTCAAAGAGTGAAAAGTGAAGGTAGTTCACTAAGCCCTGGAATCATTCATTTACAGATTTCAGATTTAATGCAATGAAATTCAGACATTTTTAAGTGTCCAAATACTATGGAGCCACAGTATGGTTAACAAAGTGATGTTAAGTACTTGTTCTGTTGATTTGTCCTATCTTGTCAGATTTTGCTACGTCTCATTAAAACAGTAGGTAGCACAATTCGACAGTGAAAAATGCTACCTATCAGACCAGCATCATATTTCATATCATATTCATGTGGTTTGAGGCTTTGTTAACATCCATATCTACCCCTTCCTAATCCTACCCTTAAACAATGCAGATATTTTTTAAATAAATATTAAATATTGATGTGCGCATGTGCAGTAAGCCCTGGACAATCTGACTGGTACGATGAAATGTCAGGACAGTACTAATTTTAATGTTCCTGTGAATTATAGTCAATCCACAGCAGCCCAGCATCAGTATTTATGGAGGTGAAAGGACGGGTGACATCATCACAGTAGCATGTTCGACTTTCCACACGTGTCCATACAGCAAACCAAACATCATTCTGAATGGTATAGAAGGAACTGATCAATTAGACAATACGCATATTGGAGACGGCTTGTGGAAAATCACTCTGACGCGCAAAGGCTTCGTAAAAGCAGAACGCTTGACTGTTAAGTGTTCTGTAACATATTATGGTGGCAAAACAGTGACAGCAACAAAATACAAAAGTGCCAAATGTGAATGAACACAAATATGAATTGTATATGTGAAATGCCACTGGAGCTATTACAAGAAAAAAATATATATTTTCTAGAAAACAAAACATCTTTTTTAATGATCTTATGCTTTAGGGTGTTGAAACGTAAATACATACAAAGTCTGTTTTTGAGTCTGTTGTTTGTATTGACTTTAACATGCTTTCATGCTTCATACATTATCCTGTATACGAAATATATTATGAAAAAAATATTTTCTGGAAAACAAAATAGCTTTTTTATCACAACCAATTTTTTGTTTTTGTTTTTTGCGTGACAGTTATGCTTGTATTACCTGTCTTTAAAATAAAGAAACATACGTTTGGCTTGAGTGTTCACAGTTTTTTATTTGTTTGCTCAAAGTTGCTTGCTTTCATATATAAAAAGATTAGGGCTGGGAATGTATTAGAAAAAAATAACTAATTAATCGCACAACTTGCTGTGATTAATCGCAATAATCACATTTTTTCCCAAAGCTTGTTATCAATACTTATACGTTAAAAAATGATACATTTACACAATGAAGTATATTTTAAACAGAACATTTTATTACAATGATCTTATGAACTGTGTAGACAGTCCCTCCTGGGAACTAGTATGGGTAATTCCCATAAAGTGCAACATTATAAAACAAAGTGTATAAGTTGAATTTGATCAGAACTCCTGAATCATCTTATAAAGTAAGGGCAAATGAACGGAAACTCCACTCCTCATCTACAAAGTGTGCTGTGTTGCCCAACTTAGTAGTTGTCATTGCTCACAGATGTCCAGTGATCTCCTGTGAGCGCGACGTTCGTTGCTTTCTCCAGCATGTCCATCCTCCGCGCCCTCTCGCTGTCATACAAACGGTGTATTCTCAACACAATCGTTCTTCTAGAGGGTAGATTGTAAGAAGTGTCTCCCGATGCAATTTGAATTACTTCTCGTAGTCCCTCATCATCTATCGTGTTAACTGGGCGGCAGTTTCTAGCTATCCATCTAGCTAAAGAATCGGTTAACATTTCAGTTACAGATTTGTTCATCGGCCCGCCATGATTAGGCCTACAGTACTCCAGTAAAGTGGATTGGCGAGACCCTCTGTAGCCTCGCTAGTTGCGGCAATAACACCTGGGTGTTTTGCGTTTAAATGGTATAGTAAAGACGAATTGCTTCGGTGGTATTTAAATTCGGCTGTGCAAATTGTACATACCAGCACTTTTCTGTCTAAAGCGCCATCAGGACATTTTTTAAATGTAAACTTTCCATCAAAAACTCCACCGTTATCGCTCTCCATCATGCAGTGTGATTTGGCTCAGTTAGCACACTTATCTGTCGCAACAGGAAGTTAATAAAATGGACGCAATTGGCTTGCGTCAATTGCGTTAATTTATTTTAATGCGTTAAACATGTCAAATTAATCGCAGAGATTAACGCGTTAATTTTCCCAGCCCTAAAAAAGATATATATATATTTTTAAGTCTTTTTGCTTTTTAAGTCTTTTTTTGTCATTTCAAGGTTTTTTTGAAAGTGTAGACATCCAAGCAATTACAAATTAGCTCCCCTCCTCTTTCTGACCCCAACCTTAAGCCTTCATTTACTTCATGAATATTAGATTGTGCTTTTGTTGATCCTATATATTCTTACCCAATCCACTTGTTTGAGCGGGGGACTAAAACCATTATAAAAAGGGAAATGATTTGTTACATTGAAGCAAAAAATAGACGATTAATCATCTATTTTGAAGCCACTTTCACTTCTCAGTTTGGTAGTTTCTTGTGGTAACAGGGCACAGCTGGAAACATCCAAAGATTGGCAAAAAGTAGACAAAAAAAACCCTGCAATTTAACTTGGACACCAGTAAAGGTCCCTAAAGAGGCATTTCCATTATCAAGACGTGCTCGACAGAACACTGTATTGCCTGCTATTAACATTTAGTCTATTTTGTATAAAACAGCAATCATTTTGAGTGGGAGTATGACAGGACCTTTGTTACTTCATCTACTTGTCCAAGGTACAGTGTGTTTTCTTTAACATTTACATTTCTGCTACTGTACGTTTATCCATCAAATTAAAGAAAATCATTAAATTACTTAAGAATGATAAATGCTACACGCATAAAAGTATTGCAAATGTTCCAAAATTGCCAAAAACAATTGAGCAAGAAAGCAAATAACAGTTAAAAAAACAATATGCTATTTAAATGACTATTGACCAGAATTAAGAATTATGTATAATAATTGTACACTTCAGTCACATATACCAATGCTGGCAAGTCTACTGACCCAAATATTTACATTTGGCTATTTTTCTTATATTGTAGTCTATTATGTAGTAGTAGTAGTAGTAATAATAATAATAATAATAATAATAATAATAATAATAATAATAATAATAATATGCCTGTTGAGAATTAAAACAATGACTGCTTAAATACTCATTAATGACTCCAACTTTCGTCCCACAGCTGTTCTGCTGTTTGATACTTTAGCATGGGAAGTGAAAATGCCAAAAGACATTCGTGGCCTCCAGGGTTCCTGTCTGGTTATACCATGTTCTTTCTCTTACACATCAAACCCACCCAAAGACCCACGTAGAGTTGTGTGGTATCAGTGGGTCTCGAAAGGTTATCCTTTAGTTTATGATCCGTTGCATCCAGACGATGTCATTGAGAAGTTTAGAGGAAAAACTGATTTATATGGAAAATCGAGTTGGGATTGCAGTCTGCTGATCAAAAACCTGGAACACACCCATCATGGGGAGACACTGTATGCATGGATTGACCCTGAAAATGTTGGATGGCGCACATATGCATTTTATGAAGTCACCTCCACAATTGTAGTTGATGGCAAGTACTATAATGTCTAAGTTTTTACTCCTGATCTGTTTATGAGAGTAGGTTGCCTAATTGTTACATTTCTGCCATTTGTAGCAAGCCCAGAGCCGCCCAGCATCAATATTTATGGAGGTGAAAGGATGGGTGAGACTATTACAATAATATGTTCAACTTTCCACACGTGTCCATACAGCAAACCAAACATAATTTTGAACGGTACTGAAGGAACTGATCAATTAGACAATGAGTATCTTAAAGACGGCCTGTGGAAAATCACTCTGACACGCACAAGTGTCGTAAAGGCAGAAAGCTCCACTATTGAGTGTTCTGTAACACACCATGGTGGCATAACAGTGAAGGCTTCAAAAAGTAAAACTGGACAGTGTAAGTGATATATGTTTATATGCATGTTTACACTAATGGGCCTTTTGAATCATTAGTTATGATACTTCATGATGTCCATTAATAAGGATTAATCTAATCATTTTAGCCACTTTCCATTATGAGGCAGACAAAACTGTTGGACTGAAGCTTGTATGGCTTCAATACCTAGTGCCCTCATTTGTGTTTCTCCTCGCGTGCATACTTGTTGGAGTCATCATATACAAGAGACGACACAGGTATTTGTATGTGTGTGTTTCTTTAGTTTGATACTTATTCTTTATAAAAGTTTTAGACCTGTGTATCTATGTATTTCTCTTCAGCGAACATGTTTAGGTTCTCATATTGTCATTATTGATTGTAGACAGCCTCATACACAAGGGTCAATAACACAATTTGAACAGAGGTAAGTATTGCATATTCAATTATTATATTCATTTTCTTGAAAACCTATTGATTCATGCTATAGCCAACAATCTTAACATTTCTTAAACACTATCTTTTTCTCTGATGTAGGAGATCATGTTGGAACAGATTTTCAAGGTTGGAATTTTCTTTATTGAATTTAATTTATTTTTAAGTATCTTTATTTGGTCATGAGACTAAATTTTAAATTCCTCCACCAGACAAATGAGTATGTCTGAAAGAAGTGCAGTTCAGACAAACAGGGAACACAGGCGTGATGTCAAGTTCAACATACATGGGTAAAATATAAGTTTGATTTACTTAGCGCTGGTTTACTGTATGTTACTAGTTCAAATATCTCTAAAGCACTAACTGGTGTCATCTACAGTAGTTACTGGACAGACTGGTCGTTTATGTTTTAGTGGTTTTGATTTTTTAGTAAATCTTTCTGTAGATGACATTGTTACACCAGTAGCTGGCGACAAGTGACTGTCTATATGGGTGATTCACTAAATCGTTCAATTGGGTGATTTGCTCAAAGCATCCATTAATTCCAGAACCAAACAAGTGATTCACTGAATTCAAAAATGCATATTAGCATACTTCTTTTACTATTTCTTTTATAGAAAAATAAGGGCTGCATCCGAAATCGCATACTCTCTTGAGTAGGTACTTATTTTGAACAAGTAATTACTTTGCGACCGCTAAAAAAGTATGTTCTATATAGTATGAATGTGTGTAGTATAAATGTAATCTAGATGTATACTTTCACCTTATTGTCATTATCATGTGGCCTACCAGTGTCAGTTCCGTCACTTCACTGCCATTCACAAATCCTCTCCGTGGCCTTATGGGATAGTAAATTGTCATCGTATGCACACTTCAGAATCTCGCCAGAAGTAATAGGTCATCTGAGTACGTTTTGCCAACTCTTTTACTGTACTGTGAATTCGGACATACTTCTTCTGTTGTTTTTTGCCTATAGTAGGAAAGCATACGATTTCAGATGCAGCCACCGTAAAAGTAGTAAGAGTAGTGTGCTTTGTGGTCCCAAATTGAGTAATTGTCTTTATGAGTGATTCATTTTTTCAATTATTTATTCATTCAAAAACAACATTGTTTGTGAGTCATGGTCCAACGGATTCGTTAAAAACTGTGATTTATTCATAACGCCACTTTATGTGCACTCAATATTTACTTTTGATTTATTGTTGTTTAAACTTTCTTGTGTAGGCCTATAAGTGTTGTATCAAAGCAGTAATACTGCAATCACGAAAATTATTAACACATTGCTGGAGCCTTATGATAAGGCCTCTTGAAGTGGCATTACTTAAAGAAAATTGTTCTCTATACAGAACCAACACATGTGGAAACAAGCCTTTCTCCAAACCTCGTATGCCATCACCAAAGAGGTAAAGTGCATTTGAACCCCCTTTGTTACACAGCAAAATAAGACCTTTGTATTCAGTCTATGAGCAGAGTGTTGCCATGCCACATTTAACTTAACTGGTGTCAGGATGAATACAGATATTTATGTTTTTGTTTTTTCATTCTTTTTCACCATGCACCTCAGTGAGCCAAAATCCTATTCAGTAAGTATATCATTTATTTCTACCATTATTAAACTGTGGAACACATATTCAGAATCTATGATTTCAAATGCTGTCTTGAAACATTATTTTCTGACCTTTTTATCCCTGTTTGTTCCCCCCTTAAAAACATGAAGGATTATGATGCTGAATACACTAACATGGATGAACTCAACATGTATGGAAACATCTGATGATAACGAACAAGTTTCTGTTCATACACACAGCAAAAAATAAATAAAAAGAAGAAATAAAAGAAAATACAGCAGATAGTATACTTTTAGAAATATAGTCACACTCTGTTCATGTATTATTGAGAATATATCCAGAAATAAATATAGCATTAGAAACTAGATCACTTGCTGTAGTTCATTAGAGATGGAGGCTTTTATATGCTTGAGAACAACATGTTTTTATTAGCCATCATGGAGAGCTCGCAAACACTAGTATCACTTATACATCCCCTTTCCTTAGTTTTATACTTCCCTCTAATCAAAAGTACTATTTTTTCAAAAACATCTTTGTAACATTTATGCAGTGCAAAACTGAAATTGTGACTGAGAATAATAATAAAAAATCTGAATTATTCCTTACAAATTATACATTCTTTACATCAGAATTTCAACAACTTGCATAGTTAAACAGTGTACTTCGGATTACACTTTGAAATCCGGCGATATCTAGTATGATATGGTAACTTTTGAGCAGTTGGCTCAGCTGGAGTGTTTTCTTCAGCATGCATTGCATGAAAAGTGGAAATAAAGTAACTAAGGAGTAGGCAATAGATCTTTAACTGATTTTGAATGTGGTGTTCTTGCGTTTATCAGACGAGCTGGCACATCGACCACAATGTGTGCAGTTCATATTGTTATCACGCTCAAAGCCTCCTGGACCTTCGAGGATACCAGTAGATAATAAGCAGGTTTAATATACTAAGAGATATGTCTCATCAATGTGGTGGTGGGATCAACGGACTACAAACCAAAATGCATTCTCAGTAAAAACTACAATACCCAGACAAAAAATGCCACAAATGCTCAAGACAAGTATACTACAGAGGTCTTCAACCCTGCTCCTGGGGACCCATCAAACACACCTGAACCAACTAATCAAGTTCTTCAGGATAGCTTGAAAGTCACAGGCAGGCATGCTGAAGTAGGTTGGAAATAAACTTTGCAGGATAGGTGGTCTCCACGAGCAGGGTTGAAGACCTCTGCTTTAGAGCACTGCAGTGTTGACAGTATTTTTGTAGGCCAACCCAAAACTTAGCATCACCCTGGTTCCCGCGACAAAAAAACCCCAAAAACAAATATGATTTTTCCATTGGCTTTTGTATTATCGCGGATAAACTTTCTGCAAGTTTATTTAAACAAATAAACATGCAGAAATGCAACAATAACAAAGTAAGAAGAAGTACAGAACGGATTTCCAGAAATGTGATTTGATTTTTTAGCAATTTGTAAAAAAAAATTCATGTGAATTTATTTTTTATTTATTTTTTTTGCCATTCACACTTGCGAAAATATAATCTTATTCCAGATATGCACAAACATGAATTTGGATTGACAGTATGAACAAGTTTTCTGTGTGTAGACTCCGAGGAAATCCTGCTCTCCCCTTATCAGGAAACACATATTTGATAGGTATAAATAGGTATTAATTTTGCTCTTGGTTCACATCCACTTCTCTTGTTTACACAGAGGACTACTGAGAAGGTAAGAATTAAAAAATAAAGTATGTAACAGTGCTTTAGGAAAAATTGTTTTACACTGTAATTCTTCTGGTGGTCAAAGGGCTCAAGAAACTCAAAAATAGAAATTACTATTAGAAAAACTATAATTTAGGTGGTAAACTAGTCTAAATAACTAAACTCGTTCCAAAAGTATGTTTTGAAGTGAATGCAATAGAATAACCATTCTGAGTTCCACAAAGAACATTAAACAGTTCTTAAGAGAACCATTTTTCAGCGGGAAGAACATTTTAATAATCTAAATAACTATTTTCCTCTATAAAGAACCTTTTGTGCAATGGAAAAGTATGTTAAAGGTTCTTAATGGAACCATATGACAATAAAGAACCCTCGATAGCACTTTATATGAAGCCCATGCTTATAATGAATTATAGCACCATTTATACTTATTTATAAGTATGTATTTATAAGTAAGTATTAATATTTTATAAATATATTTATAGAGACTCATTAAGACCTATACTGCATTATAAGAACCGTTATAGTTACATTTATATTATTTTTATAATTACTTATGAGTCATGCATTTTCTTTTTCAATGCACACACTCATAATTCATACACTGATGTACGTATAAGTATTAATTAGTCAGTTATGGTTCCATGAATGTATTTATAAAGATGCAACCTGCATTGTTATAATGTTATTATATTATAGTTGCAATGCCTTTTTTGTAATTTAGGTTTATTTCTGTCAAATAAGTGAATATATTGTAATTAGCTGTGTTGTATTCTTATTGTGAGTGATAATACAGATAACTATAAATGCATCATTGATTGCTTTAAGTAAAGTGAAAACATAGGATGCAATTTTCCTAAAGAAAATGTTAAGAAATCATAAAGATGTGATCATTATACATTTTAAGTTGTTTACTTGTTAATGTAGCATAACTAATGAACAATAATTCCTGTAATAAAAAAATAAAAAAATAAATAAAAAAATAGAAATCAATGATGCAAACAGTTAATGTTACATACAAAACACTGCAACAATATTTTCTAAAGTATAATTCTAAACTGCTATAAGCAATACAATGCATATGGCTGAGGAGAGATTTTAACCAATCAAAATGACCATGATCTGAGAGTCGCACATGGTAATTTAACTTTATATATATATATAATATTTATAATGTTGTGTTATTAATTATGTTAATTGGATTTGTTGTATTTCTGTTGCGACTTCCACTGCATTGGAGGACATTGGCACGAGAGACTTGTAAAGGACTGAGTAATGCATATTTTGAATATTATATATTTTTATTTCTTATATTTACATTTACATTTATTCATTTAGCTGACGATTTTATCCAAAGCGACTTACAATTGCTATATTTCAGAGGTCGCACGCCTCTGGAGCAACTTGGGGTTAAGTGTCTTGCTCAGGGACACATTGGTGTCTCACAGTGGATTCGAACCCGGGTCTCTCACACCAAAGGCATGTGTCTTATCCACTGCGCCATCACCACCCCATATACACCCCATAATATAGATAACTATATTATCTTATGCTGTCAAAAAAGAGAGTGAGACAAATACACAATGAAAGACATCTGTATGAATCGTGGCTTTTTTCATAGACCAGTGCAGGTTTATAAATCAGTGTATTTGGATTATGAGCATGCGCATTGAAAAAGCAAATGCATGACTTAAAATTATAAAAATAATATAAATGTAACTATAACTGTTCTTATAATGCGGTAGGTCTTAATGAGTCTTTCTAAATATGTTTATATAATAGTAATAGGCTACTTACTTATAAATAAGTAATGGGGCTATAATTCATTATAAGCATGGGCTTGTTAGAATGTGTTATCGAGGGTTAATTGTTTAGAATGTAAAGGGAGATGTGCATTGCTATTCAATGCTGAACTGCAAAATGTTGTATATATTTTTAACAATTACAGTTAATTTGAACTGTTGTTTTTGTAATGATCCACGAACATGAAAGGACCACTGTATCTTCATTTACTTTTCCAAGGTACAGTGTCTGTTTTCCTCCCTTTTTCCTTTTTTTGTGCAATTCTGTATCTTTAATACACTTTTCGGTCACACTTTAGATTTGTGTCCAACTTTGGCTTATTAATAGTTATTAAGGTAGTTGTTAAGTTTAGGTACGGGTAGGATTGTACAATATGGTAATGCAGAATAAGGCATTATATGCTTTATAAGTACTAATACAGCCAATATCATAGTAATATGCATGTGTAACCACTTTAAATTTATGTAGTTATCAGACTCTTAATTTGAAGGAAAAATGTAGTAACCACTATTAGAGAGTAATAGAGTGTGAAGAAAAAAGTTATTTTCCAGTGAAATCCAGGGGAAGAAACATCTTTTCATACTTTTATTTTGAGGAACTCCGGTGAGTGTTTTGTTACTCCATTGTTGCTCTGTAATCAGTCATATGTGTTCAACTAATGATTTACTTTAAGAAATATGATTGATAACTAACTGATGATGAGTAAATATTGAAATATGCATGTTAAAGATAGTTTTGTCATTAAACCAATCGGAGTTGAAACCAATGTGATGTTAAAATCAACTGTGTCACATACTAATTAATGTGAATTGGTTTGTGTAAACAGAGCCATTTGATGATAGTTTGATATTGTTAATTAACTCTGGGGATATATTGTTGTAAAAGAATCAGAGTATGTGATTTGATGAATATGTATGTATGACATTTCAGTGTTTGAATCATTCAATAATATGTCATACATTGTTCTGTTTAGTGTTGATTAAGTGGGTATATTCTCACAGGATTTTCTTTGTAAAACAAGTTAATGAATTAATATGCAGTTGAAGAAAGATCTGAAATTTCATGTGATTTATATCTGTTGTCAATTCAGATGAAGTGAATGAATGAGTGACAAGTTCTCTGCATTATGTAGTTTTTTTTTCTTCTTCTTGTTGTTTCCTGTTGATGTGTACTCCTTGAGTTGACCGTGGATGAGTGAACGGCGAGCCAACAGTGCCTAGTTGATGTGACAATGCGTCTTTCTCTGGAGCGAGCTCAGTATCCTTAATCTGTCATCAAACAGATAAGAGAATACAATACACCATACACTTCAGATACTTCTGCTTCTATTTTTTTCTACTTCAATATTTCTTTCCTGGAAGGATCAGACTTTATATAAAAAAAGACAAAGGAAAATACTTTCTGAACTGTGTTGGGGAACCATTTATTTTATTTGTCATACCAAACAGGCCTGATTGTATTTTTTTTTAATCCTATTGATTGTATTTTTTTTTCTATTGATTGTATGTTTACAAATTTGTACTGGTACCAATACAGTACATTTTCTTTTTATTTCACAAATTGTAGTGAAATTGCTGTCTCAAATCCTCCTCACGGACTTAGACGTTAACTCTATTGTAATGCTACTGTGCCCATTCAAAATGATCAGTTAATTTAGAACCCTACACTGGAGTGATACAACGTCTTACACATGCTAATAAGCAACTAGTTAATAGTGAGAATTGGACCCTAAACTTGTTACCAACTTTTCTTTTCCAGTTTATTTTTAAATTGAACACACAGGAACATATTAATCTACATAAAGCCCATAATCAAATACCACATTTGCAAATTCTTACGCACATAGGGAATCCTTTGCACACAAACACATTTATGTCAGGGAGAAAATGTATATAAACAGACACTATAATATCCTCAACTTTATCTACATTTTGAAAGACATAGGTTTTGGCTCGGGGGCCACATAGGGGTTTAACTAGTACATTAGCGGCAATATAGCAAGACTGCATCTGAAATTCAATTAATCTGCTAAGATTTGTGTCTGTGTGTGTGTCATATAAGATATAATTGTGTACTCAATCTAATAGCAACAGTACATGATGTATAATTTATTGCAGTATGTCTGTGTCTGCCCCAGAAAGACAAAACACAACAACTATGCCAAAAGTAAAGTATTTATGCAAGATTTATTATCTCTTAGGCAATACATTACTACAAAAAGTATTATACTATTTATGTTTATTTAAAGAGACAAATCTACAGAAAAGAATACAGTCAGTGATATTAAAGGATTAGTTCACCTCAAAATGAAAATTTCCCAATAATTTACTCACCCCAATGCCATCCAAGATATCCATGTCTTTCTTTCCTCAGTGGAAACATTTTGGAAACTACCATCATTTTGAAGTCCAAATCAATGCAGTTTCAAAGGTCTTTGAAGTGCTTCAAAGGACTGTGCACAATCGCAGCTGAGGAGGAGGGTCTTATCTAGCGAAACGATGGTCATTTTCACACACACAAAAAAAAAAATATATATATATATATATAGTTTTTATTATATTATAGTATATTATATATATTACAATTGTTTGGATTGAGCTGATCTGCAACACGCCGGGAACTACGTCATCACGTTGAAAGGTCAGGCTCGATGTCGCCGGCGCCGGTGGAAGTACCGGCCTACTGCGACCAATACAATTTGAACTATCCTCCTTCGCACGGTCGAGTGGGGCGGTACTTCCGCCGGCGCCGGCGCCATCGAGCGTGACCTTTCAATGTGATGATGTAGTTCCCGGCGCGTTGCAGATCAGCTCAATCCGAACAATTGTAGTTGAAAATGACCTATTGTTTCACTAGATAAGACCCTCCTCCTCAGCTGCGATTGTGCGTAGTCTGTTGAAGCAAACATCAACAAGCAAATGAAAGGAATTTTTTTTGACGAAAAACTTAGTCTGACTGATAACAAACTGCCGGTTTAACAAATTGCCGGTTTTTCAAAGCTTCAAACTGATTCAGTGTTTTCTTTTAGTCACCTTAATTTGTGAATTATTTAAGTTAAAAAAATGTATTTAGTGTAGGCCTATTTTATATTTTTCTCTGTTGTCACTATCAGAAATGCTGCAGGTGAGTGAAAATGTAATGTGAATCTAGGTTATTTTGTTCTGTATGCTGCTGTTTGCACGTTAATATAAACCCGTGAAATTTTTTTTGGGTATTTTTAACGGGTCACAGACACTCGTCAATTTTATTTTTATTTAATGCCAATTCAATATTATAATCTTATCAGTTAACGGTTAATACTCAGATAACGAGCGGCGGTTGTCAGTCGGGAAAATTAACCGTAATGAGCATCCCTAGTGTGGAGCAAGTGGTGGTTTGTTGTTGTCACACTAATTGCGTTTTCAGATTCTGTACTACTATTGGTTTTTGATTTGCCTCAAAACTTCAGTTAGAGGTAAAATTTGATCGCAATCGTCACTGTCGTTTTTTTTGGCGAACGTGTCAAACTATCAATCAAAGAAATGTTGGCCTAGGATCAGAGGTATCTTATAGGATTCCCAAAATTTGTCTCAGAAGGCCAAATCCTGGCCAAAATCGTACAGTGGGCACCCAGCTTTACAAACATAAACAAAACCCGGCTTCGTGGATGGTGGTTTGTTTAAACATTATGATTTGTTGGCTGCTGTAAAATTACTTAAAAAAATACTTTAAAAAAATGGCAGATACCGAACATGCAAGACACCAGAATGTCCCTATGGTTACCACAGTGTTATGGCGTTATTTTCCTGTCAAATGTCGAGAGCGTATTATTGTAGCGCGAAAGTACATTAATATAATGCGCGAGTGCGAATCTCTCTCCTCGCGCGCGGAATATAATGTGCCGAGCGCGAATCTCTCTCCTCGCGCGCGGAATATACTGTGCCGAGCGCGAATCTCTCTTCTCGCGCGCGGGAACATGGCGCGCGCTCTCAGATATACTCTGCTCTTGTAAGAATTTTCTCTGGGCTCGCTCAGAGAATATGCCTGCACTTAAAACGTGTTCAGTGCAATCGCGAATCTCTCCTCTTCGCTTAAAGAATATGGAGGAACAAACCTGCAGAAATTAAAAATGAATAAAAGAATAGAAATGAATAAATAAACAAATAAATATGCGAATAAATGTAAAAATAAATAAATAAATGACTATCTAATAAATTACACATTTATGTACAATTATATTTTTTCCATTTTTTTTTTTACATTTATTTTTTTATGCATTTATTTATTTATTTTCAATTTTATTTATTTTCACATTTATTTATGTATATATGTATTTATGTCTACATTTATTTATTTGTACATTTATTTATTTATACATTTATTTATTTATGCATTTATTTATTTATTTATACATTTATTGCTCTGTATGCTAATGAGGGGGTCTTTTACCTACAGTTTTTCTCAATTGCTTTGGCTCAGTTCTCAAATGTTTTTTTTATTTCCCAAAACATTAAGTTCAGATCTCTGAACAATTCGCTTCTTTTTCACATCAGATTGGAATTTCTTATTGATTTGAGCAAATTGCAAATGCTTTGGCACATGTGTGCAAAGAGTACATACAACTGTCTGCAGTTTGGACAACAAATAATTGCATATGGCTTGTTGATCAAAACTGATGACTCGATTCTCACTTACACTGTCAAACACTTCAGAACTTCTCAGACATTTTTTATTGTGTAAGCCATCACATTCAAAACGATCTATTCAATTATCATAATTAGTATACATGAATGTATATTCTAAAATATATCTGACATTGACATTGTTTGTAATGTTTGCTAAATTGGCACATGACCTCTAATTGCATTCGCAATCTAATTGCAAATTACCTCTAATATGAATCAACCATTTAACCATTTAACCAATCAACTTTGGGAGTATATATATAATAAATATATATATAATATAGTCTATATATATATATAGATTGCCCACAGCACAATCACTGCTGTAGAAGTTTTTGAGAATGGAGGACGTTCACAACCCTGAACTGCAGCAACATGCTCATGGAAGAGCAATTGGAAGGCGTGTAAGAATACGTGGTGGTGGTAGAGGAAGAAATAATCGAGGAAGAGGTGGAAATAGAAGAGTCAGAGTCTCTGATGAAATCAGAGCCACACTTGTGGATCATGTCATAAATCATGGTTTAACAATGGAAGAGGCTGGTCGAAGAGTACAGCCTAATGTAAACAGGTCCACAGTGTCATCAATTGTGCAAACCTTTCGTAGGGAAAACAGGTAAATATGTTTTTTTGTTTTGTTTTACAGTATGTAAAGTATTTTTACAGTATAAACAACAATATTGTAAAGGTAAATGCAAGTCTATTTGTTTATTCTATAGAACTGCACGACAACCTCGCGCTGGTGGCAGAGCAGCAGTATTTAACCAACTGCAAGAACAAGAAATTTGCAACATGGTCATAGCCAACAATTCCATCAGGCTAAGAGAGATCCAAAGTGCAATCATAAATGACAATAATGTCTTTGCAAATATAAATTCTGTCAGCATTTCCACCATAGACAGAGTTTTAAAAAGACATCAGATGACTATGAAACAGCTCTATAAGGTGCCATTTGAGAGGAACAGTGAAAGAGTCAAGGCGTTGCGGTACCAGTATGTCCAGGTAAACCATTGGTGTGCACTTAGTGAGGTTTCCTGTTTTTCTAAGATGCCTGTATTACTTTACTGTAAATTTCAGAAACCCATAAGAAAAAACATTTACTGTTACATTTTTTTCTGTGTTTCTTCATAGAGAATCATGGAGTTAGAAGTACATGAAACGACCCACATTCTTGTTTTTGTGGACGAGGCTGGGTTTAATCTGTCCAAAGGCCGGAGACGTGGTCGCAATCTCATTGGACACCGAGCCACAATTGACAGACCAGGCCAACGTGGGGCCAATATTACAATGTGTGCTGCCATTTCAGAGAACGGTGTGAGCACACATATTCCACACATTGGGCCCTATAATACCCAACTTCTCCTGGCCTTCCTAAATGCACTTTACAGAGACCTGATTCCAGAACAAGAAAGAGGTTTAGTTAGACCACATTTGCCTAATTATGTTGTTGTCTGGGATAATGTCAGCTTCCACCGAACCAACAGTGTTAGGGACTGGTTTGCTGCACATGAAAGGATAACAGTGGAATTCCTTCCACCATACTCTCCATTCCTAAATCCAATAGAAGAGTTTTTTTCAGCATGGAGGTGGAAAGTGTATGATCATAGACCACAAAATCAGATTTCTTTGTTGGATGCCATGAATGCTGCATGTGAGGACATCACAGCTGACCATTGCAGGGGATGGGTGCGGCATTCAAGGAGATTTTTTCCACGGTGTGTGGCAATGGAAAACATCAGATGTGATGTTGATGAAAATCTTTGGCCTGACCAACGTGAGCGACAAGATGTCCACCAAGAATAATTTGTTTGTTTTGTTTTTTTTCCCATGAATGTTATTTGTTGTTTGTGTATTTGTGGTAATACACAAATATGAAATGTAAAGTGATTCTTGTTACTCTTGTCAGTTACTTTACATGTACAGTAAATACACTTGTATTGTGTATATACACATGAAGTACAAAAATAAACACTGTAAAAATACAAATGTTCATAGACTTTTTTTTTTCTACATACTATTGACTTTTCTCAACAAATATGAGATTTGTTTACAGTAAACCCTTAATTTTCATGGTTGACTGTTGTGGTGAAAAAACAACTAAACATTTTGACCAGTGTGGCTCACACAATGACAAAAATACTTTAGATTTTGGTGGCCTTGGCCAAATTATTGACACAATAACTAGGTTTTGAAGCATGAATTAAATGTTTTGGGTGAGTAACTACATTTTGCAGACATGCTATAAAGTTTTGAAGTTCCTGCAAACAGTTGTGACATTTGCACTCACAGTTTAGAGAATGTTAAGACTGTTTCGAAAAATGTGCCAAAGCAATTGAGAAAAACTGTAAGACATAGCAATCGATCTCAGAGTGGCAGTGCTGAAGCATTGAGGCCACAGTGACACCTTGTGGTGTGACCAAATACGCAAGAGGTTTGTGGACATGACTTTTCAGGTCAGCAGGAAATAAATGACATAGAGATGGGCAACATGGCCAAAATCTTATAACACGGTTTATGTCCTTTAATATGCCCTAACTGTATGTAGCTAGCCAGTGGGCATATGATGTCAATTTAACATCAATATGACATCAAACATTATGTCAAAATGACGTCACGAAATAGGTCAAAAATGAAAGTCATATTGACGTCAAAGTGTCGATGTCAAGAGTTTTGACCTCTGCTGATGTGATTAATTGAGTGATGATTGGCCAATATTGAAGACACCTGATGTTAACAAGCAGAATCACTGAAGGAGAAAATCACACATTTCAATATTCAAAATATTATATTAAAAAATGAATCTCATAACATTATTTACGCAACTGTAATTGCAGTGTAAATGCATCCATGGCTCCTCTTCATTAACAGTCTGTGTAAATAATATCTAATGCCATTCAGAGTCAGCGTCACACGTCCCACATCTGCAGTGCGAAGATGGATTTTGTTGAAACTGATTTTACTGGTGACAGCCCTATAGTAGTGCCTTATTAACTGAATTGATCAGTTAAACTTAAGAACTTATAGGCTACATGATGATGCATATAGCCTATAATATATGGAGGACCGAACCTGCAGAAATTAAAAATGAATAAATAAATGAATAAATAAACAAATAAATATGTGAATAAATGTAAAAATAAATAAATAAATGACTATACTTTTATTTCCTTATTTATGTATAATTATAAGAGTAGGCCTATGCATGGTAAACCTATAGCCTATAGCTACATACAGTTAGGGCATATTAAAGGACATAAACCGTGTTATAAGATTTTGGCCATATTGCCCATCATTTATTTCCTGCGTGACCTGTAAAGTCAGGTCCACAAACCTCTTCCGTATTGTTTGGTCACACCACAAGGTGTCACTGTGGCCTCAATGCTTCAGCACTGCCACTCTGAGATCGATTGCTATGTCTTAGGTAAAACACGCCCCCCTCATTAGCATACAGAGCAATAAATGTATAAATAAATAAATGTATAAATAAATAAATGCATAAATAAATAAATGTATAAATAAATAAATGTAGACATAAATGCATATATACATAAATAAATGTGAAAATAAATAAAATTGAAAATAAATGCATAAATAAATAAATGTGAAAAAATATAATTATACATAAATAAGATATTTATATAAATAGTATAAATAGTAATTTATTTATTTATTTTTACATTTATTCGCATATTTATTTGTTTATTTATTAATTTATTCATTTTTAATTTATGCAGGTTTGGTCCTCCATATACTTTAAGCGAAGAGGAGAGATTCGCGATTGCACTGAACACGTTTTAAGTCCAGGCATATTCTCTGAGCGAGCCCAGAGAAAATTCTTACAAGAGCAGCGTATATCTGAGAGCGCGCGCCCAGTTCCCGCGCGCGAGAAGAGACATTAGCGCTCGGCACAGTATATTCCGCGCGCGAGGAGAGAGATTCGCGCTCGGCACATTATATTCCGCGCGCGAGCAGAGAGATTCCGCTCGCACATTATATTAATGTACTTTCGCGCTACAATAATGCGCTCTCGACATTTGACAGGAAAATAACGCCATACAGTGTCAGTCATCGCATTTTCAAGATTAAGTTGTGTTCCATACACACAAAGCGATAATTGAGGGGCTTCACCCCTGTATTTAAATGCAGTTGCCACTCCTGAAATGTTGCAGTGTGTGCATGCCCTTAAGAGAAATACATCGATAGAGAAATACATCGATACAAACTTCCGATCTCATGGCAAAACAACTATTTTATGAGGTGGTGATTTCATATGAATTCGTACGATGTGAGTATACGTACAATTTTTACGAGAAAAAAAGTAAGAATGAAGGTCCACCCACACCTAACCCAACCCCTATGGGGTGTAAGCAGATTGGTACGAATAACCAACAATTCGACAAAACCTAAAATAGTCTCAAATTGCCATGAGATTGTGTTCAACATACACACACACAGGGTTACCTGTGTTGTTTCTTGTATGATGACTCCAGAAAGTATGCAATGAGGAGAAACGATACTCGGTTACTAACGTAACCTCGGTTCTCTCTAGAAGAGGGAACGAGTATTGCGTAAGTTTAGCTTACGCTACGGGAAAGATTCATCTTCTCGAGATACTGAAGCCAAAAAATTATCCTTAATTTTTGTATACCTTGTCAACGCAGTGCAGCAGCTAGCAGACCTAGAGCAGGCTATCTTGCGTGCTCATTGGCTGCCCTGCGGGCAACTGCTGCAGCCTACCAGTGAGCCGGGCGTGACATCACGCCCAATGAAGGGCGCCCGCGCCTTCATAGCGTCACAGCCCGCCAGAATGGGCGTGGCTTAAGCCTATAAAGGAATGGGCTGTAGGCTGCTTCCCTGGTTTTTGTCGACTGAAGCGAAGTCGCTCGTGGCGCGAGCACGGCCGGTTACGCAATACTCGTTCCCTCTTCTAGAGAGAACCGAGGTTACGTTAGTAACCGAGTATCGTTCTCTTACGAGAGGTTCTCTCGTATTGCGTAAGTTTAGCTTACGCTACGGGAACACTTTGTCAACGCCGTGCGCGCCAAGCATCCACATGAGACCCCGAACTTAGGGGGGAACCCCATAAGTGGAAGAATAAGGTGGCCGGCCATTCCGCGGGCCATCACTTGTACACAAGCACTCATAGGGAATACAGAGCAGCGCGGGCGCGGGGTCTGTATAGGCACATGGCATAATCCCTTTAGTGCAGCTCAACCAGGAGAGCTGAGTCATGTGAGAGTGATCTGAGCAGGGGGCCTGGGCAGAATACATCTCTCGTTCAGACTGACAGTAGTTTAGCCTGCAAGGCGGGAACTTCTAGGTTATAGAACCTGACAAAGGTAGACGGGGAGCTCCAGCCCGCCGCTACGCATATGTCGTGGATAGAAATCCCGCTGGACCATGCCCACGAAGAGGCCACGCCTCTCGTGGAATGGGCCCTGATGCCCAGAGGGCATTGCAGATCCTTCGACGCATAAGCGGCCGCTATAGCGTCTACTATCCATCTGGACAGGCTCTGTTTCGAGGAGGCGAAACCCTTGGTGCGCCCACCAAACGAAACAAAAAGCTGTTCCGAACGCCTGAAGGAGGCGGTGCGCGTAATGTAGACCCTCAGCGCTCTGACGGGGCAGAGGAGGTTTACATCACTTTCACTGTCAGATGCTGCGAGAGCAGATAGTGAAATAACTTGCGCTCTGAATGGAGTGCCCATCACTTTAGGGACATAGCCGTGTCTAGGTCTGAGGACGACTTTAGAGTCATTTGGTCCAAACTCAAGACACGACGCGCTGACAGACAGCGCGTGTAAATCCCCAACGCGTTTTACTGATGACAGTGCAGCCAGAAAAACCGTTTTCAGTGATAGATATTTCAACCCCACGGAGTCTAGTGGTTCGAAAGGAAAGGCTTTCAGGGCCTCGAGGACCAATGAAAGATCCCACATAGGAACCGACGGGGGGCGCGGCGGATTCATCCTTCTAGCTCCTCTAAGGAAGCGGATGACCAACTCATGTTTCCCCAGCGACTGGCCGTGCGTTGGTTCTGCAAACGCTGCCACGGCCGCCACGTACACCTTGAGCGTGGAAGGGGACCTTCCCTTATCCAACAGCTCTTGTAGGAAAGTGAGCAGATGCGCCACCCCGCATGACCGCGGGTCCAGACCTCTGTTGGTGCACCAACCGGAGAACACCGACCATTTAGACGCGTAGAGCCTTCTCGTGGAAAGGGCTCTAGACTGCGTGATCGTGTTCATCACTCCTTCTGGCAGGGTAACGAGTACCCGTTGATCAGCCATGCATGCAGCGACCAGCGCTCTGGATGGGGATGCCAGATCGTGCCGCGAGCTTGAGAGAGTAGATCTGCCCTCACCGGAATCGGCCACGGAGCTGTAAGTGACAGCTGTGCTAGTTCCGGGAACCAAATCTGATTCTCCCACCGCGGGGCTATGAGGAGCACCGAGTGGCGCGTTTCCCTGATTCTCTTGATCACCTGTGGTAACAGAGAGACCGGAGGGAAAGCATATAGCGGGAGGCTGGGCCAAACCTGGGCCAGCGCGTCCTCGTCCTTCGAGAAGAACATTGGGCATTGAGCGTTGTCTTTTGACGCAAATAGGTCGACTTCCGCTCTGCCGAATAGGCGCCACAGTTTCTGGACCGTTTGGGGGTGCAAGGACCATTCCCCTGGGGGGACATTGTCTCTGGACAGTCTGTCTGGGCCGTCGTTCAGATGGCCAGGCACATGCGCCGCCCTCAGCGAGCGCAGGTGTATCTGAGACCAAATGAGGAGGCGTTCCGTCAGATTGCAGAGTTTTCTGGATCTGACACCGCCCTGACGGTTTACATAGGAAACCACAGATGTGTTGTCCGAACGGACAAGAACATGCTGGCCCTGTATGAACGGGAGGAAGCACTGCAGTGCGTTCTCGACCGCCATCATTTCCAGACAGTTTATGTGAAACTCCTTCTCCCGGTCTGACCACTGGCCAAAGGCCGGTCTGCCCTCGAACAGCGCTCCCCAACCTGAGCTGGACGCGTCTGTTGAGATGACTTTCCGGTGAGAGACGGTTCCCATCGTTACTCCCTGCTGGAACCAGCTGGCCGCTAACCAGGGCTGCAGAGCTGCTATGCAGGCCTGAGTCACTCTGATTTTCCGACCGCCAGACACCCAGGCTCGGGGGGGCACGCGAGCATTCAGCCAGCGTTGGAGCGGGCGCATGCGCAGTAGGCCCAGCTGGAGCACCGCTGCAGCTGATGCCATACAGCCCAACATCCTCTGAAAAATTTTCAGAGGGAGGAAGCTGCCCTTCTGGAAAGAAGCGGCCAGGTGGCGAACACGGCGCGCGCGCTGTGTCGACAAACAGGCCGTCATGGTTACCGAGTCCAGTTCTATTCCTAAAAAGGAAATTGACTGGCTGGGCAGTAATGAGCTCTTGGTCCAGTTGACCGTGAGACCCAAGCTTTCCAGATGACTGAGAAGCACTGTTCTGTGAGATAGAAGCTCTGTCTCTGACTGTGCCAACATCAGCTAATCGTCCAGATAGTTCATTATGCGCAGCCCCTGACTTCTCAGGGGGGCGAGCGCCGCGTCCATGCACTTTGTAAATGTACGGGGTGCCAGGGACAGGCCGAACGGCAGGATGGTGTATTGATATACCTGACCGTCGAAGGCGAATCTCAAAATTTGCCTGTGACGGGGTACTATCTGAATCTGAAAATATGCATCCTTCAGATATAGAGAGATAGACCAGTCCCTCGGCGAGCGTGCACGAGGATTTTTCTGGTCGTAAGCATTTTGAATGGTCTTTTCGCAAGCACTTTGTTCAAATGTCTCAGATCTAGGATGGGTCTGAAGGCTCCGTCCTTCTTGGGCACGAGAAAATAACGGCTGTAAAAGCCTGACTCGCTTAGAGAAGGCGGTACCCTTTCTATAGCCCCTTTGCACAGCAGCTTTGCTATTTCTGCGTGAAGTAGGTGTGCTACTTCCGCATTCACTATTGTCGCGGTCCGGGCTCGAAAGCGCGGGGGACGGCGAATGAATTGTAGTGTATAGCCCTGCTTTATTGTGCTCAATACCCATTCTGAAATCCCTGGGATGTTCTCCCACGCGGCTATGTGAGCCGCTAGAGGGCGAATGGCCTCCGGGTTCAGACCACCATTTGCTGGCTTGTGAAACTGAACCGGAGCCGAGAGCACGGCGCGCGCGCTCTCGGTTCTGGGCAATGACGGCTCGCTGACAGCCGAAACCGGCTGATTTATGTGAGATGTCCCGATCATAGGGGATGGGGAACAAACTTTTACCACATTTTGACGCGCGAGCAGTGCTCTGGGTGAAAGAGCTCTCTGTAAGCGTGAGCGCGTGGACGCGGGCACGAGACTTACAACTGTATCTAACGCCCCGGTTATAATAGACGGGGAGCGTTTTATTAACGCTCTGCGTTTTGTGATAACGCTTAAGCGCGCGGGCTGGGCCCGGGGGAAGGTTTGTGTTAGTAAGCGTGAGCGCTCTCTGGCGGGCACGAGACTTACGTTTATAACCTGTTTGTTTGACCGTGTAACAGAGCGGGCAGATAGTGGGCACAGACTTGTGGACACATTTCTTACATGCAACACTCGAGCGGCTTTTCTGCGCTTTATGAGAGTGTGCTCTGTGAGTGACACAGAATTTTGAGTGCTTATGTGTAGGGGTGAGCACTGGGGCGTGGGCACTTTCACTACACTTAGAACATTGACGGCATGAGCCGGACCAGACATTCCACTCTTTTTGAGATTTCTCTGGGTCGCCGTGAAAACGGCGTTTGTGTGCAGGCGAGAGGGTGAATAAACCGGCTCGTTGGCTGCTAAATGAACCGCTGCAGTAGCCTGTTTGAAGGGGACTGACAGGGAAATGAATTTTGACGGCGGTCCGGCCGCAGCGGGACACGCGCGTCTTTTCTCTCCTACTGTTAGGAGGGCTTCGCGTGCTCAGATTTCAGCGTGATTCTCTGCCGAGGCCCTCTGGGAGGCGGCGGTCTGTGACGGCTGTCTGAGCGCGATCTAGGGCGGCCGCCCTGACGTCGCTGCGAAGGCTGTTTGAAACTGACCCGGAGCCGAAAACGCGGCGCGCGCGCTCTCGGTTCTGGGCAATGGCTGCTCGCTGAAAACCGAAAACCGGCTGATTTATGTGAGATGTCCCAATCATAAGGGATGGGGAACATTCTTTTTTCACTTTTTTTTTTTTTTTTTTGACGCGCGAGCAGCGCTCCGGGCGAAAAAAGCTTCTTGTAAGCATGAGCGCGTGTGCGCGGGCACTAGACTTACAAGTGTATTAGACGTCCCGATCATAATGGATGGGGAGCGTTTTATTAATGCCCTGCGTTTTGTGATAACACTTAAACGCGCGGGCGGAGCCCGGGGGGAGGTTTGTGTTAGCAAGCGTGAACACACTCTGGTGGGCACGAGACTTACATACATAACCTGCTTCTTGATCGTGTAACAGAGCGGGCAGATAGTGGGCACAGACCTGTGGACACATTTCTTACATTCAACACTCGAGCGGCTTTTCTGCGCTTTATGAGAGTGTGCTCTGCGAGATTCGGAGTGCTTATGTGTAGGGGTGAACACTGGGGGCGTGGGCACTTCACTACACTTACAACACCGACGGCATGAGCCGGACCAGACATTATACTCTTTTGAGATTTTTCTGGGTCGCTGAGAAAACGGCGTTTGTGTGCAGGCGAGAGGGTAAACAAACCGGCTCGTTGGCTGCTAATTGAACCACTGCAGTAGCCTGTTTGAAGGGGACTGACAGAGAATAAACTTTGACGGCGGTCCAGCCTTAGCGGGAAGCGCGCGTATTTTCGGAGGCGATGTGTCTATTAGTAAGTGTGAGCGCTCGTGAGCGGGCACGTAACTTACATTCTTAACCTCATATATACTCACTTAAGACTTCTCTGGGTCGCCGCGAGACGGATGTGTGCAGGCGAGCGGGTTGCATCACCGGCTCGTTGGCTGCCAAATACACCGCTGCAGTAGCCTTATCTAAGGGGACTGACAGGGCGAGACATTTCGACGGCGGCGCGCAAGCCGTCCGGGTCATGCAGAGAGCTCGAGAGGGCTCTGCATGACGCGCTAATGGGGACGCGATTGCGGGGTAGCTCTCTTATAACGTAAAGAGAGCTAGCTGCGTGCTCGTTGGTCGAGCAGAACTGGAACAGTGTTAGTACGAGGGCGCGCGCACGAGTAGTGGGCACGGGACCTACATTAACACAGATGATGCCCGTCCGGGTCATGCAGAGAGCTCGAGAGGGCTCTGCATGACGCGCGAACGGGGACACGAGGGCGGGGTAGCTCTCTTGTAACGTAAAGAGAGCTAGCCGCGTGCTAGTACGTGTCCCTCGGCCTCATCCTCAGATGCGACGGCAGTGAGGCTCGTGAGCGGCAGCTGCGCGTCGGTGAGGAGGGGCGCTGAGCGGGGCTCTACACGAGCCGCAGGAAGTGCGAGGCATCTTGAAAAAGACGCTCGCTGCTCTTTTAGAAAATAATCTAAATAGCAAGGCAAAAGGATACGTCGCCGGATAGCGTAGCTCGCACGGATGGCTGAAGGTGGCGAAGACGGCCGGCTTCCTCAGCGCTGTCCTAAGCTGGCTGTTCGCTGTTCGACGGCGGCGGTGGCTTCTCTCAGATCCAGCGATGCGAGGAGCTCGCTGAAGAGACAAAAATCAGGGAAGCAGCCTACAGCCCATTCCTTTATAGGCTTAAGCCACGCCCATTCTGGCGGGCTGTGACGCTATGAAGGCGCGGGCGCCCTTCATTGGGCGTGATGTCACGCCCGGCTCACTGGTAGGCTGCAGCAGTTGCCCGCAGGGCAGCCAATGAGCACGCAAGATAGCCTGCTCTAGGTCTGCTAGCTGCTGCACTGCGTTGACAAGGTATACAAAAATTAAGGATAATTTTTTGGCTTCAGTATCTCGAGAAGATGAATCTTTCCCGTAGCGTAAGCTAAACTTACGCAATACGAGAGAACCTCTCGTAAGAGAACACAAGTGAGGGCAGTAGGTAATAAAGCCCAATAGTCTTCAGTCAATAATCGTATCTAGATTCGTATAAAAGAATTAGTCATTATTATTTGTGACCAATTGAAAACATCATAACGAATGATCCAAAAGTCTAGTGATGCACGATATATCGGCCGCCGATATAATATCGGCTGATATGGTCAATTTTTTACACATCGGTATCGTTCCAATGTCAAAATAGTGCCGATAATCATTCCTGTGAATTTGACATGTGTGTAGGCTTATGTGGGGGCGGGGATGTTTGTTTTTGCACAAGCGCATCTATTACACACATAATGTGCTGAAGCAGGTGCTGGAGGCGGCAAGTTACGGCACTCTGCCTTGTTCTGACCGACCATCAAAGTATTGCCGCGCTGGAGTTATGGGGTTATGATGTAGCAATTAAATCACCTCAGACACACACCTAAGTTACATGTTTCACAGTGATTGCTTTTGTTAGATTATTGAATAATGGCATACTCTCTGGGGAAAATGATGGTGAAAATGAAAATGATCAAGGTAAGAATAACACACGACACGGGTGCATAAAAAAGATAATCTTTAAAATCCAGCAATAGCTAGCAGTAGCCTTTAGCTAGCGATGCTACTTCACAAACTAGACACAAACACATTTCAAGCCATAATCAATCATAAGCGCTGCATTAGAGCAGGCTTGTAGGATATCTTAATTCACAGCCCGTAATGCAAGGCTACATGTAGGCTACAACGCTACATGTAGGCTACAACTGAAAATAAAATGCTAGCTCTCGCCTGTCAATGACAGTCCACTAACTGAAAACTACGCGATAGATATGTCAAACTCAAATGTAATATTGGATCTGTAGGCCTATACATCCGCATCGGGGGGATAACATTATAATCTCGTTCACGGTAGAGGTGCATGTAGGCTACACAGGAAAAGTAATCGTGAAGACACTGAATTTCACATGAAGCATAATAATCACAGATACACTTACATTGTTGTAAATGAGTTTTTATGAATGAATGGCTTGCTCTAACTGTTGCTCTGGTCTTCGTCAACAACACACGCTTGCACCCCCTGCTGGTGAGGTCGACTAACAGCAGATGGAGATTATGCTCGGTAATCTACTGCGTTTCCTGCAGTTCCTGGACGTCAACGTTGAATTTACTGTCGAATTTGAACCACTGAATTTGTTGAAGTGAATTTGCAAAGCGAAATAAAATGCACCGAAAACTGCCTGTTGAATATTATAGGTTGTATTTTTAATCACTTTGAATATTTTGGAAGTGAAATATGAAAGGTGAATATGGATTATTGAAATTTTACTAATGAAAATGTGTTTGAAATGTTTTGAATTTAAATATTCACAGCTTAAATATTCAACCATGCTAAATTTCAGCCCATAAAAATGCAAACCCTAAAAATACAATGCATTAAAATACAAGCAGGGTTAATGCAATGCATATTTTTTTTCAAGTAGTACAATTCAACAGGCTTTTTGTTTCAAAAACATTTGGCATTATTTTACTTCCATATTCCTTCCTCTGAGAACTTGGTTGCTGTGCAGTCTTCTAAAAGAGTATTTTCAGCAAACTGTGCCGTCAACCTTTCCCATAGCACATTACTAAAAGAGCATCTTTCCCTAAAAGAGTAAACACGGGTGTGACCTTGTGTCTTTTTAAAGATGTTATTCCACCCATGTGTTTTTATATGCGGTCGTTACCTGGCCCCGGCTGACAGTCACACTCACTGTCTTGTATGTCTGGGCTGTAAAGATGCTGAGACAGCGTTCGTAGATTAGTCATGAACCCACTGCGGGAAGATGACCATCGCGATGCTAAGATCAAGAGTACAATTTCTAATTGTAAAATATGTATATAGATAATTTCTTTTGTCCTTGCATTCTTTGGGATCCTGTGACACACCTGTGTGAAAGGGCTAATTAATATGCAGCTCATTATGCGGCACATTATCCGGCCTTTGTCTTCTCAGGTGTGAACACGCCTCCACGCATATTGCCTTTCCAAACAAAAGGTGTCTTATAAAATTTAAATCAATGTTTTGTTTTGTGTAAATGATTAGGCAGGATGATTTTCAGATCATTTTGAAGCAAAAATTCAAAGCAACAACACTCATTAGTCAAAAGTCTTATGGACACATATTTAGTATGTGTTTTGTGGCCTTATTTCAGACACTTTAAGTTTTAGTTTTTTCAATAACCATGCATAAGCAATATTCTCTCAAAAATACAAACATGTACATACATGTTGCTCACATATTACGGTAGCCCCGTTTGTGCTATATAGAGTGAATTTACACCTTTGCCATTAACATGTTTATAAATAACTGAAAAAAGCACAAATGTCAGAGCATGTCAGAACACCTCAAGGACCCCAAAAACACCTTAGACCTCAGAGGGTTAATTGCCTCGTCATCCAGGGAGCAGGAGGCAGCAAGAGGAACAAACCCCCACGTGTACTGGAACAGATCAAGGCTTTCCAGGGCCAAGGCCGCGATTTGTCCAGCGAACTCTCGGTCTAGCCTGTGTAGATCAGGTGAGATCCGTGCTGCTGGATTCATATTTGGTGAGTTGTTCTGTAACGATGCGGGAAGAATGAAGCGAGAAGTGAATCCAAATGCAAGCACATTTATTAATAAAACAAACAAAGGAACCTCAGACCAGGAACACGGAAACAGCAACCATTACAACATTAACAACTCACAAAGACAGGGCTGAAACACAGGGCTTAAATACAGGGGTAAATGAGCTAAACAAGATAACAAGAGGGCGTGGTTAATCAGAAACACCTGGGGATACTTATAAACTAGAAAAACTACAAAGGACTACAAAACATGACACAGCACAGGAAATAACTAAAGTTCACACAAGACAAGGGAAACACAGGACAGACAGGAACAAGACATGAACCCACACCGTGACATAGCCCTCCCCCTATGGGCGGCTCCCGACGCCCGTAAAAAAAGCAAAAAAAAAAGTTCAGGAGGGTGGTGAAGTGGAGGCGGTCTTGGGGGAGGGATGGAGGGCCAGGTCCGCGCAGGGAACAGGACCAGGGCCTTGCAATGGCGGGCATGGGCCATGGAACGTGGGCGGAGCAGGACGCGCAGGCGGCGGCCAGGGCGGAGCAGGCTCCGCAGGCGGCCAGGGCGGTGACAGTCCATCGGGTGACCAGGGCGGAGACGACCCGTCAGACGGCCAGGGCGGAGACGACCCCTCGGGTGGCCAGGACGGAGACGACCCCTCGGGTGGCCAGGGCGGTGAAGACCCTTCGGGCGGCCACGGCGGTGAAGACCCCTCGGGCGACCCCGGCTCAGGAACAGCAGCCACCGGCTCAGGAACAGCAGCCACCGGCTCGGGAACAGCAGCCACCGGCTCGGGAACAGCCAACACACACACTGGCTCGGGAACAGACAACACACACACTGGCTCGGGAACAGACAACACACACACTGGCTCGGGAACAGACAACACACACACTGGCTCGGGAACAGACAACACACACACTGGCTCGGGAACAGACATAAACACAGGAACAGACGTTGGCTCCGGCTCAGGAACAGATGCTGGCACTGGCTCGGGAACAGACACCACACACACTGGCTCGGAGGAAGTGATGTGAACAGTCTCTGAATAGGCCATCTTGTCCGTAGACACTGGCTCGGAGGAAGTGATGTGAATGGTCTCTGGCTCGGCCATCTTGTCCGTAGACACTGGTTCGGAGGAAGTGACATGAATGGTCTCTGAATCGGCCATCTTGTCCGTAGACACTGGCTCGGAGGAAGTGACGTGAATGGTCTCTGGCTCGGCCATCTTGTCCGTAGACACTGGCTCGGAGGACGTGACGTGAATGGTCTCTGGCTTGGCCATCTTGTCCGTAGACACTGGCTCGGAGGAAGTGACGTGAACCGACTCTGGATCGGCCATCTTGTCTGTAGACACTGGCTCTGTAGAAGTGATGTGAAGCGTCTCTGGCTTGGCAGAAGTGACGTGAACAGTCTCTGACTCTGCCATCTTGTCCGTAGACACTGGCTCGGAGGAAGTGACGTGAACAGACTCTGGATCGATCATCTTGTCCGTAGATACTGGTTCTGTAGAAGTGACGTGATCAGTCTCTGGATCGGCAGATGTGACTTGAACAGTCTCTGGATCGGCAGACGTGACTTGAACAGTCTCTGGATCGGCAAACGTGACTTGAACAGTCTCTGGATTGGCAGACGTGACTTGAACAGTCTCTGGATCGGCAGACGTGACTTGAACAGTCTCTGGATCGGCAGACATGACTTGAACAGTCTCTGGATCGGCAGACGTGACTTGGACAGTCTCTGGATTGACCGGGACCAACGGTGAAGAAGTCCCTGGGCTGGACGGGGCCAGCGGTGAGGGCTCTGTGCTGGACGGGGCCAGCGGTGAAGAAGGCTTGGGACTGGATGGCGCCAGCGGCGAGGGCTCTGGGCTGGATGGCACCAGCGGTGAGGGCTCTGAACTGGACGGGACCAGCGGCAAAGGAAGCTCTGAACTGGACGGGACCAGCGGCGAAGGAAGCTCTGGGCTGGACGGGACCAGCGGCGAAGGAAGCTCTGGGCTGGACGGGACCAGCGGCGAAGGAAGCTCTGGCTGGACGTGGCTGACGTGAAGCTCTGGCTGGACGTGGCTGACGTGAAGCTCTGGCTGGACGTGGCTGACGTGAAGCTCTGGCTGGACGATCTCTGGCTGGACGGTCTCTGGCTGGACGGCCTCTGGCTTAGGAGCCACCGGACACGTCGTTGAGGAGGCCATTCTTCTCCTCCTCCTCCGTCTCCGGACCACCGGACTCGGGACCACCGGAACTGGGACCACCGGAACAGGGACCAGCGGTGAAGGCCTGGCGTGACACGGGATGAAGCTCTCCAGACATCTGGAGAGCGCCTCTCTCCAGCCCAGACCGGAGAGATCGGGGAGTTCCCTCGGGTTGACCACCTTAGCCCCCAGCCGGTAACATACTTTAACCCTCTGAGGTCGGCTATCGCGCCCTCTCGCTTTTTTTCTTATCAGTGCAAAAGAAACTCAAAATACTCTGTTGATTTTGATCTTACATATTAAGTGTTGTACATCATTAGATCCTGATAAGTGTCTATTTTTTTTTGTGGATACTCACAATAAAAACAAAGTGTTGTGCTTTTCGCCAAATAAAGAAAAACAAACATGATGCGCGTTCTGCCTTCTCTCTGTCAGTTAAGTCCATTGTGAAACGCGTCCGAAAATTAACTGTAATTCAGCGAATACTTGTCATACAGGCACGAGTGTTTTTCCATAATGAAGCTTGATCTCTCTTCTTTTAAATGAATTAATTTATATATAAAACAAATATTCTCAGTTTATGTAATCTGTATGAAAAGAGAGAGATGTCAGTATTTTTCTTTCCAGCTCATTATACCTAATTACGCGTTAATATGCCACGCCCACGGAGAGCGCGCGGTATTCAAACGCAAATGATCTAAGGCAAGCCATGCAAACATGCCAACGCCCACCAGCTGGATTATAAAACACATCGTGTTTAGTAAGTATCTTGTACAGCTGTGTACACAGCGTATCCTTTCGCTGTGAGGAATAATACTATCTAATAACCCTGGAAAATGTACCAGAAGTGCTGGTAGTTTCATTTCGAGGAGCAACGGATCCAGCTGATGTAGTAAGTCATTTATTCTTAAGTGCTTTGTTCTAATCGCGATATTGAATAGTGTCTGACTGTAAACCGCAAAAAGACTGTTTAAATATGAATTGCGTGTCTGTGTGTAGGCTAAATGATGAATGAACGGCACAGGCGCGCGCGCTTTGTTTACTACAGTTATACAGCGCGTGTCTGTGCCGTTCATTCACTCTCGCACCTACATTAGTAAACGTTATGTTTACATGAACACATCCAAACTATATTGCTATAGCCTACTAAGATGAGTAAAAATAGACTGAAATATGTTGAAATAAAATGTCTGTATAAGCAACAAGCTGCAAATTCACATGTAGGCCTATATACTAATATATCATACACAATATGTTACAGACTAAATATGAATGTTTAGACAAGATTTTGTGATTAGTTTTGGATAGATTATAAAGTTTTGACTGTAAAAAAAGACTACTGTCACATTAAATAGGTACGCTTTTGTTCACCAATTTCTGCTCATAGTTAAATATACTATAGTATGATGTTTTGTCAAAAATAAAGTAAGCTGTGTCGTCATTGTGTTTCCCATTGTGCTTTTGATCAGAGCAGTCAGGGACAAAAGCGCCTGACTGCACAATTCTGCACAGTCACTTCTCTGTCTCGAGATTTTTTTTTGACACGTTGGCATGATATCTGCGCAAGTCCAACCAATTAGTAGTAATAAAGCCATATAATAACAACTACTTTTACTATTTTTAACAATATTTGTTACATGATTAACTCTGCCAGTAAGTGTTATGTGTTTCTGTTTGTTTCAAAGACATTCATGCACAATTTGTTTTTGTTTTTCAAAGGTACACCATAAAAGTACACTACAAAAGTACAAATAATCAGAGAGTCAATACATCATCCATCTTTCTTCCAGAACGTGTTTTTTATCTGACCCTGATTCACTATTGTAAGCCTATTATAAGTGTTTATACTTATAGTGTACCTTTAACTTTGAAGGGAAAAAATCAGATGGGGAACCATTGTCCGTTTTCCATCTTCCACACACTTTGTAGACAGTCCCTATATGTCCTAAACGCATGCCATTATATGTGTTGCAACACATTTCAGGCTTGTTTGAGTTGCGGATGCGGCTTGCCTCGGCAGTTTCAGTGAGAAGAGGTGTGAAAAGAGGTGTTGCAAATAAACATGAGGTTTAATTTCCGTTGCTTTTTTATGAAAATAAATATGATGAACAAGACACCCAAAGTACTTATTTAAATCCATTCAAAAGACGTGTTTATCAGTCTTTTTTAATATATTTTTAGAATGACAACAATCAGAGAGTGTCAACTGTCAGAGAGTTTGGGAATATTCACACATTAATACACATAAAAACATGATATCAGAGTTTTTAAAATCAAACATTTTAAAAGAAAACCATACACCATCACAGTTGTTTAAACCAATGATCATTAAGCTGTGTCGTCATTGTGTTTCCCATTGTGCTTTTGATCAGAGCAGTCAGGGACAAAAGCGCCTGACTGCACAATTCTGCACAGTCACTTCTCTGTCTCGAGATTTTTTTTGACACGTTGGCATGATATCTGCGCAAGTCCAACCACACTCTGGCTGTCTCACAAGTCCAATAACACAAATAACTGACTTGTGTTCTCATGGAGACCGGTCTTGCCAGGCGACCTTGAAAGAACAACTGTTAGATTTATTTTTCGGGGTGCCTCATTCCAGTCCTACATTTAACTAATGAATGATATGAGCTCATGGAAAGAAAATCATGAACATACAGCCAATTTGATGTTCACAATAGTTCTTCAGCTTTATTTTCTGTATAATACATTAGCTTTTATACATGGTCCAGGAATTGTGCTGAAACCATCCAATGAGAATATTAAATCATATAGAAATGTGATACATAGAATAATAAGTCTATATATGGTCAGTTTCCGGCTAATTGTACCTCAAACTCCAGGGGGTCCTAGAAGACCGTATGCTTTAAACAAAGGAAAGCTGACAAGACGACAAAGTACTCCCGTTCTAACCCAGAGACCACTTCCATATATGGGAGTAGGCTACATAATGAGAAACAGATGTTACCATACAAAGACCGGGACTTCTGGGATTTCTAACTGCATTCGATGCATCCTCGATACAAATAACACATCTGGATACTTTCATGCATCCTCTGTACTTGCGTTAGTATTGGAATTGAACTTCGATGGTTGATGGTGAAGTAATACAAGGACACAAGATCGCTTAAGAATGCATATTGAGAAACGGCCTCATGAATACACATTTCTTACCGGCATGCATCTTGCGATGATCACCGGTGATCTCTAACGAGCCTATTGAGGCGGATTAAAACAAATAAAGTAAGTATGTGTACAGTTTTCCATACTTTTCAAAATACTTATTTGCAAAGGATCAATTGAAGTTTCTCATGGCGGAATATCTCTCTTACATCCAATGTCAGATGTAAAACCAACTTTATCATTGCATTGGGCATTTTTTCGCCTCATATACGTTTTGTCCAAGGCCCTATTAATGCACGGAAGCCCAGGACCTCTCTGCACGAAAATAATATATGTAGTATGTTTATAGGCTATATATTTATAAATATATATTTTATGATTAGTTTTATACAGGCTTATGGGAGTTTACAGGAGTGACAACTGCAATCTATAACCGAACTCAAACCCGTAAATATTCAGAATACACCTGCATTATCGGCGAAGACTTTTGCTCGAAGAACGAGCAAAAGTTCTCTTTTGCTCGTTCTTGCGCATGACTGGATAAATGTACACAAAATGATGTCAAAATATTTGTCTTGGTGAGTAGCCATGTAAACACATTCGGTCATTTCTTAGCCCTCAATGGCATGACTTTTTATTTTTTGGGGAAAAAAATCTTTCACCCAATTTTTTGGGAGCTTGGGGGTCCCTGATAATATATCCATCATAAAATGTGAGCAACCAAACAGAGTACCCTAGCAACCATTTTGCAAGACCTATATCTCTCCATCAGGACATTGTATAGAGATGGGGGCTGGCTCTTTTGACTCATGCTAGCAAACAGGACTTCCAACATGCTACATATGCTAGCTGTGAATAGCTACATGCTAATAGTGAATAGGTAAGTGCTAAATCATGCCAAGAAAAAGTTTAGAAGTCCAATAGTAACCATCTGTGACAACCACCAACAACCTAGCAACACCATAGCAACCACCCAGAACACCATAGCAACTGCATAGCAACACCCTATCAACCACCCAGAACACCCTAGCAACCACATAGTAACGCAATAGCAACCATCCAGAATACCATAGCAACCACCTAGCAACACCATATCAACCACCCAAAATATCCTAGCAACCACCCAGAACACCCTAGCAACACCCTAGCAACCACCCAGAACACCCTAGCAACCACCTAGCAATGCCCATGCGCGTGCACTACACATAGCCTATTCATGAGCATGCACTACACATACTCATGCGCATGCACTACACATACTCATGAGCGTGCACTACACATACTCATGCACGTGCACTACACATACTCATGTGCGTGCACTACACATACTCATGCGCATGCACTACACATACTCATGAGCTTGCACTACACATACTCATGTGCGTGCACTACACATACTCATGCGTGTGCACTACACATACTCATGCGCGTGCATTACACATACTCATGAGCTTGCACTACACATACTCATGCGTGTGCACTACACATACTCATGAGCTTGCACTACACATACTCATGAGCTTGCACTACACATACTCATGCGTGTGCACTACACATACTCATGCGCGTGCACTACACATACTCATGCCACTACAAATACTCATGAGCGTGCACATACTCATACCACTACAAATTCTCATGAGCGTGCACTACACATACTCATGCGCATGCACTAAACATACTCATGCGCATGCACTACACATACTCATGCGCGTGCACTACACATACTCATGCGCGTGCACTACACATACTCATGAGTATGTGTAGTGCACGCTCATGAGAATTTGTAGTGGTATGAGTATGTGCACGCTCATGAGTATTTGTAGTGGCATGAGTATGTGTAGTGCCACCACTACACATACTCATGCGTGTGCACTACACATACTCATGCGCGTGCATTACACATACTCATGAGCTTGCACTACACATACTCATGCGTGTGCACTACACATACTCATGAGCTTGCACTACACATACTCATGAGCTTGCACTACACATACTCATGCGTGTGCACTACACATACTCATGCGCGTGCACTACACATACTCATGCCACTACAAATACTCATGAGCGTGCACATACTCATACCACTACAAATTCTCATGAGCGTGCACTACACATACTCATGCGCATGCACTAAACATACTCATGCGCATGCACTACACATACTCATGCGCGTGCACTACACATACTCATGCGCGTGCACTACACATGCTCATGAGCTTGCACTACACATACTCATGCGTGTGCACTACACATACTCATGCGCGTGCACTACACATACTCATGAGCTTGCACTACACATACTCATGAGCTTGCACTACACATACTCATGCGCGTGCACTACACATACTCATGCGCGTACACTACACATACTCATGCGCGTACACTACACATACTCATGCCACTACAAATACTCATGAGCGTGCACATACTCATACCACTACAAATTCTCATGAGCGTGCACTACACATACTCATGCGCATGCACTAAACATACTCATGCGCATGCACTACACATACTCATGCGCGTGCACTACACATACTCATGTGCGTGCACTACACATACTCATGAGCTTGCACTACACATACTCATGCGTGTGCACTACACATACTCATGCGCGTGCACTACACATACTCATGAGCTTGCACTACACATACTCATGAGCTTGCACTACACATACTCATGCGTGTGCACTACACATACTCATGCGCGTACACTACACATACTCATGCCACTACAAATTCTCATGAGCGTGCACTACACATACTCATGCGCATGCACTAAACATACTCATGCGCGTGCACTACACATACTCATGCGCGTGCACTACACATACTCATGCGCGTACACACGCACGCACACACACGCACACACACACACACACACACACACACACACACGTTACTTTGCTGACTGACCCCTGACTGACCCCTAACTGACCCCTGACCTCCTAACTGTACCTCAAACCTGATTCAGGGATCCACTGTTCCTGACTCTCCTCAAGCTGTGTACACTGTCCTCACACTCAGAAGGAATGACCCTAATCATGTTCCTTTCACCCATAAAATGTTCTTGTGTCCATTTCCTGCAAGTATCAGTAGATCGTAAAAACATTATGGACTATGCCTATTGGTGCGTTCAAGTCATGTCAGATATATTGTAATTACGATTTGAATGCACATTATTGCCACCACAAAGTCTTTATAGTTTTCAATCATGATAAATTTATTTCTGAATGCTGAAAGTACAATGTAGTTTGTACCCATTATGTGTACTGTTAATGAAGAAGAGAGATACAGTTTGCCAGAAAACACTTTTCTTTAGCCAGTTTATGAGCTGATAGGCATGAGTGACCAAACTACATTTTCCATAATTCTCTGTGGCAGTTTAATAATAATAATAATAATAACAACAACAATAACAAAATATAAATGACACATATAATGCATATTCTTTGAGTTTTCCGAATTTGTAAAAACAAACTTCCCAAGAGAACTTGCACCATATGGTCCTAACCATATTATATTGCCAGTGGTCTAACTGCACAGTGTTGGCCTGAGGCAACGAACAAAAAAACACAGCTTTAGTATATGAATACAAATAAAATAAATATTTAAACAATCAAAATACTTATTTACATACTGATCCACATGCATATATATATATATATATATATATTTTTTTTTTTTATAAAGTTATTTTAACTTTAACATGTTAAAAAGTTATTTTTATCTTACTAATTGGTGGCACCTTGTACCATGTGGCTTTGCTTCATTAAAGGACTGCTCCACCCCCAAACAAAAGTTCACCCCCACTTCAGCCCCTCATTTCATTGAACAGACATGTCAGGTGATATTATATATTTAAAAATATATATATAAAAAAAAAAATGAAAGGGGTGGTGTGAGGTCCAAAAATGTAGTTTGTTGCCTAAGGGCAACACCACGCCATAGAGGGTTAAGGTAGACAATGTTTTTCATAAGCACTTTTTGTTATACTGGTTGAAACTGTCTACACATTCTGATAGCAATCAATAATAGAAGTGTTCATAACAGTTCAATTTGTTGAATGTTCAGAAATAATGATGTTTCTTCAATGAAAATAATAACACTAATTTAATGATACTATTTTAAATTTCTTAAAGAAAACAATTGATATGATTTAGAAGATGTCTTACTGGAGAAGTCTATCAGCAATGCTAACATTTCAGCCTCAAATAGCACAGTAAGCAAACAGCCATATTTGGAAGAATATCACACATCTCTCTATCTGTTACCCGCTCAACCAGTTTAGCTAATGAAGAGTATAAGGGTACAGTTCACACTTCTTCTTATTGGATCTTTCTTACAAACAGCATTTTTATCTTTTTCTCACAGTTTCTTGCATTTTGCAGTATATGGTGACCTTTTTCTTTCAATCAACTTTTTTGCAAATCAAACTGCATTAAGGAGGTAAGAATGAAAAAAAGATAAGGGTATTTTACTTTAGATTTAACATTTCAAAGTGATTTTTTGATTTCCAAAAAATTTGAATCCACAAATCCAAATACCTTTAGAATGTGCGCAACAAATAATCCATTGGATAACATTTCCATTCTTTAGAACTGTCTTCACTTGTTTTTTTTGTTTTGTTTTTTTTGTATGTAAAACAACAGTTTTTATTTCACCTAAGGGCAAACCCAGGAAACATGATGAGACCCCTGCTTGTTCATTTGCTTTTACAAGGTATAGACTTCTTTTTTCTCTTTTTCATACAGTAGGTTGAATTGATAAGGGTGTACAGCATGCATATATGTCAAAGTAGATATTTAAAAAAAAAATGTTTTGACCTCAGTGGCTTATCTTAGGTCAGGTTATTCAGTATCTTTATCTCTGAAGATTTCTGTTGTCTTTTCTTGTGCTGCTTCTTGGTAATTTTAATGGTTGCACACCATACAGTTTATATAGTCAATTAAATATTAGAGTCAGACCAATACTATCAGATTTGCCTACTTGAGCAAAAAAGAAGGTTGTTTAATTTGTCAAGCAATCTCTCTAATCCACAAATCTGCAACTTATATTTAGCTAGACAGAATTAAGTTGTGTTCACGACATTGTAAAAAGGGTTTAAAGTGGTCCCAACCCTCTAAATGTATGATGCAATATGATATAACAAACAAACCTGTCTCTATCCTAGCAAAAAAACACAATCTAAAGGTATATCTAATTGCCATTCGCCAGTCAATGGGGCATTTTAATTTACTAACTTTTTATGATAACACCAAGATGCAAGCATACTTGAGGGGCAGCCAAGCGAAAAGCAAAGCCAGAAGAAAAAGCATCTGGTGATGTAGGTGTCTGTGAGCAGTCATATACAGTATGGAGTGATTAGGTGTACTAAACATCAACTGCATCTTGCTTTACTGATAGGTGGTGATTCCACAACAACTGCAATAACTAATCAATAAAATAGATAATCGATTTTGGAAATAATCCAATATTAATTGAATTATCAATTAATTGCATCTGCGAACTGTCCATGGAAAATCTTCACCAGTCATGTAATTTTTCAGCAGTGAATAACATATTTCTATTAATTACTTCTGTGATTGAAAGCAGAAAATATGTTTTTGGAAAAACAATAAATACAAATGTTTTGTTTTTTTTAGTTTAAGATTAAGTTTGCTTAATCTTCAACTCAGCAATTAATGTTCTACAACTTTTTTCCATACAGGTGTTCTGCTGTTTGATACTTTAGCATGGGAAGTGAAAATGCCGAAAGACATTCATGGTCTCAGAGGTTCTTGTCTGGTTATACCATGTTCTTTCTCTTACACATCAAACCCACCCAAAACCCCACGTAGAGTTGTGTGGTATCAGTGGGTCTCTAGAGGTTATCCTTTAGTTTATGATCCTTTGCATGCAGATAATGTCATTGAGAAGTTTAGAGGAAAAACTGATTTATATGGAAAATCGAGTAGGGATTGCAGTCTGCTGATCAAAAACCTGGAATCGTCCCACCATGGAGAGAAATTGTATGCATGGATTGACCCTGAAAATGTTGGATGGCGCACCTATGCATTTTATGATGTCACCTCTACAATTCTTATTGACGGTATGTAATATTCTTGAAATAATAAACCTTTACTGTTACATGAAAAAAAAAAAAAAAACTGAAAAAAAAAATGGTGTAAAAACAATTTTGGAATTAGCTGGTAACTTTTACAAACAATTATGAGGAACTAACACATTGAATTTAACATGAAATTTTGAAGTAGAAAAACTCAAAAATTGAAAAACAATAGACACAATAAATTGCTTCTCCCAAATTAACTTTCTTCTAATCAGTTTATTTGTTAAAATAACATTTAAAAATAAAGACCAGACAATTTGCCCCAAAAAGATTATACTCAAGTTCCCTTTCGAGAGGTCTCTCGTAAGAAGGGAAAACTCCTTTTCTCGAGAACATTGAAGCCAAATTTTTAAAACGCAGTGCAGACGTATAGCTGAGCATCTAGTGCATCATTGGCTGTGCAACGGCAACTGCATGAACCTATGGCGAGTCGGCTAAGATGCGCGAACCAATCAGGTCACTTCGCGCCAGAGCGCGTCAGAGGCCGCCAGTATGGGCGTGGTTTATAGTTATATTTTCGCCATTAGTGTTGCCAACTTAGCGACTTTGTCACTATATTTAGCGAGTATTTAGACCCCTCTAGCGACACATTTTCAAAAAAGCGACTAGCGACAAATCTAACGACTTTTTTTGGTGTTATTGGAGACTTTTGGAGACTCTCTGACATGAAAGCACATATCGTTCTTAGTCTTCTCAACGAGCAGCGGGTGCTACCGTGGGTCCCACCCCCGTCCCAAAGCACGCACAGGCAGTCCAGTCCTCGCGCAGCAGCCCCTCCCAGCTGCAATCAGAGCAGGAGATGTTCACCCTTTCACGTACAGACTGGAAAAGAATCGCGCAAATGAGTCGCTATGTTTAGCGACTTTTCAAACGTCACTCACTCTAGCTACATCTACCCTGTTCAGTAAATGGCTGAGAGGAGCAGCAGCACATTCATCTGTTGAGTGCACGACCGCTTAGAGACGTGAATGAGCAGTGTTTTTCCACGGATTTTTCACTTATCTGCTTTTCTTTTTTATTTTATTTAAATAATTTAGTTTCCTTCCTTTTCTTGTGCTTACGGTATTACTTGTAATACTCACTATCACAGAGCTTTTGTTCATCCGGCTCCTGAACTCTCTCAATTCAGATAATTTTCCACATTGGCCTATAAAAATATGTGGTCATTCACTAGGCCTATATCATAGCTACTCATTCTATTGTCTGACAAAACATATATAGCGAATGATAACAGCTTTATTTTACATTCGGCTATATTATATTATGATATATTAAATACAGTATGTGAGCTGAGCATTAATTTATAGAGAAAACACATTAGACAAGCAGAACGCAAGTACGACGCGACGACGCGACGATGTCACGAATATGCTAATTGACGTATGACGTCATCTAGCGACATTTAGTGACTTTTAGGGAAGGCGTTAGCTAATTTCCTTTGAAAATAGTTGGCAACACTGCATATAATTCAGATTTAATCTCCTTCAGCAAGTTTCACTTCGCTGACCTCCGGTTGAGAAGCCCTCACCGCCGCCGTTGAAAAGTCTTCAGCGGAACAAGCCACCTGCTAAGCAGTTCTGAGGATGTCGGCTTCCTGGTTTTCACTGGACGCCGCCTTCAGCTCGCTGTTCTGCTGTGCCATCTGGAGCGCATATATCCTTTTAAGCAAAACTTAGTGTGTTCGCCGCTGCGACTCGCTATCTAAAAGAGCATTTTCTAGGCGTTGTTTCAAATGCCCTGCGGATTCGACTGGCCAGCTACGATGATCCCGCGTTTTCCGCTTTTCCTTTGCTCAGGCCGCGCAAGAAGAAGCGCCGCGGACAAAGAATGCCAGAGCGGACAGATGCGAGCGAGCACACACCGGTAGAAACATGGCTAATTTGACGGTGCTAGAGCGACTAAAAGCCTTTTACACATCTCCCAGTCCCCTTTTTAGTTCAGGCGGCTGGAGCTGCCAACATTGCAGTCAACGAGTCTGTGTTAAAACATGCACACCTGCAAACAAACGCCATTTTAACAGCGACGCAAATACAACACGAAAAGAGCACTTTTCTATCTGTTCTCCCTCCGGCTTGCGCTGGAGGTGTAATAAATGTAGCATGTGTGCCCACAATAGAGTACGCACCCCTGCACATAAGCACTGTTCCCACAGTATCAGTTCTCCCCCTGGCTCGCGCTGGAAGTGTAATAAAAGTAAGCTATGTGCCCACTATAAAGTATGCACCCCTGCACATAAGCACTGTTCACACTGTATCAGTTAAATCCCCCAATCTGAGCTTTGTTTTTTAATGGATACATTTTCTGCCCAGTGTTTGACTTAATCCTCCCAACCACATACAGTACTCTTTCTGAACTGAGAAAAAAGTGCTAATGATCTGAAAGCACAGGCAAACATGCAAGTAGGAATTGGCAATTTCCACTGCGAAATTTTGCTCAAATGAAAGTGTAACACAGCCAGTATGTTTTCTTTCACACACATATTTTTGCTGTTTGCTAGATGAGGTCAAATTAACCATGCCTCTTTTAATTTGTGCTTATGTGAAAGTCTAATATTTTTCAAACTTTCTGAAATGACAATAATTGTGATTAATAGTCATTATTATTTTTAGCAAAATAATTGTGCATATTATCATTTTGATCATTAGATATTGTGCAGTCCTACTGTTGTTTATACTGCTGACATGACATGAGAGAACTGACATCATACATTAAAAAAATACCCAAGTTGGTTAAAAATAATTAAAAAGTGGCTCAAAAAAGGTTACAAAGTAAAAAAAAAAAAAAAACTAAAAAAAAAAAAAAACTAGTATCATTTGTTTGCAGAGGTCACTCTGTTTTTTATCTAATGCAAAGGAATTCAGACATTTTAAGTGTCCAATTACATTTTGGAGCTTATAGTTATGTATAGTATAGTATATAGACAATTATATAATGTACAGTACTAATTATAATGTGTGAATTATAGCAAGTCCACATCAGCCCAGCATCAATATATATGGAGGTGAAAGGACGGGTGACACCATCACTGTAATATGTTCGACTTTCCACACGTGTCCATACAGCAAACCAAACATCATTCTGAATGGTATAGAAGGAACTGATCAATTAGACAATGAGCATATTGAAGACGGCTTGTGGAAAATCACTCTGACGCGCAAAGGCTTCGTAAAAGCAGAACGCTTGTCTATTAAGTGTTCTGTAACATATTATGGTGGCAAAACAGTGACAGCAACAAAAGACAAAAGTGTTAAATGTGAGTAAACACACATATAAACTGCTTTGTGTGTTATTAATGATAAGTTCTACTTAAATGTCACATTTGGACCTATTTCAAGATCTCAATTTAATTGCAGGTGTTCATGATAAAATAACGATTGAGCCTGAACTGGCAGTTGTCACAGAGGGCGTCGCAAAGAACTTCATTTGTTCTGTCAAACATTCCTGCCAGAAAGAGACTCCAACCATCACATGGAACTATAAGAACATGCAGATCTTCACAAGGAGCAAAACACTCTCTGGTTTAGATCGGGTCACCTATTCCAACATAACATTTCTGGGTACAAAAGACGACCATTGGAAGAAACTGATTTGCACTGCAAAATTTTCTGGAGGAAACACTCAAACCTCTGTTGTTTTACATGTACAACGTGAGTAATTTATCAGCATCATGTATAATGTATGTGATCTCTCCATGTCTCTTTATTATATAGGTATCTTATCTTTTTTTATTTAATAAACTTGATAACTAAAGAAATGTCAAATTCTGCCTTGTTGTAATGTTTGTGCAAACAGTGCTTGATCTGAGTTAATCATAATAAACAACATTTACTAAATAGTTCATTTCAGATTGTATAGCAGACTTGAAATATATTATTTAAATGTTAGTTTGTCAGGAAGGTTTTTAATTTAAATAAATTTAAATAAATAGGGAGTTCTGTGCGATAGGCTCTCAATGGGAGATTCCAACCAGGAGGGACCTTCTGTCCCTGGCTCGGGGGACAATCTTTCACCCCCAACCGAAGATCCAGTTCATAGATTCTGGTCTCTCTACTGATGTTTTTAATACCATCACCATTAATACCTTTTCTCATCATGTGTGAGCAATGCCATTTTAGCCGAGCTTGATTGCCCAGTTGGGCCAGAACTGGAGTTTCTTCAAGAGCATCTCTCAGCTGACTCCCGCTACCCTTAAAGTTTATGTGGTCGTTATTTCATCTTGCTACAACCAAATTAAAGGGGTTTCAGTGTGTTCACATGTCCTGGTGTCCCATTTCTTGTGTGGTGTTAGATGGCTGAGACCTGTCCGCAGACCATTGTATTGGACCACTGCAGATCTATTGTATTGAAAGGGTTGTTAGATGCTCACTTTGAGCACTTAGAGTCAGCCTCTGTGAAGCTTCTTACTCTCAAGGTGACTTTGCTGATTGCCATTTCCCCATTAAAAAGGCTAGGAGACTTGCAGGCCTTGTCCGTCACATCCTCCTGCCTAGATTTTGCCCCTGGACTGGTCAAGGAGATACTGCACCCTAAGCCGGATAACGTCCCTAAGGTGCCTTCTTCACCATTTCATCCTATCATTCTTCATGCCTTCCTTCCTCCACCATTTGAAACTCAGGGACAGAAGAGGTTTAATAAGTCGTTTCCAGTCAGGGCTGTTAGGGTTTACGTCCACCGCTCAGGCCAGTGATATAAATCTGATCAACTTTTTGTCTGGTTTTGAAGGGTGCAACTGAGGTTCTGCTGCTTCCAAACAGACCATATCTCACTGGGTTTTGGATGTGGTCACTTTGGTGTATAAGGCACGAGCGGTCGCTTTGCCTCTAGGAGTTAAGGCCCATACTACCTGAATTATTCCTGCTTCTAAGGCGATATCAAGAGTTGTGTATTTACGCAACATTTGTGCTGCGGCAGGCTGGTCCCTACTGCACACATTCATCAGGTCTTACAGTGTTTATGTGGAGTCAACCTCAGTCTCTTAGGTCCTCTCGAGGTGACTCCTTCCTGTACTCTCAGTATGGCGGTGTGGGTATTGACCTTTCTATTGCGTCAACACCATGACATGTGTCTCGTTCCCATTCTCAGGGAACCAGGTAATACACATAAACCAGAGATGTATTTTTTAACCTTTCAGCGTACATCGGTTGTGCACTTGTGATTGTGGTGCATTGTGGGATTGAAAGAGTGCCCTCGATAATATCCACTCTGGTTTCAGACACCACTACAAATGTCTGTCCCCTCAAATAGTGCCCTATTTAAAGGTATAGTGGGCGATTTCGGACACAGCTCTGGTTTAATGGCAAATTAGCCCCCTTGCGTATTGAGGCTTATTACTGCATTTAATACTTCTATGTGTTTAGCCTAAGGCTCAAAAGTGACACTTGACTAACACCAAAACCAACCATAAATAAAGCAGCCTAAAATGTTTTTACTTATTGTTTTCTACTCATTCTTTTACAGAGTATCAGAAACCAGTCCAGATCCTGAATGAAAGTATGTGGATTTTTCCTTCTTATTCCGTGCATCCACCAAAGTGTTTTTTAGCCAAAACGTCAGGCGCTCTTCTGAAACCATCTTGCTGCGGGCGCTTGAGAGCACTTCAGTGGTGCTGCGTTTTATTCAGTTTAGATACTTTGGTGCTATGACCCGGAATGTTCACAGAAGTGTTATCTGATTTTGCAAATAGTTTGTTTCTGAATATAAAAATGTTAATACAATGTTAAATATTTGCTCTGGCTCTTGTTTTAAATTATTTGTTCCATTGTTTTGCTTGTTGCTGTCGTCTGTTGCCATTGTACAAGCAGGAGTTGATGGTTGGTTGTGTTGTATTTGTCCTTCCCTTCCTACACTGTGATTGGATGGCTGGGTAAAAAGTGACAGTGATGAGCGCTGCGTTTTACCCAAAGTAGACTAAACTCCTAGACCTAACTCTTGGCATCCAGTGCAGAATTCAGTGACCCACAGAATTAAGTGACCCCAGAAGGTGCTGTAGTGATGGTAGGGGTTAGCATTGGGATTAGGAGCAGGTGGGATTAGCTCAAATACAGTCCCTACTAAGGTCACTTATTCCAGTGGGTCACAGAATTTGGCACAACGGCAGAAAAAAAACACCAAGCGTTCAGCATGAAATGGGGGATGTGCGCAACAAACTTCTGTATTCTGTAAAATAGGTTGCATCGCTGTTTTACTCAGGATACCTTCAAAGGAGTGAGCAAATATGAGCATAATGCAGATTGATAGCTAAAAAAAGATCTTCTTCTCATTAACATATTAATATTTAAATCACATAAAAACACAATCATAAAAAGAACTAGCTAGGTTAGCTAATTACCTTAACAGTCTGTAGATATCGCTCACAGTTAGTACTGCTATTAACACTTTGTCTAGTAAGGAGATGCTATGAGACCAGTTGTCCTGTTTGTTCATGTGCAGTTCGGCATAAAGCCTATAGAAGCTCAGCACCATGTCACACTCCTGCCATTTATAAATATGCGGCGCTCCCATTTAAAACAATTGAAAAAATATGCTGGCTTTGGTGGACTCACGACCTTACGGTACTCTCATATTTATATTATTGTTCTTATATTATTGTTCTGCACTCATAAGTATTAATTAGCAATAATATTTTCAGTTCTGTAATATAATGTAATCCATTATATGGGATCATATGTCATTTTAGCCCAAAATGAGGCGGACGTGATGCCCATGATCACAGCGCTGACTCGTTCCTGTGTGGTAATACCGTGCAGTTTCAAGATAGAAAAGGAATATGTCACCGGCCTCCAGTTTCTTTGGGTCACCAAAAAAGATGGCTACATGTTCCACACTAATACGGGCAACATCTTAGACAACTTCAAAGGCCGCACAAGGTTCCTAGGAAACCCGGATGAGCAGAACTGTACTGTGGAGATGGATGATGTGCAAACTTATGACAATGGACCATTCTGCTTCAGAGCAGAGAAAGAAAACAAGAAATACAGCTTCAACAACAGCTGTGTGTTCATTATTATGCGGGGTGAGGAGATATCTACTCGCTTGAGTTAATATACTTGTGAAAAGTTGCATTTACAAGTGTAATTCATTTATCATCTCCCAGAACTAATGATATATCTTTGTGTTTCTTGTTAAAAAGCATCTCCCAACAATCCTGTGATGTCATCCCTCCCTGAAGACATCGAGCCCGGGACACGCGTCACCGTCAAATGCTCAGTCAACCACACATGCTCCTCTCACCCTCCCAAAATCAGCTGGAGCGTCCCAACAGCCCAAGAAACTATCAGCCACAATCACATGGGTGGAGGCGTCTGGGAAACAGTGTCCGCTGTGACCTTCATTCCAACTGGATATGAAGAGAAAGATGAAATTGTCTGCAGTGCCACATTTTGGGGTGGTAAAACACAGAATAATACTGCCATCCTGAGTGTTAAGAGTGAGTATCGACTGATACAGTTACATCTAAGATGTTTTGGAGGACCTTTACTTGAATTTGTGTTCATGAGATGCATTGGTCTGTTTATTAATATGACTGGTCTGAAAGAACCTGAAATTTATGATTTGTGAGATATGTGACTATTAATTATTTTAACAATAATATTATCATAGGGATTCAAGAGGTTGGATTTGGGCCTTATGTGATTGCTTCTTCACTTGTGTTCATCCTCGTTTGCATACTTACTGGAGTCTGTATATATAAAAGGCGACACAGGTTTGAATGATTTTTGTTTTTGCTTATACTCATTCTTTAGAATATCTGTATTGTGAGGTCTCTATCATGACTAGTGCCATCTTGAGGTCAAAATATCACTGGTTTCTGCTTGTAACTTGAATTTTCTCTTTTTCTTAAAGGGATAGTTCACCCAAAAATGAAAATTAGTCCATGATTTACTCACCCTCAAGTCATACTAGGTGTATATGACATTCTTCTTTCAGACGAATACAATTGGAGGTATAATACAAAAAAAAATGTCCTGGCTCTTCCAAGCTTTATAATGACAGTGAATGGCTGTTTCTGTTTTGTAGTCCATAATAGTGCATCTATCCATCATAAAAATGCTCCACATGGCTACGGGGCGTAATAAAGGCCCTCTGAAGCGAAGCGATGTGCTTGTGTAAGAAAAATAACCATATTATATACAGTATACTTTACAAACTGTAATCTCTAACTTTCACGAGAGACTGGCGTTCCAGCGTATGATGTAAAGTTTGTTTTAAATATGGATATTTTTCTTACACAATCTTATCGCTTCTGAAGGCCTTTATTAACCTCCCGGAGTCGTGTGGAGCACTTTTATGATGGATAGATGCATTATTATGCACTTCGAAACAGAAACAGCCATTCACTGCCATTATAAATCTTAGAAAAACCAGGACAATTTTTAATATAACTCTGATTGTATTCGTCTGAAAGAAGAATATCATATACACCTAGGATGACTTGAGGGTGAGTAAATCATGGGCGAATTTTCATTTTTGGGTGAACTATCACTTTAACACTTGACTCATCCTAGAGCATTTATCATATTATCCCCACATTTGGGTTAGATAATCTTGAGACAGTGTTGGTAAAAAATGTATTCAATATTTCAGACTGTAACTGCAAGGATTGCAAACAGACATTTAAGCTGTATGTCACTTTTACATTATTCTTATTGATTGTAGACAGCCTTGTCAGGATATGCATGGGTCACAAGCACAATCTGAACAAAGGTATGTATTCAATATTATACTTAATTTATCAAGTTTTACTTCTTAATTCATGTTAAAACCTTTGAATTTATATTATACTAAAATTATATTATCCCGTTCTCTGATGTAGGAGATCAGTTTGGAACAGAGTCTCAAGGTTGGAATTTGTTTATTTGTTTTTACTGAACTTAGCCTACCTTTGTATCTTTGTATTTGGTCTTGAAACTACATTTAAAATTTCTCTCCCAGTCATTTTAATATGCCTGAAGGCGGAGCAGCTTGGACTAACAGGGGAAACAGGAGTGATGTCAGGCAAGTACAACGTAAACAGTTTTTTTTTTTGTTTGTTTGTTTTTTATAAAATAGCCTTGGTCTTTGTTCCCAGTGCAACTAGTGCTATCTACAGGTACATTGAAAGTGAACAATGGCAGGATGAAAGTCGAATTATAACTTTACAGAAGTGAACTAAGCACAAACTATAGTCATGTTTGAAATCCAACATTTTTAATGCCACATCTATCAATAGACAGAGCATTTGGACCCTATTTTAAATCAATATTTACCTTTTTAAATAATAAAAATCCTACAATTTGAAAGTTGTATTCTCTTTTTGTTGCAGAAACCAATCATCCGGATCCAATGCAAATCTGAGAGCACAATATAAGTCAGTATTTCATTCTTAAAATAAATAAAAAATCCATTACAATATTGTTTCCATACATTTTTCTAATAATAATAATAATAAAAAAACACTTATGACAGATAATTAACTTTAACAAATGTACAGGTGAACATTGATTTAGTTATTATAGGGAACATGTGTTGCTGTATTAGGCCATCATTTTGAGTGCACCACAGTGTTGACACATATCTGACAAATGTTTAACAGTTGCATTTGCACACTGAACAATTACATAAAACAAATAGAATTCACAGACTCACACATTCTTGCTTCTACACACCACTCACTGATGACACGTCTCTCTTCACAGGCCAAACAACACATGTAAAGTGTCAGAAAACAAGCCTTTCTCCAAACCTCATATGCCATCACCAAAGAGGTACAGTGCATTTGTGTCTTTCAAGGTCTAAACCCATTACATGGCATGGTGCACAGCAAAATATTACTATTCAGTCTATGAGCAGAGTGTCATAATAAAAGTTCCTGTGCCACTTCAAGATTCCTTTGACTCCATTTGCCATGATAAATACAGATATAGGCTATGTGTGATTTTTTTTTTTTCTTCTTTTCCTTTTCACCATGCACCTCAGTGAGACAAAATCCTACTCAGTGAGTATATTATTTATTATTAAACTGTGGAAAATATATTCAAATTCTATGGTTTCAAATGCTGCCCTGAAATAAGTTATCAATTGATCCCTGTGTCATTTCTTTCTTAATTATTCAATTTAGGGTTATGATTATGAGGCCTATTATGCCAACATGGAAGATCTCAACGTGTATGGAAATGTCTGATGATAATGTACAAAACAAGGTTCAATACAGTGTTTTTTTAAAGCTCAAAATAAATAAAGCAGACTGTATACTTTTAGAAATATAATCACTGTCTGTTTTTGAGCCTCTAGCATGTATTGACTTAATTGATTTTTTTTAATGTTGTTGTCTCTGCTATACTGTCATTTATCAATGCTTTTCAGAACGTCTGTCTGTGAACATAACCATAAATATAAAATGGATGAAATGTCATACAGCACCTAGGTTTCTTAAATTAAAAGGGGGAGAAACATTCTCATTCTAGAGTACATCATTTGTGTAGACAAACGTCTAAATAGTTCAGGATGTGTCATCTAATATCTATATAAGCATCACTTACTATATATAAATCATCAGCAAGGTCATCTGATGTTTTCTCTAAGTAACTAATTTGCATTTGTTCCAGGCATTAATAGACCAAAGATCATGGTTGGTTTTGATGGCGTCAATACTTTTCATAGCTGCTGAATTGCCGTTGCAGACAGAGACCATCCTCTACACAAACCGACACTGCTTGCTTGCACAATTTTTTTTTTTAAAAGTCACATTCATCACATTTCCTAAAAGTATCACCATCTAAATTATATGTTTGAAAAATGATAACCAAAGTGTGTCTGTAAGCATTCAGAATTGCAACACATGCTCATTGGAAAAATGGCATGTGGCAACATTTTTGCAAAACGCAAAATACGTACCAAGACGTACATATCACTGCAGCTTCCAGTAAAACAGCAAGCACTTTTAATCGTTTTCACACACAATTATGATTACAGGGGCAGATTATGGATTAATAAAGTTTTCACGTGGCACCTTGCACAATTATGTTATGACCTTAAAACACTTTTTACCATTGTGTATGGTTTGTAAACAAATATGTTTTGGAGTTTGCATCATTAACCAGCTCCATATATTCAGTTTTACTGACATATCAAGCTTGCTCGGTAGCTTAACTAGTACAGTATACTTGTGATGCGGAGAGCTCAGGTACGAATCCCATGAAAGACAAGTCACGATAAAAGTTTGGGAAAGACGATTGCGTTTTATGTCACATTTGCTTTTGTTAACACTATCGGGTTTAGGCTTTAGTGTAGGTGTAGGTGTACGTTATTTAAAAATGGAGCATTAAGCTTTTGGCACCACTCACCGGACATTTCAATTCAGAACTGCGGTGAACCTCCAACGTAATAGAACGTTGCCATATTCACGTTCATCTTTTCCGGGAAAACAAAACACGCTTTTAGCGCCACTCACTTTACATTTTACTTTGAAACTGTTGCGAAACGTGCATGACACAACGTTTTTTGCGTTTTGCAAAAATTTTGCCACAGGTACGTTTTTCTAATGAGCCTGGGCTGCAGAATAGAGCAGGATAGACAACTATAGACTGAAGGGAGAGGAACCAGTGAATGCCTTTGTGTACAAGAGGCAAATCAGAGGTCAAAGGTCAACTACAGAAATTAATTCAAACTGTAAGAGCATTTTATTAGAAAACTGGTAAATCTGTAGAATATGCAGTACTAATATTAGTGAAAACTTGTTTCTGTGGAATGTTGGTCCACTCCTCTTCAATGGCTGTGCGAAGTTGCTGGATATTGGCAGGACCTAGAACACGCTATCATATACGCCGATCCAGAGCATCCCAAACATGTTCAATGGTTGACATGTCATGTCCGGTGAGTATGCTGGCCATGCAAGAACTGGGATGTTTTCAGCTTCCAGGAATTGTGTACAGATCCTTGCAACATGGGGCTGTGCATTATCATGCTGCAACATGAGGTGATGGTCGTGGATGAATGGCACAATAATGGGCCTCAGGATCTTGTCACGGTATCTCTGTGCATTCAAAATGCCATCAATAAAATGCACCTGTGTTCATTGTCCATAACATACGCCTGCCCATACCAAAACCCCACCGCCACCATGGGCCACTCGATCCACAACGTTGACATCAGCAAACCGCTCACCCACACGACGTCATACACGCTGTCTGCCATCTGCCCTGTACAGTGAAAACCGGGATTCATCCGTTAAGAGAACACCTCTCCAAAGTGCCAGACGCCATCGAATGTGAGCATTTGCCCACTCAAGTCGGTTACGACGGCGAACTACAGTCTGGTCGAGACCCCGATGAGGACGATGAGCATGCAGATGAGCTTCCCTGAGATGGTTTCTGACAGTTTGTGCAGAAATTCTTTGGTTATGCAAACCGATTGTTGCAGCAGCTGTCCGGGTGGCTGGTCTCAGACGATCTTGAAGGTAAAGATGCTGGATGTGGAGGTCCTGGGCTGATGTGGTTACACGTGGTCTGTGGTTGTGAGGCCAGTTGGATGTACTGCCAAATTCTCTGAAACGCCTTTGGAGACGGCTTATGGTAGAGAAATGAACATTCAATTCACGGGCAAAAGCTCTGGTGGACATTCCTGCAGTCAGCATGCTAATTGCACGCTCCTTCAAAACTTGCGACATCTGTGGCATTGTGCTGTGTGATAAAACTGCACATTTTAGAGTGGCCTTTTATTGTGGCCAGCCTAAGGTACACCTGTGCAATAATCATGCTGTCTAATCAGCATCTTGATATGCCACACATGTGAGGTGGATGGATTATCTTGGCAAAGGAGAAGTGCTCACTAACACAGATTTAGACAGATTTGTGAACAGTATTTGAGAGAAATATGCCTTTTGTGTACATAGAAAAAGTCTTAGATCTTTGAGTTCAGCTCATGAAAAATGGGGGCAAAAACAAAAGTGTTGCGTTTATAATTTTGTTCAGTGTAGATTGTGATTAAAACAAATGTTCTCAGTAATATTCATCTTTGTACAATGATTGTGAAAGAAATCATATATATTTCCTTATCACTCAAAATAGCAGGTTTAGAAATAACAACTAGCTGTGTAACATGTTTTGTACTTTGTATTTAAATGTACCACTTGTGCATTATAAAGATCTTGAAACAGGCCCTCTTGTCAGTGTCACAAATGGTGGTTTTACAGTCAGAATGTCAAAATATTATATTTGACTGATGTCACAATGCAAGTGCATTGGTATGATGAGCTCAGACACTGAATATGTGCCTATAAGCAAATATGGTAATTAAGAAATTGTGTTGGGATGCATTACCCATAAGGTTTTGGGAGTGTATTACGTAAAATATGCGACTCAAGCATATGGGTAGGTTGTCAGATGTATACAACTGGTATTGCATGCAGTGTTGAATGAGCTGTTTCTTTCAATAAATCCTAAGAGAACATATACCTGGTGTGAGTGTATACGTGACAGAAATATATATTTAAATTATTAATAAAATAAATAAATAAAACAAACCACCAACAACGCATACTTCAGTGAGATGAAATAAATGGGAATGCTAATGTACAACTCTTTCCAAATATTTCCAGATTTATTTGTTTTCTCTCTCTAGAAGATAACCAGAGTACTTAGCCACATAAAATTTATGGTTCAGGTGATTTGGCTTGGGGGGAAAAATACTACTAATAGATCAATAAAACCAGAAAAGAGTGCCTATTAGCAAGCATAGCAAAAAAAAAAAAAAAAAAAAAAAAAAAAAAAACTTAAATTAAAAACAAACAAACAAACTGTATCTGGAAATTAGTGCCCAGAAGCAAACATGGCAAAAAAACAAACAAACAAAAAAAAAAAAAAATACTTCAATGTGATGACATAAATTGGAATGCTACCTTATAGCTCTTTCCAGGTAATTCCAGATTTTCTTGTTTTGGTTACCTTCTTTAGAGAGACAGAGAAAGTATCTCTCTTCTCACAAACACAGTTCAGAGAGCTGTTTTTAACTGACAGCAAAACACTAGCACTCGAACTGGAAGTGGTATGTGACCATTACCTTCTCACGACATAAAAACCACAGTTGACCAAAGTGCATCAGTAAACTCACACACAATGTTCCATCCACTTGAACATTCACAAGTGCCAAGCAAATGTCTGTAAACAGGTATATTATGAGGAAGACTTGTAGACCTACTGTCTTGGCCCGGCACTGATAGGCTGTGTGTGTAAAGACAGAGATACCCTTACGAGAAAGAAGTTTATTCAAGTGTGCTATTAGTATACTTCTTTTAAACTAAAAATAAGAAAGTATACTTCCAGTCTACTTTTTATGAACTTTTCAGAAATATACTTAAAATTGCATTTAAGTGTACTTGACTTGTACTGACAGAACTGTCAGGACCACTATCATCACAGACGATTGACAATTAGCAGTTTGGATTGACGGTATGGTTCTGTTCTGGGCAAGAACTCCCTGCGCATGCAGCCTAGCATGGATAAGAGCAGGGAGAGCAGCAATAACCACCCTTGGGGTAAACAGAACCAACATTAATGTATTGCATGTATCATTGATGCCAATATTTTAATGTAGTTTAATAATGTACAGCCAGGCATATATGTATTTTAATAACATAATTCGAGAATTTAGTCTGAATCTTTTGATCAAGATACTGTACTTATAAGTATAATTAAGTTTTCTAAGTATCCTTGGCTTGTAGCCTAGTAGTGTTTACTCTTTTGATTGAGTAACATATTAAATACTTTTTCACATAGTTCACATAGTTTTACATACTGTCTCATAACATTGATTTATAAAGAAAACATTGATTTTATGTTCCTAATTCTGAGTATCTGAATTTTTTATGTAGGCTAGTCCACTTGTAGTGTACATACTATTTTAATCTACTCTTTCTCCACCATTGACTGAATTTTCCTGCTAGCCAGTTTTTCCACTGTTATATGGTCTCTGGATCAAAAAATACAGGTGAAGAAGAAGCAGAAACAAGTGATAGAAGATTAGTAACGCAAATGTAAAATAATGCAATCATCAAACATCAAACAGCATATAAGTTCAAAACTACCTATCGTTACCGAATGAAATTAAATAGTGCAAAAATAATAAACTTATAAGTATGATTTGTTCACTTAAAGAAAACTTTTATCGCTACTCATGTAACCCTGGTTCCCTGAGATAACAGGAACGAGCATTGCATTAGTTCACTAACGAAATCCTGGAGCCTGATTGGTTCACGTCTGTGCAAGTGCACAGACAAAAGGCATTTCAGCCCCTGGAAAGAGGCAGGGTTGCCTGCCTATATTAGCCATGCAGAAATGCCCAATCATCATTATCTTAGCATGACTTGCTGTGCAGCGTAGTAGCACGGCAGCTACACAATGCTCGTTCCTGTTATCTTAGCGAACCAGGGTTACGTGAGTAACCATAAACTTTCCCTTTCGATACAGTTCACCCACATGGGGAACTTTATCCAACAGCACCGTGCTTTCTGATGAAAGTGGATGGCGAGGACCAGCTATCCGCCACACAGATATCTGCGATAGAGCTTCCGCTGGACCACGCCCAGGAGGAGGTCATACCTATAGTGAAGTGGGCCCTAACGCCTAGGGGGCACATCAAGTTAATGGAATTGCAGGCCAGTGCTATTGCATCCACAATCCATCTGGCAGCCCTTTAGTGCGGCCTCCGAAGCTGACAAACAGCTATTCTGATTGCCAAAAATTGGCTAGAGCGCTCAATATACACTCTAAGGCAGTGGTTTTCAAACCTTTTTAAGAGTGACCCTTTTTTTTTTTATTGACGCAACCCATATATAGGCCTACAAGTATTTACATGCAAGTCAAGCCAAGCATAAGAATACGTACTGTATATACAATGGGGCTAAAGGCACATTTGACTTTATTCACCTTTAAACCACTAGATGGCACAAAAATTCAGCTCAGCACTTTTCTTAACAACCACTTTTGGTGATGCACATGCACTTGCTGATCCTTGACGCGATAGCAAAAGTTGATTCTGCACTAATTTAATCTAGCTACAGGGATGCTAATTAACTGGTTAACCGACCATACGAATTTTAACCAATTAATAGCCTACTATCGTTTGCTGCATGCTTAAAATATACACTACAAAAATATTTGATTGTTTTTGAGACAGAAAAAAAACAGGCAGCGTATAAGTGGCATTTTATTGCCTTCAAAAATAATACCGGTAAATAAAGTGAAATGACATAATGTAGGCCTACTATAAAAATTAACTATCACAAACATAGGTAGCTATAGCCTATTTTAGTTCCCCTCACTCCTCAACAGATCATTTAAATGTAATGATATTCACAACAGAACAAGAAGGAAAAAATTACTATAAACAAGGCAAAACAAAATAATTTAAAGCGAAACTAAAAGTAACCGACGTTTGGCTCACGTAGCATAACTCTCTCATTCGAAGAGAGTTTCCATATTCACGATGTATTTGGATGCTAAACTATTATTTATTATAGCTTTTGTAATTCAACCATGTTCCAATATCGACGAAATAATCCTCTTCACATGCGCAAAAATGTACTTGGAAACATCACAGTGGAGCGGTGCTCACGCTGAATGGCACAAATTGTACTACTAACTAGTTAAACAGAGCAGTGTCATTTTTTATAAGTTAGGTTGACTATTTTATTTTGATGAACAGGCTGCGATGTCAAATTTGCAATGCTGGAATATGGTGTGTGCGCATGAGGCGCCAGCACGATCAAACAGTGGAAAAATAAAAACATACTCCATCACTTTGTTCATACAGGACATCATTCGTTACTGCAGTTAACTTTTATTTGTGTACAAACAACAGTGTTGTGTACTCGAGACTCGGCCTCGGACTCGGTCTCGAGACCATATTTTAATGGTCTCGGTCTTGTCATGGACTCGTGTGCATTTTGACTCGGAATTGACTCGTACTCGAACATATTAGGACTCGGACTTATTCCCGAGTCCACTCGAGACCCATTCAAAATATGTCATGATTATTACTGTATGTTAATATTTCTTTAAATTGTTGTTTGATTGAAACGTCTTGCTGACTTTCTTGTGCGCAACTGCGCATGACTTGAGACTAATGGTGTGTTCACACCGAACGCGAATTTAATTATTTGCGCGAGTAGATTACATACAAAGTCAATGCAAAGACGCGAATAGGCGCATCATTCGCGCCGGGCGTTGCGAATGACGCGAATTGGGCGACGCGTTTGCCGCGAATGTCTTCCGCTCAAGTTGAAAAATTTGAACTCGACCGAATGTTCAAGCGTCTAACTAGACGCGATAGACGCGTATTTGACGCTCTATTCGCGTTCGGTGTGAACACACCGTAACGTTCGCGGCGCGCAAATGCAGCAGGACCCAGGTCAGATGTGATGTGGCCTCTAGCTCAACTATGTATTGAAAATGTCTGCCTTATCATCCATAATTAAGTTTGCATATAAGAGCCACACAGAATTCGTGTGCAGTATGTTATGTGTAAGAGCACTAACTGATTGTAATAATTAAGTCATAATTTTAATAAAATTACCTTTACACCGCTATGTGGCCTTTTTACCATTACAGTGTATGATTCCATGGTATATTTGATTTACTGTTTGAGTATGGTGCCAATTTTATTGTTACCACCAAATATTTTACATATTCTTGAAGATATCTTTAGGTCTGGTTTCAGACCCAACCTAGGTTATCCAACCTCTCTGGTCTCGGTCTCGACTCGGACTCGACTCTCTTTGGTCTCGGTCTCGACTCGGACTCGACCCTCTATGGTCTCGGTCTCGACTCGGACTCGAGTGAGCTGGTCTCGACTACAACACTGACAAACAATGATACAGAACATTGTGCTTTTGTAAAATAAAGATAACAAACAAACGTCTCCTTTCCGTCAACTTGTTTGTGGAGCTCCGCGCCTCACAAAAATGAACCAAACTCAGCAGGGTAACGACTGAGACAAATAAGACACACTTATTTGTTATATTTAACAAATAATCTTTTAAACTCACTCTGGGATCTATAGTCCCATCCCCCCAACTAGGGCAAGAACCATGACTACCATCAGATAAGATGGTTTTATTGCTGTTAAAAACGTGGTCATGTGGTCAAGGAAAGACCTACAGCCCTTAAAACAGACTTTCCTGCATTAATTTATAGACGAACTGATCTATAAATGAACATGCATCCCAGGACATTGTGTGTGATAATATTATATATTGTATACTGTCTCTTGCATTTGTATTTATTTCATGTGTGCTTTATGAGAGAACTACTAGTTAATGTAACGCCACCTATATCGTGTCTCCTATCTAATTAATCCTCATTTAATGACTCACACTTTAGTGTACGTCGCCTTCTCATAGAAGACGTTTTTTATATCTATCTGAGTATAAATGGACACAAACGGCAAGGCCCATGTCTAACCACACTTTTTTGTTGTTGTTATTTTATTTTTATATAAAAAAATATAAATATATATATTTTTGGCAAATGTAAAGGCACTTTCATATAAATTAAACCCGGGCTGAAGGAAATGTATATTTACCCCTGTACAAGTAGCCATTCTGTATTGCAGGGGAAAAGAACGTCGGAGAAGAAACTTCAACACTCTTACTTAAGTAATAAAAACTAAGAAATTGAAACACAAATGTTTTTCCCTCACCTTTCTACCGTATAGGCAGCCAAGATTTATTGAAAGCCCATTTTGCCAACAATGCTCTCATCAGCTGAGGTGCCAGATCAACAACCTTCCAGAACAAAAATGCAGCGGGTCCATTAGACCCACGAACACTGACTGAATAACAAAAATATGAACACCACACATGTAAAAATACGAAGGTATACTTTCTTTTATACTTCTTTTTATGTAGGCCTACTTCTCAGAAATATATTTTAAGTACTTAAATATTCTTAAAATGACACTTAAGTATAGTTGACATACTGACAGAAACATCTAAGCATATTTGGCCTTTACTTGTACTCAACATTATATAATGAAAAGTAAAATTAAGTATTCTAAGCATAGGCCTACGTGGCTTGTAGTTGTGTTACTCTTTTAATTGAGTAGCCTATTAAATACTTTTTTCACATTAGACATGCTGTCTAAAAAACGCACATTGTTTGAAAATTTTTCCCTAAGAAAAAAACATACATTGTTCCTTTGTGCGCAAGGACCAATCTGAGGTCAACTACAGTAATTAATTCATACTGTAATGCATCAGTGATTGTGATTTAGCCAAATGCTCCCATAATAATTTTTTGTAACAATGATTGTGAAAGGAAACGTGTAATCCTTATCTGACTCAATAGCAGGTTCAGAACACGTTTTGCACAGACCCTTTTGTCAGTCACAAATGGTGGTTTATATATGGTTCAGAAAAAACTATATTTGACTGATGTCACTATATCAGTGTGTAGCCGTGGTTATTAATTGCTGTTGGCATAATGACGGGGCGGGTCTATTTCGCATGATTTAGTTGGACTATAAAAGCAGCGCGGTAGCGTCTTTGGGATGTGTGTCCCATCGTCACGAGTGACGTTATCCATTTCCGGCGTGTCACGGAAGTGTTTTGCTGCGTCCCAATTCGCCTACTAATACTATGCCCTAAAAGTATGTACTCTTTTTGTGAAGAAAAAGTACATACTTTTGAGTGTGTAGCAAAAGAGTAGGCAAGCTTTGGGACATACTACTTCGTCATCTTTAACGGACAGCTCTGTCGCGTGCATCACCGTAAACTGCCCTGTCAATCATCTCGTCACAGTTAAAATCCTCCATTCAATCTAATATAATTTCTTACCGTTTCGGAGAGAAATGTTGTAGCTCGTTCATCTGCCAGTCGTGGGTCTTTCATGCGGAGACTCTCACTCTCCTCATGTGTTTGCAATTTGAATGTAATGATGCATTTAAAATTTAATGGCTATAAACGTATCTTTACAAAAGTTCACAATGCTGCTGCAGATGCAATATAACGTAGCCAACATTGAATAAATAAATTTTCGTCAGGTTTGATACTGATAATTAATCACTTAAACCCAGTGGCGTAACTTTGCTTTGAAAAGTGGTGGGGACACCGCACAACTCGTTTTGCTATTTGTTTATTTAATAACCGAATTTACTTGGGGACTGAGTTCAGAGTTGGAAATACACTTAATTTTCACTTTGATGTAGGCCTACACTACACACATGCATGTATCACATTCACAAATATGTCTATAAGCATCCTAATAAGCAAAACGTAACATTCACAACACATCTAGGTTAGCCTAATAAATATATCAAAATACGCAAGATCAGTGAACTTGGGGACTGTTCGTTTTTTTATTTAAGGGGCTACCGGAGGAGTTTTGAGATCTGTAGTCAAAAAAGACTTGACCCTCCCTTCGCCTGTTCGCCAGTAGGCTAATACATTTTTCTATGACCCTCCAAAATGATTATGAAAAAAGGCGACCCTCCCTGATAATTTATTGATTACGTTTGCGCTTGGCAAAGATGTTCAGATAGCCATTGTTTTTTTTTACAACCATGACAAACGACTAAACTCCTGCTTTCTCATCTTAGTAGGGCTGTAACGATGGACCAAACCTACAATTCGGTTCGTATCACGATTTTTGCCGGCGCCTCCGAGATATTTTATTTAACCTTTATTTAACCAGAAGAGTCCCATTGAGATTAAGAACCTATTTTGCAAGGGTGACCTGGCCAAGACAGGCAGCAGTACAAACACATAGGTACAGACAAATAACGCAGAAGCGCTAACATTTCATATAATCATTTAAAATAATGTTTACAGTCTAAGAGCATTTAGCCTACATATTAAGGCATCTGCCTCTAAATCTTTCATTTTGGATTTAAAAGCATTTAGCGAGATTAACTCAATGAGTTTCAAGTCCTTTTGCAAAGTATTTCATGCTGAAGGTGCAGAATACAGAAATGCCTTCTTTCCCGTTTCCGTACGGGCCATGATGATCTATTTTCTACTATAGGCCTATTTACTTCTTATTTATTAAATCCAGGCAATTGGTTGATGAAACATTGATTAAAATTAAGATACAATTAATAAAAAACGAAATTCACTTTAAAGAAAGGCTTTGTGCTTTCTGTTTGAGGTCTCTGTGAAAGTTTTAAAGTCGCTTTCAGAGCGGTCATGTCCGTAACGGAGAACTGTCACGTCCATAACATTTTTTTCCTCATAAATGCGAACACGAAAAATAAAATAAAAATAATATTTTATATTCTATGGAGGCCGACCATTCTTCATCCAGTTAGTATTAGGCTACTTTTGTTTTGCGTAGTGTAATTCATAGAATTACTAAAAAATATTTTGCCACCTAAAAGTTAAAGATTTTTTGTGTCATGTCTCATGTATTTCCCCTTATATTAAATATAAAACGCATGTGTAGACTGATATTTTTCTAATGTCTGGACTCCTTTATTAAGGGAGTATGGATATATAAACAGACGTTTCAGTATTAAACGCATTTTCTGAGAATTTATATTTCAAGTTTTGACTGCAAATGTCACGTCCGTAATGCTGGAATTGCCCAATTTTAAAGAATTTATCATCAACTAGTTTTTTTTTGGTGTAGGTCTACGTATTTTATTATGTTAACTTCAAATAATACTAATAGTAATTTATAAATAGCTCTACGTCTTACACATCACACTCCACTGTTATGGTGGCAATTTCAGTAGATTTACTCACTAACATTGTTGTGGAAACACAATAAGAAACTAAAATATGGTAGTATCGTGCTACAGCGCACATTCTATCAGCTGCAGTTCTGGCGCCTCAGTCCCAATACTGTAAAACTCGACGTACATTCACATCACATGTTAATGCAGCGGTAGTTACACGCAGGAAACTGTTATTCGCAATCACAACAGATATTCATCATTGAGAGGACGTTGAAAAGGTTCTGACCGCCGGAAAAAAATTGTTAAATTAATGAATTCGATTATGAAGGATGCCGATTTGTAGATTGTGCGTTTCCTTTAATACCTTCCGCAATCTATTTTTCAATTACTTTTAAAAAGTGGTGGGGACAATATCGAGCCTGGCAAAAAGTGGTGGGGACATGTCCCACCCGTAAATTACGCTCCTGCTTAAACCCCTTTATCTAAACCTCTCTACACAACCGCCGGACTCGCGCGCGTCCTCCATGTCTGTAGTTTTTTTTTAACACTTTTCACTCGTGTTTGTAGTTCTAACCGAATCCTCGTCCAACGCGCGATGGGTTGTGGGCAATATCAGCCTTTAGAGTGTGCATCGATCTGCACTTCGGATTCTGACCGGATATAGTAGACCTTCCGGGTCTCTTTGGAACACTCATTTCAACATACTACGATTTGGGACGTACTAGTTCTATTTTCGAATACTATTTAAGGACGGATAGTATGCGAATTGGGACGCAGCATTTGTCTGGTAAGGAGCTGCAGTTGTGGCTGTACTTCTACGTGTTGATATTGAGTAAGTTTTTTACTCAATATCAACACGTTATCAAATAAGTTTTTATTTACTTATCTGGCTCCTTTCCCTATAGTGTGGACTGAGGACTCCGGTGACACAGTATAGCGACGTGCGTTGCAATAGGATGTTTTGTGTCCTGAGTTGAATCACCGGTGTACCGCAAGTTCAAACCGGTAGGTTGTTTTTATTATTACTCGTGTTATTATGGGGTGGGTTAATTAATCTTTATCTTTCCGTGATATGACAGAGTGCGAGACGTTGCAGTGGGCTTTCTGTTTGCTGCTCTTCTTTCGCTAGTGCTGATTTCTTTGTTGCTGTTCTCATTGTTGGGATTTGGGCGGATGAATCCTCGCATGACGACGCTTGAAGCGTGCTGAATTTCACTCAGCAGGGTGCTGCAGACCGTCAGATCGACTGCGCCTTGCCTGTGATCAGTGCTCGCGTGCTGTTGCGTGGCGTTTGCCGATATTACGTGTGAGTTCCGAAGCTGGACACTTTGAACGTCTGCTGGAGTGGCCGCCTGGTGTGTTGCAGATTCTGCTACGTAACTCTCTCTCTCTCTCTCTCTCTCTCTCTCTCTCTCTCTCTCTCTCTCTCTCTCTCTCTCTCTCTCTCCCTCCACAAATCCACGAAACGGTTTGACCATTCAATAGCCAATGTCAAGATGGAAAGTTCTTTTGTGTTTTAATGTTTCCTTTTAAATTGGTTTATTTCTTTATTTTGTTTCTTTATGATATCTGTGAATGAGACCTGGTACAATTTAAATGGTTGATGATTCATTCTTGTGAATCTATTTTCTTTATTATTTGTGCTAGCCAAGTTTTTGGGAATCTGTTTATTTAACATTCTGAGTTTTGTTGGCTCGGCTTTGAATGTGTATTTTCCTTTTTTTTTTTGTATTTTCTTTTTTGTATTTTCTTTTGTCAACACGTTTGTGTATTTATCTTTTTTTTATTATTATTTCCTCGTGGGGTAGTTGAGCTTTTTTTGTGATCTGGTTAATTGCTTACCCATTAATTTAAATCAGTCATTAAGTAATTTCTCTTTGACCCAGTTAGTGAATTTACTCAGTTGTGAATTTATTATTATTAATTTTTTTTTTTTTTGTTAAGGTTTTGTGTATGTTTATGATTGCATGTTCTTTTCTTTTGAGTACCAAGTTTTAGGAGAATACGTGTGTTTAACTGGTACTTCCGCTCTCTCTCCAGGGGGTCGGGGACCCAGATCCGTGTGTGTGTGTGGACGAGCCTTCCTCTCTGTTTGGTGGCGGTCTCCTCTTCCGCGTGCGGTGGTTCACATTTGGGGTGCAGTGTGAGTGCACATGTGGTTGCCGTGGTTTCTTGAGGATAGGCGAGTGGTTCCCAGCCCTGGAGCAGGTGTAGCAGTGTGTGTGATATCCTTTTTTTACTTGACTATTGGTACATGCTGTTTAATGGTTGTTAATAAAATTATTTTTTTGTACTACGCCTCCGTTTCTGATCCTGACTCAGCCGTAACCGAACATGTGTGCTTTAAATCAGCCTGAAAGGCGATTCCCTGGTAACGTTGCCTCTGGGGTGGCGTAGTCGAGCATTTTAGAGGTGTAAATCTGTGTTTCAGTTTACACGCCCCCTGTCAAACCATAGAGCTGCCACAAGTGCATTGGTGTGATGAGCTTCGATACTTGTTATGACCAAGGAGATATGTTTTCATATTGGTGGACGTGAGCCTCACAGCAACAAAGGTGCTGAGCTTTCCTTTACTTCTCTTATTTTTCTCTTCTTGGAAGTAGGTTAATTTTCCAATCCTCTACAGAGGAGGTAAGAATGAAAATAAATAAATAAAGCGAGTTACATGTTAAAGTGCTTTAGAAGAAGACTGAAGAGAGAGGAAAAAATAGAACGGAAAAGTGGTAAACTAGAGTTGAGCTATCTGGACAGAATGCTGGAAATAAATTTTAACCATTATTAACATTCAACTTTGGATTTTTTCTTTGTGCTTACCAAGGAATATGAAAGCACAGCTGTTACTTCATTTACTTTTCCAAGGTACATATTTTTAATTACTTTTAATTACTATAATCACTGTTTTTCTCTTTTAGAGATGTTTTGGTTATGTTCTGTCACAATAAATGTTTGAATTTATTAATATAATTTAACAGAAATGAACATAAATTGAAATGTACAACTTTAGTCAAAACCAAATTATAGCCTACGTCTGATTTAAACTAAAAGGGTCATGCATGTTTAATTCAGGAACAAAATTTTATGAAGCTATAAGGCAGTCACTAAAACCCTCAATGTAATCAACATTTTCAACAGCCAATGTGCAGAACCATTAGCCTATATAAGGTAAATTGTGTCTGTGTGGCATTTCAAGGGCGTTGTCGGGGATAGGAAGTACATGTGCCTTCAAGGTGGGGATATCAAAGAACTTCAAACCAAGATGAAGGCTTCCTAAAAACTACAACACCCAGATCACATACTAAGTACAATAAAAAATAAAAATAAAAATCCACTTTTTTCCTAACAAGCCTACTGCATTTTAGATTATGGGGGATTACTTCATGTTCTATTTTCAGATGTCAGTAGAATAACGTAACGCTTGGTAATGTGACATGGTATCAAGAATTTTTGTTTTCACACGCATGCTTTAAAATGTAATTGTCTCTTCTTTTCACATCTAATCCCTATTAGCAGTGTTTACTGGAATGTTTCTAAACCAGATAAATACTATATTTATTGTCTGTCAAAATTACGAAAATCACCTTGAAATATTATTACTCAATATTCCAGTTAATGAACATTTTTGATTAAGACAATGCGTTACATAATACAGACATATATTACTACAGTGATATTTAACACGTTCGTAATATTGCTGCGGTAATAATCAGGAGTTATCCATGGTCTGTGTCAGGAATTTGTTCCTTATTTTACATTTTTAAATGTCCTTTTAATGTTCGATGGTTGAAGGGCGAGTAGAATAATGTTGTCTCGTTGTACCCATGATTTTTTTCAGTTTAACGGAAGTTACTCCCATAATTCACGCAAAGCATCAAGGGGCGTAGGAAAAAGGTGAATAACTGTCAAGTACTAGGGCTTTTCACACAGTGTTTCACAGTTGTCATTTAGAAGCGGGGTTAGCATCGCCTTTTACCCTGGGTTATGAAACCATGCTCCAGAGCTTTTGCGGTGTTAAACCTGTGTGGCGAGCGGTACATTTGATGACAGAGAAAGAAATTGGCAGAGACAGGGAGACAGAGCAAGAAGAGAGAGACTAAAAGAGAAAGAAAGTCTACTACGCCACCCTGGCCACTAATGCCGGGCGTACACCAAAGGATTTTCACAGTCCCAGACTAAAGACCGGCAGTCTTTAGGAATCTTACTGGAGTCTCGGCGCGCTCCCGTCGTCTCGATCGTTAAATGTGAGGTGATAATCTGCAGTCGGCGACCCGATTTATGCCAGTCTTTCTCTAGTCTTTCATATCAAACATGTTTGATATTATCGCAAGTCTTTAGTCTGAGACTAAAAACTGTGAACCCAAGTCTTTAGATGTGAGCTGATAATCTTATAAAGTCTTTTCTAAATCTTTTCAAAGTCTTTAGGTGTACAGAAAGCATAAGCCAGGGAAGTATCCTAGTGAGGACACACGTTTGATTTTTCCCCTTCACAGAGACTCTGAGACGTGGATATGACAAAGTAAAAAAGATTCTTTATTGGACAAAAAAATGCTGAAGTGCAAGTCTATTAGGCTCGATCATCACCACAACACAATAACAATAAACAAACTCACAGGACTCGTGATTATCAGAAGCAGGACGAGTTAGTGCCAGACTTCGCTAACGTCAGCAATGGTCAAGGAGCACCCACCCGTGCACTACACTTCACACACACACACTCACGCCAACCAAGATCAATCACTATGGGTTGTTGACCACACACTGTGTCTCATCAGGACCCACCACCAAATAGAGCAACTAACCCTCCTGCTCCGGACTCACAGTGCCTGAAACACAAAAAATACAAATTACAGAAAACAATTGTTCTTACATGTGGGTACCCAATTTACAAGACACAATATACAAAAACATAAAATTACCAACGTAACTAAAAGAAAAAAACAACCGCAATCCACTCAAATCTGCACTCATCGGTTTCAGTGATTGTGAATAGACCACTGCCGACCAACCTGTCCAGACTTCACAGGCCGGTTGCCACTCACAACTCCTCGGTCCTTTGCACAAGCAGAGTATCACTCGCAGTGACAAAAAAAGAAAGAAAATATTATTCATAACACAACAAGAAAATACAAAGACAGCACCAAAAAAAAACAAAGAAATCAAAGCAAACAAAATACAAGAACATAATGAATTGAACAATCACAAAATAAAACCAACACAATAAAAAAAAATATATATATATCAGTAATACATATCAACCAAACTGGGTTAATTGCACTCGCCCAACTAACGAAGCAAAATAACTCAAACAAACAAGCAAGCAAAGACAAACATCAACAATGCTGTAGCGTGCTCACATGTGAGCAACTGCACTTAAGCATGTTGATGAAACAAAGCAATAGAAACCAAACATTAGAAACTATTCTACACAAAACAGCAGCGATGAAAGTCCTAAGCCAACCAGCACAGTCTTCAAACGCCCTTAAACAGGTGGATTAATTCACCTGCAAAAGCCCGAATATGAGCTAGAATAGACGTAGCATTAATTCATCACTGTTGTACAATGATCGCACATACCAAACAAGGGGAGATCGCGCCAATCGTCCGGCCGCCAACAGATGACAAGAGTTCACAAAGACGAGCAGGAATACACAGATAAACCCCGTCATTATACACCACCTATAAAATAAATACGGCTACAAGAGCTAGAAAGAGACCTACCAGGAAGCCAGGCAGCAATCCACCAATGACGCTTAGTGCAATACACACAACATGCGTTGGTATCCGGTAAACAGCGCGTATTGCCAATGGTTGCAAACCCTCAGCATAAAACAGCCCAGCACCTGACGAGGGTAACACTGTTAACAATTTAAAGTCCGGTAGGCTCGAGCACAATAACAAATGGCCGCCGCACTCACCTTCAGCCAGAGCACCAGACAGGCCCTGTCCCAAATGGCACCCTAAGCACTCGCTTTCTTCCTCTGAGTCCGCACTTTCGTGACGCAATGCCGATTTGACTGTCGGGAAGAAGTCTGGTTGCTTTGAAGAAATAAGGTCGCTTTGACTGTCGGGAAGAAGTCTGCTGTGGAGCATCAGTGCGGGCTCGGCAAAAGTGCGCATCGAGGGCGCAAATCTTCTGAGACCTAAAATGACAAATGGGTCACCCTACGGTCTCACGGCCTTAACGAACACGTGCACGCAGCAGCCATTGTAAGTCCACAAGACTGAAAGTGCATATGAAGTGTGCCATTTGGGACAGGGCCACAGACGGTAGAATAATGACACGCTAGAAAGGCGGTCGCACATTGATGCCATCTCCGGTGGCAAAACAGCCACCTTAATATACCCCTTGGAATGAGACGCTGATTACCTGCGTGTATCTAGGGCGAAGTCAACACATACAGAGAGAACACCACCAAACAGTGGCACTTCACTACACCTGCATTGTGGTTCCAAACGTGTTCAGTGTGAAATGAAGCAGTGCTTTGGACACTCACGGAAACACAGTCTCAGTTTCTGCAGTATCGATACACAGAGTATATAAGTACCAAGAGGCGAAACTCAATAGAACGTTCCATTGCAACACACACACCCATGCGCAGAGCAGCAGTTCCGCCATCTTGGACTGAACGCAACACAGCAGTCATAGAATTGAACGATACCGGTTCCAATTTAAAAGCGGTTAAGGGAACTAAATAGTAGTTTCTAGTATTTAATATCTCTATAGCCTAAACTAAAACAACGTGTTGAATAATGTACAACAAAATAATGCTTATGGATCGGTTTATAATAAAACAATTTCATCATAGAGCATGAAGCTGTCAAATAGGCTATTTATTTACCCCAATAACATTTGGGGATAACTCCTGTTTTCATACACAGCACAATTTTACAACACCAGTAACAACACCCCATGTTCCTCATGAAATGATTGACAAATTCCTTGAAAAAGCCAAAAGACAATGAACAGTGAGTAGGTGAAAGGAACAACACATTAGTCAAGAGAGAATATTTAATAGTAATAGAAGATCATTACAAAATTAACAGTAATGAAATTGGTGATGGTAAGTCGATCACCACATCATTTCTGCCTGCATTACACACAACAAATCAAACATTGTGCAAGTAAAGTGCACACATTTACTACAAATAGAATGACAATGGTTAGTATAATAGCTGTTTTATATGTTTTAGTATTTAGTTTTATTATAATTTAATTCATCTTGACTGATAAAAACTTTGTACAAAACATGTTACATTTGATACAGAAAGAGAGAGTCAATGTAAGATTTACAGATGACTTAGCTTTAAAAAAAAATCTGTTGCGCTTCTGTTTGGCCGCTTCTGTTTTGCACTTTTCCTTGTCACACACAACTTCCTTGCACTCACTGTAATACACCTCCATGTCACTATTTACATATGGAGACGTACGTACGATGCTCACTTTAACGTTAATAAAAACCTTTTCTACTTTACCTCTCTGGATCTTTGGGGAATCTATGAAATGCTAGTTGATTGGTTGTACACTGGTAGTTGTTGCAGTTGATGGTAGAACACTGTTTTCTTTGTTTCCAATTATTTCCAGACATAATGCTGTACAGTTGTGCTAACGGTAAAACCGTTGGTTCAGTCCAAAATGGCGACAGCGCGACAGCAGCGTCATCTAGCGATTATTGTCAAAACTGCAATGGAGTTTCGCCTCTTGGTACTTCTATACTCTTTGATCGATACACAGATACCAGCTGTGCGTTCTCGCTCTCTCCTCTACGACACACATTCGCCTCTTGTCACTCATTCCTTTCATTCGCTCTGGATAGTGTTGACAGTGTTGATGTTACAGAGCCTAAATTTATGCACGGGTTTGTGGGTTCTTTTAATCATTCCCGTAGGTTTCACAGTCACACCCAGAGCGCGCACATAAAGCCGACTGTCAAACAGCTTGTGAGTCCAAAGTAGCAGTTATATTGCGCTTAAACCGTCATACACACACAAAAGTATGTTAAAATGCCTGTCTTGGGTAAATGCAGTTGGTTACGTCTAACATCAACAGTTGAGATTAGAGAAAGAAAACGCTTAACAGTATAGATCCGTGCATATTATAATATTTTTCATGATTTTTCAAGGGCTTGTATCAAAGTACATTAATTCATACTCTTTATCAATAAGGCAAAGTGTCATTGAAAGTATCTATTTTCTACGTGACTTGATTCAATAGTCATTCATAATTCATTAAATATCACCGGCTAAAAAGTAACTAGCACTCTGAGTAGTTTTTAAAAAAGAGTACTTTTTACTTTTACCTAAGTACTTTTTTTAACACCAATACTTTTACGTGTAATTGAATATTATTTCAGCAATGTAACAGTACCTGTCCTTTTTTTTTTTTTTTTTTTACATTTGTATCACTAGATTTTTGACTAAGCTGAAACCCAATATTAACATTTAAAAGTGTCATTTGGCAATTTCTGTCGTCATTGGCTCACAATGAATTCTGGGGTTGGCCACGAAGGACCAATCTGTTGTATCTGTAATCTGTTGCAGATAATTTATGGTTGTGCATCTCTACTAAATGTGTAGTTGCAAAGAGCTGAATCTATTGACACTTATTCAAACTACTAAGTTCAGTGTACTATAATGTCCTATACTAAGTTAAACAATATAAGTGAAAATGCTAAAAATGCCAGTTTAAATAAACACATAGCCATTAATAACTCCAACTTTTGTCCCACAGCTGTTCTTCTCTATAATACTTTAGCATGGGAAGTGAAAATGCCAAAAGACGTTCATGGCTTACAAGGTTCCTGTCTGGTTATACCATGTTCTTTCTCTTACTCATCAAACCCACCCAAAGACCCACGTAGAGTTGTGTGGTATCAGTGGGTCTCTAGAGGTTATCCTTTAGTTTATGATCCATGGAATCCAAACAAAGTCATTGGAAAGTTCAGAGGAAAAACTGATTTATATGTGAACTCAAGTAGGGATTGCAGTCTGCTGATCAAAAACCTGGAACAGTCCCACAATGGAGAGAAATTATATGCATGGATTGACCCTGAAAATGTTGGTTATTCCACCTACAAATTTTATGAAGTCACCTCCACAATTGTAGTTGATGGTATGTAAATACTTTTGTCTTCAGATTTGCCTGACTCTTGATCTGGTTATGAGAGTGTGTTGACTATTATGAAATTTTCGTTATTTGTAGCAAGTCCACCGCAGCCCAGCATCAATATTTATGGAGGTGAAAGGACGGGTGACACCATCACAGTAGCATGTTCGACTTTCCACACGTGTCCATACAGCAAACCAAACATCATTCTGAATGGTACTGAAGGAACTGATCAATTAGACAATGAGCATATTGAAGACGGCTTGTGGAAAATCACTCTGACACGCACAAGTGTTGTAAAAGCAGAACATTTGACTATTAGGTGTTCTGTAACACATCATGGTGGCAAAACAGTGACAGCTACAAACGACAAAAGTGCCAAATGTGAGTAATAACAAATATTAACTGCTTTCTGTAATATTAACTATAAGTTTTAATTTAAATTTCACAGTTGGACCTATTACAAGTTTTAAGTTCAATTTCAGGTGTTCATCATGAAATAACGGTTGAGCCTGAACTGGCAGATGTCACAGAGGGCGTCGCAAAGAACTTCACTTGTTCCGTCTATCACTCCTGCCAGAGAGAGACTCCAACCATCACATGGAACTATGAGAACATGACGGTCTCAAATGACAGCAAAACACTTTCTGGTTTAAATCGCGTCACCTATTCCAACATAACCTTTCTGGGTTCAAAAGACGATCATGGGAAGAAATTGATTTGTACTGCAAAATTTTCATGAAAAGACATTATGTCATCTGTTGTCTTACGTGTGCAATGTGAGTGATTTTTTTAGCAACTTGTATGATGCGTGATCTCTCCATGTCTCATCATTCATATTGTTTTACTTACACCCTGTCTACATCAGACATGAGCAATGCGACAAAAGGCAATAGAAACCATTATAATCAGTGATACTATCTACAATGGATGTGGCTTGATGTGACACAACAAATCCCAAAAAGTAAACTGATGCCTGTTCTATTTCGGATGTACTCCAAGCAGTCTCGCTACATGATGTTTTATTAACAAAGTTAGGGAGGAGCACGTTCAATGTTCAACAACATCTTTGTTCCTCGACAGTCTTTTCTGCTTCCCTCCACCACCACGACTCCTCACTCTCGGCTAATTTCTCCTCTCCTCAGACAGCACGCCAAATATGTACTGTTTTTTAAATATTTAAATATTTACACGCTCTTTTCCTGTATCTAATTATTTGTTAATGTGAACTTGTGAATTCTGACATGGAAGTACAAATGGATTTGGAACATTCGCTTTATTGCATCCAGTTTAGACAGCCCTTAAGCTGTTGCGTCGCTGTTGTAGACATAGTGTTACAAATTAAAACTTGTACATTCAATCAAGAATGGAAGCATGCACTTTGTTTTTTTTTTTGTTGTTGTTGTTTTTTACCCCCTGTAGTTCATACTTACATCATTGCCTTGTCTTTTAGTGGTGTGCTTATAATAATTATCAATTATTTTATCCCCTTTCCATAACGAGGCAGACCCAATGCTTTTTGGACTGAAGACTATTGGTCTGTACATCCTGGCACCTTCACTTGTGTTCCTACTTGTTTGCATAATTGCTGGAGTCATCATATACAAGAAGCGACAAAGGTAACTCTTTGTGTACATTACTTTAGGCCAGATGTTCCCAAACCTTTTTGTCAGCCAAACCCGTTAGACATAAAATATTTACTTGTAGTCCCTAGTGTCACAATCACGTTAGTTTGGACTTGTTATGTTTTGTCATCGTCTGCATTCGTCACTCATTTGTTGTCACGGACAATTCTGTTCAGCTGTGCACTTATTAATCATCTTCATTATCACTTGTATAAATCTTCTGTTCTGTTCCAGTTCAGTGTCTGGTATTGTCTATTGTGGATATGTTGTATGTTGCTCAGTTTGTTTAGATTAGCTGTTGGATTTATTAAATAGTGCCTTCAACAATGTTTATACAACCTGCCCCATCACACCTAGTAGATTTTAAGTTAATATTTAAATAATTTAACAACATATTTGCATTTTCACGGGTCTCTGATGTATGAGCACCTTTAAAGTAGATGTACAAAGTCAATGCCACGCGTTTTTTAGGCCAAAACATTTTTTGTCACATACAGCAAACATCTCCTCACTATCCGCTAGCTGCCTGTCCCCTGAACACACTGTAAAAAAATGCGGTCTCTGTAGACACCCTAGGCTCCAAAAACGGCAACAAAAACAAACTGGGCCAACCCACAGCATGAAACATAGCAAACTGTTCCAGCCAATAACCGACAAGAAGGGTTTGTATGAAGGTATTTTTGGTGCAAAACAACTGAACGCCTGTGACAGTGAAATTTGTAGTTGTAGAGAATAGCCACACATGTGTATCAGTAAATTTGAAGTCACAGAGAGAAATGTTTTAAGAGGTGCAACTTTATGAACTTTACGAAATGATACACAATTGTATTTTAAAGTTCACGCTGAAACTATATTTACCTTTTTTGAAATAATCCATTAAACCTGCTGAGAAACGAGGAGCGTGAACTAAAATGAGCATTTCCACGCGCATGCCCGGAAAACTCGTGAGCATATGAGTTTTTAAATTTGTAGAATAGGATTTGTGCCCCTGCAATGAAGAATCTGAGAAGGTGTAACTGTTGTGTTGTGTTTGTGGAAAAGAGTTTGTGGAAGTTTGCAACTCTTAAAACATTTCTCTCTGTGACTTCAAATGTACTGATACACATGTGTGGCTATTTTCTACAACCACAAATTTCACTGTCACAGGCATTCAGTTGTTTTGCACCAAAAATACCTTCATAGATTTGGGGGTGGGGTTTGGGGGGTTAGTGCGCAGATGAGGAGGAGGGAGGGTCTAGCTAGCCTCCATTTTGTTTGACAATACTTCGAACGTCAACAAGAAGTGACATCAGCCAGCATTGCTTAGAGCACCTTTAAAGTGGATTTAAACATCTTTTTAGTTGCATGCATCTCATTAAAACATACAACAGACTTTATACATATTTAATTAAATGCCAGCCTTTGATTTGATAATTGCACTAAGCTAATAGCGATTTCAGTTGTATCTAGATTAATTGTGCAGCCCCATTTATTTATTCTAATTTTACATTAGATTTAATTATTAGGGTTCCATCAACTCAGGAATCCCCTTTTGGGAAACCCTGCTTTAGAGTCATACTTTTTCCTCATAGATGGATGAAGTTTTATGCCATATATTCATCATATAATTATCATATGGTGGCCCCAGAAAGGTTTTTGATATTTAATGGGGTTAGTTTACCCAAACATGAACGTTCTGTCATTAATTACTCACCCTCATGTCATTCCAAACCCGTAAGACTTTCATTCACATTCGGAACACTAAGATCTTTTTAATGGAATCTGAGAGCTTTCTGCAACTACCACTTTCAAGCCTGAGAAAGGTAGTAAAGATATAAAAGTAATCCTTGTGACTCCAGTGGTTTTTAAAATATTTATCTTCACAAGAGCACCACGGCGCATGCGTGTTGTGTTGATGTGAGAGCAGACATTGTTGCGTGAACATGCTTTGGAGATTAATATTTTGTAAATAATGTGGTAAATTATGTTTTTTTGCACAAACAAAGCATTTGCGTTAGTTCATAAAACTGAGGTTAAACCACTGGAGTCACTAGGATTACTTTAACGATTTTAAAGGAGCCTTTACTATCTTTCTGGGGCTTGAAAATTGTGTAGGCTGTTAATGGAGGGACAGAAATATTTAATTTAATTTAATAATTTAATTTAAATTTATCTTCTGAAGATGAACTAAAGTCTTACAGGCTTACAGGAGTGTCATTTCCCATTCCCTTTAAAAAGCTTTAAACCCAGTTGCGCTCGCACCATGGCGGATTTGCTATTTACATGGCGAATTTGCAAGCTAAAAGTCTGAAGGCTTCTCCAGAGAGCAAACAGATCTGCTCGTGCGCGAGGAGAGCGTGGGTAACCATCTACTGGGACAAGCCGGATTCCACCATATCTTTAAATATTTTACATTGTAATCCTTTTATTTTTAATATTTGGCTAGTTTGTGTGCTGCTGCGCATCACTGTGTGTGTAATAAGCAGTGTATGCACATTGTGGACCTGCCAGGGTCACATTACTAACGCATTTTTTAAATGACAAAAAAAATATTGCAGTCTATTTCAGTTGCCTCAAAATAGCAATGCGCCAACAATGCACCTGAACACACCTTGCTTTCAGACCAGCATGCCCATGGGCGCACAAATGGGCGCAAAAGCATTTACTATTCAAACAATGTGGCGCGGAACGTAAAAATGCTAACTGTGCCGGGCTGAAACTAGCAAAAAACACTTGCCGTCACGCCTGGAGCCCAGTGGGGATTTCTTTAAGACTGCAAGGGAAGCTCGGCTTCCCCTATAAGGTCAAAAAATTAATGGTCAAATATGTACTATTGTGTTAACATTTTATTGACTAAAATGTTAAAATGGCTGACTCGATTTCCTTCTCATTTATTCCCAGAGCGTCACAGTGCATTTCCCTGTTGAAGCCGAGCGTCCATTGACTTCAATGGGGCTGCTTTAAACAGTTTTTTTTCAGTGCTTCGAAACTAGACGGTCATAAATCTGCGATTATGTCCTGCCCACGGACGCTCAGCTTCTCTGGGGAGAATGGGGGCTGGACGTTGGGCTTCTGCGTGATGATTGGAGGGTCTGTCCAAAGACTGCATCTCCTTTTGATTAACAGCGATTTTGTACTATAAAAAGTCGCTGACGCTGAAGCTATTCGAGCTCTGTCCCATCGCGGATTTTGCAAGTGTAGTCGAAAGACAAACTGCTGCAACCTATTTCTTGGTGAAATTGTTAGCCAAATTTCATCATACATTTTACACAATTTTTAGTTTCGGAGTTTCAGGAGTTTCAGTTTAACCTAATTCCCACATTTCCTCCGTCGAGTTTAATATCTTTTTTTTAGATTGTTTGTTCATTCATTCATACAGTATAAATATATATATATATATATATATATATATATATATATATATATATACAGGTGCTGGTCATATAATTAGAATATCATCAAAAAGTTGATTTATTTCAGTAATTCCATTCAAAAAGTGAAATTTGGATATTATATTCATTCATTACACACAGACTGATGTATTTCAAATGTTTATTTCATTTAATTGTGATGATTAAAACTGACAACTAATGAAAATCCCAAATTCAATATCTCCGAAAATTAGAATATAACTTAAGACCAATACAAAAAAAGGATTTTTAGAAATGTTGGCCAACTGAAAAGTATGAACATGAAAAGTATGAGCATGTACAGCACTCAATACTTAGTTCGGGCTCCTTTTGCCTGAATTACTGCAGCAATGCGGCGTGGCATGGATTCGATCAGTCTGTGGCACTGCTCAGGTGTTATGAGAGCCCAGGTTGCTCTGATAGTGGCCTTCAGCTCTTCTGCATTGTTGGGTCTGGCATATCGCATCTTCCTCTTCACAATACCCCATAGATTTTGTATAGGGTTAAGGTCAGGCGAGTTTGCTGGCCAATTAAGAACAGGGATACCATGGTCCTTAAACCAGGTACTGGTAGCTTTGGCACTGTGTGCAGGTGCCAAGTCCTGTTGGAAAATGAAATCTGCATCTCCATAAAGTTGGTCAGCAGCAGGAAGCATGAAGTGCTCTAAAACTTCCTGGTAGACGGCTGCGTTGACCTTGGACCTCAGAAAACACAGCAACACCAGCAGTTGACATGGCACCCCAAACCATCACTGACTGTGGAAACTTTACACTGGACTTCAAGCAATGTGGATTATGTGCCTCTCCTCTCTTCCTCCAGACTCTGGGACCTTGATTTCCAAAGGAAATGCAAAATTTACTTTCATCAGAGAACATAACTTTGGACCACTCAGCAGCAGTCCAGTCCTTTTTGTCTTTAGCCCAGGCGAGACGCTTCTGACGCTGTGTCTTGTTCAAGAGTGGCTTGACACAAGGAATGCGACAGCTGAAACCCATGTCTTGCATACATCTGTGCGTATGTGGTTCTTGAAGCACTGACTCCAGCTGCAGTCCACTCTTTGTGAATCTCCCTCACATTTTTGAATGGGTTTTGTTTCACAATCCTCTCCAGGGTGCGGTTATCCCTATAGCTTGTACACTTTTTTTCTACCACATCTTTTCCTTCCCTTCGCCTCTCTTTTAATGTGCTTGGACACAGAGCTCTGTGAACACCCAGCCTCTTTAGCAATGACCTTTTGTCAGTTTTGTCAGTGCCACAGACTGATCGACTAATGAATGAATATAATATCCAAATTTCACTTTTTGAATGGAATTACTGAAATAAATCAACTTTTTGATGATATTGTAATTATATGACCGGCACCTGTGTGTGTGTGTATATATATATATATATATATATATATATATATATATATATATATATATTAAGTATAAATAAATAAAAAAAAATGTATGATGTAGGCCGAAAATGAGCTTCCCCTCTTTGAAAGACCAGCAGCCGCCACTGCTGGAGCCACATTGCACCGGCACTAAAAGTCACATAAAAATGTCTACATTTAATTTCATTAGATCAAGCTAAGCATTTTCAAATAAACATTATAGAGCTTTTTTCAGAGCAAACTTGTGACACCTTTTCAATTATTTTTAACTATCTGGTAACTTTTCACGCAGGTGTCCAAAACTAACTAGTGTAGTTCATTATATGAACTATAAATATGTCCCACAATGTTTGACAACTAGAAAGTGTCCAAGGCTTTTTGTCTCCATTTTGAACAATATATTTATGAGCTTAAGCCTATAAATGCTAATGAGTTATTCTGAGAACAAAGTAGATGACATCTAATAAGTTGTCATATCAGTTACCATATTTGGATTTGTACTGTATATGTTCATTGGACTATATACAGCAAGCAGGGTTTATCTAGATACAATATGTTTTTTTGTTTGTTTTGTTTTTGCATTCACTCTCTTGCTCTTTTGCTGCTTGATTAGGTGGTCTTTAATCGTCTTATTTTCTATACCTTATTTTAAAAGATATATTATGTAATAGTTCTAGATCGTTTTGAAAATTCACATTGCTGCAGGGGTGTTTATCACTTTTAGTCAACATGCAGCAAGTAGGGTAATGAAAAGCATTTTACTGGAGGTAAAATCAAATAGGAAGTAAAATAAAAAATAGAAATAAAAAAGGGCAAAAGTTCATGAAAAAAGTTTGACATAACATCTGTCCCCAGGTCAAAAGATGCATGTACGGTGTCAGGAAACAAGCCTTTCTCCAAGCCTTGTATGCCATCACCAAAGAGGTATGGTACACTTGAACCTGTCTCTAAAGGCCTAACTTTAATACATTGTTAATAAGTATATGTTTCAGCTTTTGTTTTTTGTTCAATATTTAAAGCTGCAGTCCGTAACTTTTTGGGATTTAAAAATTATCCAAAATACATTTTTGAGCAAATACATAACCAGCCAGTGTTCAAAACAATCTCCTTCCCTCGATTCAAAACGGTAAGCTTGTAATAATATTTTTAATTCCAGTGGTACTGGTGGATTTCCGAGGGAAATTCAAGCATGTCTTTGCGTCATTACATTATTCTGTACACATACAGAAGGTGTCTCAGCTAGTAGGCTATGTTGTGTGTGAGGATGTCGGAGGTGAAGATGTATAGCCTTTTCTCACAGCACTTGATATAATTAAACTTATCAATTTGATGGTGGATCCAGAAATGTTCAAACGACAATCACCAGTGACAACTGGAGATTCACCCGTTGTAAAATGCAAAATACTTCTGAGTGGCTACAGAAAAAAAGAGACTGCAAGTGGCCCATGCGAATACAAGGATAAATATCGGAAGGGCATTAAATGTAGTCACGCAATGCTGATGTTGTTAACATTAACAATTTGAGAACAAAGTATAATTTGCACGGTTTTACGTGATATGATAAGCGATCTTTAGATTGAAACAGCACGGTTTACTGCAATGCTTTTTTTCCCTTAGTTGGTCAGAACAAACGTGGATGTTACTTACTTGTTCAGATTACATTTTCCGGTGAAAATTCTTATGTTGGTCATACTTCTAAAAAGTAGAATCAGTGATTCCGAATGACAGTATCCACACCGGCGCGGTGACTGACAGCCACACATTCTTCTTAAAACATTGGATTCATCCATCCTGTGCCGTGCCGAGGCACAACCCGCGTAAAGTTAATAATTCCACGAATTTCGAATAGAGATGGCGACAAAGAGGAAAAACTATGGACTGCAGCTTTAAGATATTTAAGATATTTTTTTATATTTAAGTGGAATAACCAGACATGTTTTACCCCCCCCCTACTGCACATCAGTGACCCAAAATCCTGCAATGTGAGTATATTATTAACAATGTGTTACACTACGGAGAATATTCCCTAATCATATGACAAATTGTGTACTGAAATATGTTATTGATTGATATCTGGCTCTCTTTTTTCTCTTGAAATATTCCATTAAGAATTATGATTGTGAAGCTGAGTATAACAACATGGACGAACTCAACATGTATGGAAATATCTGATGAAAATTCTATACATCAAACAACTAAAATGGGCTCAATACGTTTTTTAAAAAGGCTGACAATGTCAGACTCCATTAATAGTAAAACATTTTTCATGCATATTAAAGGGGTCATGAACTGCATTATTTTATTATTTTATAATGTTTCTGTCACTGTTCTGTTAGTTTGGACTTACCACCTTCTGCCTGAGTTAGTCGTTTGTTGTCTTGGTCACTCATTATGTTCAGCTGTGCTCTCATTATCTCCCGTACTGAAGTTCTGTTCTGTTTGTGTTTCATTGGTCTCGTCTGTGAATAGATGTGGTGTACTTTCTCCTGCCTTCTTCTTTGTGTATCGAATGAATTATCAAGTAAAGAGACTGAAGTGAATTAGCCTTATTCGTGTTTATCTACACCGCCAGTTCGTGACAGTTTCCTGGTCGTGCACTTCTAATTCTACTTTACTAAATTCTTCTAATTCTACTTTACATAAACATTGTCATAATTTAGAAATAAAATACAATTTTCCTTCCCTGATTTAAGCCCTTTTATTTGAATGCTCCTTTTGAAGGGGTGTGTCTGCTGTAAGGCTTCAGCGTAAACTCCCACTCGTTTGATTAGCCAACATCTTTGCATATGAAATAGCTAAATATTACATATGGAACTCTCTAAAACTTTTAGCACGTTTTACTATTATAGCTCTCAAGGTTAACTAATCATGAAAACTGTTGATTATAGCATTATATTTAGATTGTGGCATGAAAGGTTGCAGTGTTGAGCATTGTAGCCGATCACAGTAATGTTGAGTGCATGGATGCAGTGATCTTGTCATTGTAACTTGATTTCTGCACTCTCACGAATGCTTTCATCCTAACTAACAGTGCAAACACGATGTAAATAAGAGATTTGTTGATTATAACGTGAGTTTTGGCGTGAGTCTATAACTCAGTCACTGATAAACTGATTGAATGACAGCTCCAGTAATTGTAAAGGGAGCATTATTTGTTCGCTTTCTATGTAATTTAATCACAGTTTAAATAACAGATTTTTTTCATTCTACTTAGAGAAAGAATGTGAACTTGACTGTTTAGTCACTGGTTTGATTTACTGACAATAAACAATTTTGAGACAAAGAACATCTGAGTGTACATGAATCATTACATATCAGAAATGGTTAGACACTTACACATCAGTACATATTAAACGATCTGTAACAAGGCAACAGTGACAGAGTAAAAACTGTTTTACTCACATAAGTGTGTTGTGCCGTTCCTGTCAGATCCAATATAGAAGGCACAGCATTGTTTTTTAATTTCAGTCTCTCTGCAAATCCAGCGTCAAAAGTCTATGCAGCGACTGTGTTTTTCCACAACCTGGCACTGCACAACATGTTGCACTTTTCAAAGGCACATTTATCGTTTAGTTACTCGATCCAGTTTTAGGGTCACGTATGCTATTTACCTACTACTTGTCATGCGCAAATCAGTGGGCGGGGCTAAAGTGGTAATGATGTAGAAGTAGGCGTTGATCTTCTTCTACAGAGACGGTCTTTTATCTATGTCATAAATAGGCACATTCCGCAACGAGTCGTTCTCTGGACTTGGTTTCAATAAAAGCTATTTTTGGACCAACAAGGAAGTTTTCAGTTCTGAAACTTACAGGATATTCTTATAGTATGATGACCTCTTATATGTCAAAAGCTCAAGGGAAATTTGATTTCTCAATTCATGAACCATTTAAGTATTATCAAGATAGTATGACTTCAAGCAATAATTATTTTATAAACTTAACTTACCTTTGGGATGTGCGCATCAACTAATTTTACAGTCGTTTAAACAGAAGTTTTGTAAGCGACTAGGTGACTAGTCAAAATGTAAGAAACCCTCTAAAAGAGTTATGTATATATGATCCATTTGATCACTTTAAGCGGCACTATGCAGTTTTTTTTTTAGCTTATCTGAACAGCTTCGGAGTTATTGGAATGGTTACTGTATATGACTTTTTTCAGGTTGAATGGTGGCCGTCTCGCCCTAAATGCCATGTAAATGTCCCAGGCCTGGTCTTCTCTCATCTTCCACTGTCGTAATTCCTCCTCTTATCCTTTGTGTAATCGACTATTGTTTTCAGTGTTGACTAGCAGCTGTACCATTTAGTCGACTAGTCTTGCACATCCCTACTTTATACCATATGCATCTCTCTTTGGAATTCCAGTTCTATTGGGCAGGTTGGATAAGAAAACAACTGCTCTGTCACATTCTGTTGTTTTAGTTTCATGTTAAAGAACTTTTAGTTTGTCTTCATTATTTCCTGTGTTTCCTTTGTTACTAAGTATGTTTTCTTTCTTTTTTTGTCATTGTGATTCATTGGTTCATTGATTATATCACACCTGTCATATATTCAGTTCATTATTTTGTTGCCCTTAGTTATTTCAGCTCTTTTTTCTAGTGTTGAATGTGCATTAGCACACTTATTCCTTTATTTCTCATTATTGGATATCACTCTTTTGTTTTATTTAATAAATGTTTAAACTGTATTAGATCATTTTTGTCTCACCTTTTCTTCTTCACCTGCCTGTACATGACATTCTGATGTATCATTATAAATTGTATATGTATAAATGATGCTGATTTTTAAAACAAAAATTTCTACTGCTTTTGTACCTGATTATTAAATATATGATTAAATCATAATTATTGTTACTTTCAGTTGACATTCCATTTGTTGCTTTGGTTGTCTTTATTTTATTTTTGTCTTTTTTTCCCAACTTTTCACTCCTTGCTTGTAATGTGCCGCTCACTGCAGAGCAAAGTGACGTCCTTGGCTGCATTTCTCAAAAGAATTGTGGCCAACATTGATCATAGACCATCGGTCCCAATGGTTCTACGTCTACTTACAATGCTCTTGGGAAATGCAGCCCAGGTCATTGTGTGGGTGTGGTTGGACCTTCCCATCACATACAGAGAGTGGCAGCTGGACATCAAGCTCCACCCATCACATACAGAGAGTGGCAGCTGGACATCAAGCTCCACCCATCACATACAGAGAGTGGCAGCTGGATTTCAAGCTCCTCCCATTGGCTCTGCAGTGAGCACGGAATTTATGCACAAAAAAACAAGATTAAACATGATTTATTGAAATATATAATTATAACTTTGTAATTTATTCTGTTCCCTCTAAAACTGAAAGTTTTAATTGTTATGATTATATTATTGATCAATGTCATCTAAAGTTTTAGACAAAGTAAAAATTCAAACTGGTGAAATGTTTCAAAGGATTTGTCTCCTGTTTCAAATAATCTATACACAAATCAGTTAAAAGTGCATGTGTACATTGCAAAAAATAAATAAATAAATAAAGATATGAAAACAAAGAAAAAAGGCCAAATAACAGCATGATCATAAGCAGTTTTTTTCAATAACTGGTTATGATAAGAGCTCTTGCAAAGAAAGCGCTATTGATAATGAAAGCTCAAAATTGAAAGTTGCTGTTTTTAAAGGGTAACTAAACCCCTAAAACAACTTTTTTTTAGTTAATGATCTGTAAGATTGGGGCTTTATTAATGCTGTTCATTGATTCAAGTAAAATTTTCTGACATTTGGGTATAAAGTGTATACATTATGCTGGTCCACCAGCACACCCGAACTCTGAGAGTGCACTGCCTCTTTAACCAGCATCCTAGCTAAGAAAGTGATGCTGTATCTCACTTTTACATTGTCCTTATTGATTGTAGACAGCCTTGTTATGACACAATCTGAATACATACTATACTTAATTAATAAATTTGACCTTTTTAATTAATGCTAAAACCTCTGAATTTATATTACACTAACAGTTATAATCCTGTTCTCTGATGCAGGAGATCAGTTTGGAACTGGAGTCTCAAAGTTGGAGATTTATTTACTGGACTTATCTTGTCTTTGTATTTAGTCTTGCAATTTAAAATTTATCTCCCAGTCATTTTAATATGCAGCTTGGACTAAGAGGGAAAACAGGAGTGATATCAGGCAAGTGCAACGTAAAAAGATAATAAATAAATAAAAAATGTTGGTCTTTGTTTTCAGTGAAACTAGTGCAGGTACACTGGCAATGCTCTTGAAAGAACACTGATGAGTGAACAAAGGCAGGTTGAAAGTCTAATTATAACTTTACAAATGAGAGCTAAGCACAAACCATAATCAGGGGCGGATCTACTAAAATATTTATAGGGTGGTGGGTGGGTGGGGGGTCATCAGGACTCTGTGGGGTGCAAACAAACAAGCATTCTATAAACTATACTACTAAGAATATATCATATATACTACATACTATAATTAAATACATAATATAGCCACAAGCAGCAATCACTGGGGTCCAAGCACCAATGGCCCCTGCCGTAGCCGACAGCAAACAAACAGCGCTACAGAGTACGTTTTGTCACTACCTTGAAAAATAAGTTTTCGGTGGTGTATAAAGACCTTACTTAATGAACCGTTATATTTGTATTACCTTAGAATGAGCAGTTTCTATCTACATACACCGCGGATCCCCTTACATTGAATGTGCTTTCTACAGTAGCCCTAAATGGACAAACGCGTTTAGTTACTATGTTGCTCTTCGTGTAAGGAAGCAAGCTTAGTTCAGCGAATAAAACACCACAATGATGAACAAGTAACAATAATATTCACAATAACATACAGTTTTACTGAATAATTAAGTAAACATAATTTCTTAATTTATCCTTGTAAAGAAACCTCATTGCTGAACTGGCTACTCTCTCCTTGTTATGTGGATGAAGGATGAATCCAATCGCAGACAGCAAATAATACAAACAGGGGTTTATTAATGACAAAAACAGAAAACAAAACCCACGATGGGGCAAAACAAGACAGGATAGACTAGACTAGACTAAGACTCAGACAATAAACTAACAACTAAGACAGGAACAAACACTTCTCTTAGACAAGACTTCCAACAAGTAAATCACAGCTTGATTCACACAAAGTATGTCACAACATCAAACAATGAACCGGCACAAGACAGCAAACACAAGGGGATTAAATAGGGAACACTAAGGACGAGGACAGGTGAAACTGACTAGACAATAATGACAAGATGAGGGTAACAAGGGGGCGGAGTTACATAACGAGACAACACAAGCACATGGCCCAAACAACAGACCATGCGCTTGTACACAAAACATGGGTCTGTCATGATCCTGCCACAAGACTAGGAAAAATCAAGGAAATGATGGCAGAATCATGACACTCCTGTCTCAGACGATATTTTCCTGTCGGCCACCGTAACTTTTGTTGGTTGTAATTCGTAACCTCACCACTAGATGCCGTTAAAAATCACACACTGCACCTTTAATTATAATGTTTCTTTCTTTTATAGCAAGTCTACTGCTTGCATCAGCATCTGCATCAACCAAAATCTTGCATCAGCCCTGAGGCTGGACTTGTGATGAGTGATTCCTTCAATTTGGAACCCTTCTGTAGGTCTGGCGTCGGGCTTGGTAGTAGGTGCGCTCTTTCAAGGTTTTTATGGTCATAGGCCTCCATTTTGTGAATGTCGTTTAGGCCATCGCTCTATGGGCAGCAGGTTAAGCTCTGTAGGTCTCCTCCCTTTATGAGAGTTTTTTAGTGAGGTTAAACAGAAGACCTCGGTTCCCTGTTAGAAAGTGTTAAGGGGTGTGTTAGGTAGGGTTTTTATAGGATAAAAATAGGGCCCTGAAGTTCCCATTTATAGGTAGGCTATGTATAGCCTTCCCATAGGCCTCCACTGATTTTTTAGAGTCGCCAGGCTTATACAGTGGGTAGTGCCAATCTGTGGTAGTGGACAGGTTGGCCTTATTATATGAAAAAATTCTAGTCATGCCACCTTCATCCGACCATCAAACAGACACCCTATCGGGTGTTTTTCTACTGAGGCCACCGCTCTGTCAAGCTCCAGATAGAACCACAAAATCAAGGGTTGACCCTCGTCGGGCCACCTTGATAAACACCTTATAATAGAGCAGTAGTTCTTCTCTCACTTTAGAGAGTCGTTTTGAGATTATAGCTCTGAACTTCAGACATGTAATATTCGTGTGTCTGGCCCTCATGGGGCCACCTCGATATCTGGCTTAGGCTTAGTATCTAGGATTTTTTGGTGGTGGTCTGCTAAGCAATCTCGCCTCGAGCCTCTCAGTATTTGAGTGTAGGTTCCTTAGACCATCAGGAGATTTTATTCTTGTAAATTCAAGAGTATCATCTGGCCAAGGCCCGCCTTTTGCATTAGGTGTAAATGCTAGTGGTGCAACAGGGTAGATAGCAGCATAGGTAGCAGGCTACCTTCAAAAGGCTTCCCATGAAGATATCTAATGGGCGTTGTCAGGTCTTTCTCTCTAGAGAGTAAGAAGCAGTGTGCTCAGGCCTCCGCCCTTTACAGCATTTTAGTAGTAGCTGGCAGCAAGGCCTTAAGTTGAAAAAGGATTTTTCTTCTGAGCCCCTTGAATAAAATAATTCAAGTCATAAGGTTGAATGCCATTGGCCACTTACTGATGTCTCCATTCCCTTGGGTTTAGTAGAGAATATAAATATGTCTTGTAAAATACAAGATAATAGGCCTCGGCCCTGATACATCATTCAGGGTCATGCTGATAGTGCTCCCCTTGTTAGGGTCATTATTTTTTTTATTATTATTTTTTTATTCATTTAGCTGACGCTTTTCTCCAAAGCGACTTACAATTGCTATATTTCAGAGGTTGCACGCCTCTGGAGCAACTAGGGGTTAAGTGTCTTGTTCAGGGACACATTGGTGTCTCACAGTGGATTCGAACCCGGGTCTCTCACACCAAAGGCATGTGTCTTATCCACTGCGCCATCACCACCCCACCGCCTCCATTAATTAGACTACTTTACTACCCATAGCTCGTATGTTATCACCTTTCACCACCCAGGCTAAGGTAGAGACAGATTAGTTACTCCCTTCCCATTTGGGATGGTTGAATATGCTCCCTTTGAGCCAAAGCACTGCCATGGCTGACGCCCGTGAAATTCGAAGCTGTAGGCCTTACATTATGCTTCCTCGATCCTCCGGTAGCGTAAGATTGTACTCTCCTTGCTTAAAGGGTCAATATTACTTCTGCTGAGTTCACTGCCTGTTGGCAATGTTAAATAAGTATAACCTCAATAACTTGAGGTGTCGTGGGCTAGTCGACGAAACACTGAGGACGGAAGGTGCCCACTTGAAGACCCTAGAGATGTCCCCTACTCGGCTCAATCCAGACGGTTGTCGTGCTGGTCCACTAGGGAGACCACACTGTAGTTGCAGCCGTCGTGTGTGCTGACACGCCAAGTACACTGCAGCCGTTAACGCCGGACAGAAGGGGAGTCACACCACCATATGGAAAGAAGCGTAAATGGATGGAGAGGCATAGTTTACTGTAAAGCTACGTCTTAGTGTTGCTTATCTTGGCGAAAGCCGAGTACAAATCAGCATGAAGTTTTAACATCTACTCTCGTGTAATGGAAATCATTGAGAGCACCTAGGCTACCTATGCTAACATCCTCGCTGTCAAGTAGTTAGGCCTTAACAGGCCTCCTGGAAGGTGCCTCCCCAACACATTGGATGCTTAGCATTGCAAAGGCATTAAGTATCACGTTGCAGGCCCCATGGAGCCTCCCTGATTTTAGCCCACAGCCTGGTCAATACTTATCAGGTTGAGCATTGTGTTTCAGAATCTATCTGAGGATCGCTCTATTAGAATACTTAACTCCCTAAGTCTGGTCGGAAGGTTGAAGGACTCTTACGAGGCCTCCCTGTTAGATCAGCCCTAGAGCTGGAGGCACTCCCCTTTTTAGGGTCCCTTTTAGAGTGCCCAGCCTCCACAGGGTTGTGAAGCACTGTGTAGATTCAGGATCGAGTAGAGTTATTTCCCTTGTTTGCAAGGGTTATAAAGCACTATGCTGGGTTCTATTCTCCAGGATGCCTGTCTCTATGATCCAGTTTGTGAGTGAACTACAGCCATTAATAGCAGGTTTTCCCTATTGGATTTTGTGAGAGAGTCTGATTGGAAAACAGACAGGTTGTTGGCAAGACTAGGTCAGTAAATTTGACCAGGTCAGCCTCCCTAGTGGCATGTGGGGTTGACTTTATGTTCCCCTCAGAAAGTGACATATTCCCTTAAAAGAACCCCTTCCATGGAAGCTGTTGGTTCCAAGCATTTGAGCAACCTCGGTAGGCTTTTTGTTGTTTGGAGGCCTCTTTGAGGCTTATAGCTTGGGCACTGACAGCCTGTATGTGACCCGAAGGGGGAGTGTTTCTTGGCATTTTCATTGTAACTGCCATTTCTGAGGTTTCTGTCACAAGCCGTTATTGGCATGCACTCCCCTCAGCATGGTGGGATTTTACATTGTTCCCGATAGCATCATCGACGCAGTTGCCTTTCGAAAGGGAACGTCTAGGTTACAACTGCAACCTCTGTTCCCTGCTGAACAGTCCCTTCAGACGATAAGTTGATGACATGTTCTTAAGGCATCCATCTTATACTTCCGGGTCGCACTAGTAGTGACGTCATAGGCTGTCACCGGTCAATATCGATTGCCATGACTGGATAATTTTTTCAGACACTGGTTCACTTGGAGAGTGTTCCCCATAGGGTCATCAGGGAACAGAGGTTACAGACGTAACCTAGACATTTTCAAATTATAATACAAAGGATTATTATTGCTGCTTCCATAGACATCAGTGTGTATTTTACAAAATGGTGGTGAACTACAGGGTGGTGATGGCGCAGTGGATAAGACACATGCCTTTGGTGTGAGAGACCCGGGTTCGAATCCACTGTGAGACACCAATGTGTCCCTGAGCAAGACACTTAACCCCTAGTTGCTCCAGAGGCGTGCAACCTCTGAAATATAGCAATTGTAAGTCGCTTTGGATAAAAGCGTCAGCTAAATGAATAAATGTAAATGTAAAATATAAATGTACTCTTTGCACTTGTGTGTATTTAAATGTCTGAAATCTAAAATAAACATTGTGGTTGAAAACACTGAATAGTTGCGATATGTGACAAGTGCTGAGTCTGTCTCTGGCTCAGCTTCAACCAACGCGCAAAAGCACATTTGAATTTAGCAGTTGATCACGTGATACACTGAACGTTCTAATCACACCAGTGTGATTGTACACGTCAAAGGAGTATAAACTGATACAGTAACAGTCAAGATGTTTTGGATGATCTTTGATTGTATACGTAAATGAGTTTGGCTTGTGCCTGTTAGACTCTTTAATCCATTTTGTAGTATGGCTGATCAAATAGAAACTTCATGCACTTCATTAGTCCTTTTACAAACAGGTGTTCAAAGGATTAAATTGAAGACTTTCGGACTATATGCTATTGCTCCATCACTTGTGTTCATTCTCATCTGCTTTCTGGCTGGAGTCTGCATATATAAAAGGCGTCAGGTTTGTATGTTTTTTGTTTGTTTTTTGTTTTTTTGCTTATACTCATCTTTCAGAATATCTGTATTTAAATTTGAGGTCTCTGTCTCAAACCGACTAGTGCCACTGAGATGTCAAGATGTTCTCATTTACCTAAATACATTACACTATTCTTTAATCCAACTATGGCCTCACTGGTGTATCAATAAAGCATATAACCAAACTTTGTCAGTGCGCATTTACAATTCATTAGAATAGAGCAGGATACTATAGATTGAAGGGAGAGGAACCAGTCAATTCCTTTGTGAACAAGAGGCCAATTAGAGGTCAAAGGTCAACTAAAGTAATTAAATTGTACTGTAATTCATTACTGATTGTGATTAGACCAAATGCTCTCAGAAATAATCATCTTTGTAACAATAGTGAAAGGAAACTTGAATAATCCTTATCTGACACAACAGCAAGTTCAGAATACGATTTGTACTTTGTTTTTAAATATACCTAAAGATCGTAAGACAGACCCTTTTGTCAGAGTCACAAATGGTGATGTTTCTTGTCGGGAAATACTATATTTGACTGATGTCACTATACAAGCATTGGTGTGATGAGCCTCGACAAGGAAATATTTTTTTTCATCTTGGTAGGCATGAGCCCTACAGCAACAAATGTGTTAACCTTTATGAAAAACACCCTTTTCTTGTCTTTCACTTATCTTATATTTCTTGGAAGTAGGTTATTTTCCCAGTCCTCTATAGAGGACTACTAAGAAAGTAAGAATGAAAAAAAAAAAAAAAAACGCTTTAGAAGAAGTCTGAAGTGAGAGGAAAAAAAAAAATTTCTTTAAGAAAACTGAAATGTAAGTGGTAAACTAGAGTTGAGCAATGCTGTACAGAATGCTGGAAATTCATTAATTTTAACCATTATTAGCATGTAATTTTGGATTTTGTCTTTGTATTGACCAAGGAACATGAAAGCACAGCTGTTACTTCATTTACTTTTCCAAGGTACAGTGTCTGTTTTTCTCTTTTAGAGATCTTTTGATTATTTTCTGTCAGAATAAATGTTTAAATTTACTAATACAATTTAACAGAAATGTACATAAATTGAAATGTATACATACATTGAGGCTACTCAGGTTAGTCTTCTCAGTACACTCAAATACCACATTCACAAAATTTTACACATACAGGGAAAACTTTAGAGTCAAAAACAAAATTACAGCCTATGTCTGATTCAAACTCAAATAGTCATTCATGTTTTTTCAGGAATAAAATAATTTGAAGCTATAAGGCAGTCACTAATATCCTCAATTCAATCAATAGTTTTAACAAGCCAATGTGCAGAAGCATTAGCTATGCAAAGTAAATTGGGTCTGTGTGGCATTTTGAGGGTGTTGTCGAGAGTAGGAGATACATGTGCAAGAAATGGGGATATCAAAGGACTACAAACCAAGATATAGACTTCCCAAAAACTATAAAATCCAGATCACCTACTAAATGCAAACAAAAATTAAAAACAAAAACAAACTAAAAACAAACTCTAGGGCTTTTCACACTGCGTTTCATATCTGTAACTTAAGGTGCTTACACGACACCATTTTCAAATAAAAATGTAAAACTTTGTATGGGTTTTGGCCGTTCATTTACACGACAACGGTGTTTTAGGTGGCCGAAAACGCAACCTTTTGAAAACGGGTCTCAAAGTGCATGTTTTTGAAAACGGTCTCCATGTAAACAACAAAAATGCAAATCTCATGCACATGCATATTACGTGTTCAATCTATAGTGTTTCATCCTCACATAATGGCCTGGCAGCAGAATACAGCGTGTTTAGTCATTTAGTCCCATCCATGTGAATGGGGATCATTTTGACAATGTCTGTAGACAGAAAACTCAAAGGAAAAACTTCTCAGTTTTAAGCATATCGTTGTTGTGTAAAATGTACCATAGTTAAATTGGCCACAACCCGTGGTTCTTACTGAATGGCAATCTCCTATAGGTGATCTCCTATACGCGCTACGTGCGTGTGTGTGGGTTTTATTATTTCTCCCTGCCATCTGACATGCACTCCTGATTATTTTATTGGTTTTTTGATTCACCGTTATTTGTCTTTATTTTTCGAAGACAGATCCATTCCTTTTGTGTTGAACTTCTTTTTTTTTTATAAAGTATCATTGTTTTGTTTTTTTACATTCATGTCTGTATCCTTGTGGTAATGAACATGTGTCCTTATTGGACCATTATTTCCCTGGGAGAACTTCCCAGGGTTGTGTAGTTGGTGTTATGAGGGGTCAGGTGTCCATTGTTTTTTATAAAATTCTGATCCACTACTTTTGTAATTATAATTAAGTCAAAAATGTACTTTCTGTCAACTTTGTACTTGCTGTGAGATGAGGGGAAAACTAAAATGTTTCCGATAAACAGACCACAAGTAGCTCAAATGTCTCAGTTATAGTGGTAAACAAATGTTATCTTGGCTAAACATCTTGCAGATGGGGGCCGTTTCTTTCTGACACATATGGGGTATGATGCGATATGTGTATGGGCCATGGGCTCATTTATACACCATGGGCCCATGGTGTGAAACCATAAAAGCTAGATCTGTTTGTGTCTTGAGGGTCTGCTCGGATGCGATATACTATGAAAGAGGAACTTAGCCCTGTTCCGATAAGCAGTGTGACTTATATTTTAATCAGAAATATTAGAAGTGATTTTAACTGTTCATGTTATGTTACTTTATTAAACTTTTAATCCTAATTATGGATGAATTATTATTTCTCATTTATTATTTGATTGTCTGCTGTTAAGAAATAAAATTAGATTTAATCATCTGATTGGATCTTGCATCAGTGGTGCCAGATATGTTCAGTGTTAAATGAAGTGGTGCTTTGGACACTCACATAAACACAGTGCATTGTATAAACAGTATTCAGCATTTGAGGGGTAAAATACTAAATAGTGACAGAAAACACGACAATATATATTATGATCATGGCCATGCTGGAGCCTTTACATAAACATATTGTGTGCAGCGTTCGATGACACAACAAATATGAGAAGGATGTTAACCCAATGTGAACATGAATAAAGATAACCTAGGGTTTAGAATGACCTAGGGTTAACTATTTCAAGTGTGGAAAAATAATCGTGGCATATAATTTGATCAAGATCTTGACTTAAAATTAGCTTTTTCTTAGATTAGAAGGGGGGGGGGGATTATTTTTAATCAAATTTCTAAACTGCTGCTGATAAGCAAATTTCTTTTTACTCTGACTCACTTAAGCTGAAGTAGCTCTTTGTGTCAGTGATGGACCTTTTCAGAATCAGAAGGAAGCTACAACATTATTGTCATAGACTATTATTGTGAATAAACATGTAGTCAATTTTACTGACAGCCAACCTGAGGAAACAGGATGCCTGCAAGATTAGAGAAGGATATTTGACATGTCAATAACATTGTGTTACTGACCTCAGTTAAATGATAAGCAATGTTTTTCTTTTGCGAGGAAATTAATTCGAGATCACAATAGAAGAACGGTTATGCTGCGATCAAAGACAATTTAGGAGTGAAAACGAGAAAAAATCCCAATTACATTGCTTTTTATAGATAGTTTTGTTGAATTCATAGTGTGAATCCATTAAAAAAATTTAAACATATTATATTTTGCCTTGTTGATGTCAAATTTAGCGAATCAGTAACTTTCTCATACAATTCATCTCTTTTTTCCAAAGGTCAAATTAACAATGAGAAGATTTAAAAATCATAACCAAACATACAATAAGCCATACATCTTTACACTAAAAGTTTACAGCAGTCACAAAGAGCTGAATCTACTGACACTTGTTCAAACTAAGTTCAGTGTACTATAACTAACAGAAAACAATATGAGTGAAATGAAATGCTGAAAAATCCCAGCTTAAATAAACACACAGCCATTAGGCTAATGGCTTCCACTTTTGTCCCACAGCTGTTCTGCTGTTTGATACTTTGGCATGGGAAGTGAAAATGCCGAAAGACATTCACGGCCTCCAAGGTTCCTGTCTGGTTATACCATGTTCTTTCTCTTACTCATCAAACCCACCCAAAGACCCACGTAGAGTTGTGTGGTATCAGTGGGTCTCTAGAGGTTATCCTTTAGTTTATGATCCTTTGCATGCAGATGATGTCATTGAGAAGTTTAGAGGAAAAACTGATTTATATGTGAACTCAAGTAGGGATTGCAGTCTGCTGATCAAAAACCTGGAAAATTCCCACAATGGAGAGAAATTATATGCATGGATTGACCCTGAAAATGTTGGTTATTCCACCTACAAATTTTATGAAGTCACCTCCACAATTGTAGATGATGGTGTGTAAATACTTTGGTCTTCAAATTTGCCTGACTCTTGATCTGGTTATGAGAGTGTGTTGACTAATTACGAAATTTTCGTTATTTGTAGCAAGTCCACCGCAGCCCAGCATCAATATTTATGGAGGTGAATGGACGGGTGACACCATCACAGTAGCATGTTCAACTTTCCACACGTGTCCATACAGCAAACCAAACATCATTCTGAACGGTACTGAAGGAACTGATCAATTAGACAATGAGCATATTGAAGACGGCTTGTGGAAAATCACTCTGACACGCACCGGTGTTGTAAAAGCAGAAAATTTGACTATTAGGTGTTCTGTAACACATCATGGTGGCATAACAGTGACAACTACAAACGACAAAAGTGCCAAATGTGAGTAAACACAAATATGAACTGCTTTTTGTGCTATTAGGTTAACTTTAAATGTTACAATTAAATTACAAGATTTCAGTTCAATTTCAGGTGTTCATCATAAAATAACGATTGAGCCTGAACTGGCAGATGTCACAGAGGGCGTCGCAAAGAACTTCACTTGTTCCGTCTATCACTCCTGCCAGAGAGAGACTCCAACCATCACATGGAACTACGAGAACACGACGGTCTCAAATGACAGCAACAAACTATCTGGTTTAGATCAGGTCACCTATTCCACCATAACCTTTCTGGGTTCAAAAGATGACCATGGGAAGAAATTGATTTGCACTGCAAAATTTTCTGGAAAAGATATTACGGCTTCTGTTGTTTTACATGAGCAATGTGAGTGATATTTTAACATCTTGTGATGTGTGTGATCTCTCATGTCTTATGTCATATTATTTTCTTACACTCTAAAACTTGTGCATCCAATCCAGAATAGAAGCATGCACTTTGTTTTTCCCTCTAGCTCCTGCTTACATCATTGCCTTGCCTTTTAGTTATGATATTTTCAGTTGAACGCTAATAATAATGTTTAATCCTTTTAGCCCCTTTCATTAATGAGGCAGACCCATTGCTTACTGAACTGAAGACTATTGGTCTGGTCTCTACATCTTGGCACCTTCGCTTGTGTTCCTCCTTGCTTGCCTAATTGCTGGAGTCATCATATTCAAGAAGCGACAAAGGTAACTCTTTGTATATGTTACTTTAGACCAGAGGTTCCCAAAGGCTAGGTTCACACAGAAGCAGAATACAGTTGTAAGTTTTGTATTTGAGTCCTTAATACGGTCCTTAAAACAGTTACGTTCACACACACAATTAATAATGGGTTCTAAGTAGTTGTTTTTGGCAGCCTATTTTAATTTTAGTTTTAGTCTAGTCTTTGTGACAAGCTGTAATTTTAGTTCTCTTACGAGAGTATCTCTCGTACTGCGTAATATCTTACGCTATGGGGAAAACCTCTTTTCCACGAGATATTGAAGCAAAAAATTATCCTTAATTTTGAATTAATGTAAAACGCTGTGCAGCGGCATGCAGATATAGGCAGGACGGCTCGCGCCTATTGGCTGCCCTGCGGCAAACAGCAGCAGCCTATCGAGAGAGGTGCTGCGTGACTTAATCCTATGGGGGCATTTCGCGCCCATTTCGTCACGTCCCGCCAGAAAAGGGCGCAATTTCGCCCTATAAATATAGCTCGATAAGGCTGGTACACTGATTTTCATCTCTACAGCGAAGCATCACGCATCGCTGGATCCGGAGTGAGAAGCCACGCCGTCTGAGAAAAAGCACACAGCGGGACGAGCCGTTGAGTCTGAAGTCGCTGGCATCGCCGCCTTTAGCCGCCGTACCTGCTACGCTTTCCGGCGTTATATCCTTTTCAAACTGTGTGTGTGTGTGTGTTCGCCGCTGCGACACACATTTTTTCACTGTCTCTCTCTCTCTGCTAAAAGAGCTGCGTCTTTTTCAAGATGCAAAGATCCTGCGGCTCGTGCCGAGCCACACTCAGCGACGGGGACCGTCATGTTATCTGCGTTTCCTGCCTGGGTGAGGATCATGCGGCTCTCGCTCTCGTCGACGGCGGATGCCCTCACTGTGAGCTACTGCCTATGGTGACTCTGAGGACTCGCCTGGCATCCTTCTCAGAGCCTGCACTTCAGCCCGCTGTAGCGCCGCGCCGTAAAAAGCGCCGTGCTCAGCGCGCTCCCGAGCCTTCTCCTGCCCGCCAAAGCTCGCCGTTTCGCCCGCTCGAGTCGCTCGAGTCCCTCACCGACGGACAGCGGCCGCCGTCTGCCGCCGCTTCCTCCATTGAGGTCGACGAAATAGCCCCGAGCCTTCTCCAGCCCGTGATAGCTCGCCGGTTCGCCCGCCAGCTTCACCAGCTTCACTCGAGTCGCTCGCTGACGGACAACGGCCGCCGCGCGCCGCCGCTTCCGCCATTAATGACGACGAGATAGCTGCATCTTTAGAGAAGGCCAGCTTCAAAACCACGGCTAGCTTTCTTTACGTTATAAGAAAGCTACCCCGCCCCCCGTGGGCATGCGTCACCGGCGAAATGAGGAAAGAGTGTGTTTTTAGTCCCGCCGAGGCTGGACCAATCTCCATTTCTCAAACATTTCTCAGCTCCTCTTAGTTTGAGCGGCTGAAAATGTCAATATTGCAGCAATGAGCCTGTTGTATTACACGCACGCCTGCAAACAAACGCCGACACACACAAAACTGTGATGACGCTCTTTATGTGCTCGGGCTATTTTAAGCTTTTGTCGTTTCCCCCTGTGGCTCAGTGGCGAAACCCAAAGCCTTTGCATGGGAGACCCGTGTTCGAGCCCAGCTCTCGCAGCGGATAAAAATTTAGTCTCGCCGCAGCCAGACTTACACCCAAACTTTTCACTCGTTCAGTTCCGAGAAAATGCGACTGTTCCAGTGTATTTTGCAGTAAACAAGCCGGTACCATGGCCCGCTTGCCTGCACACAAATGCCGTTTCCACGGTGACCCAGAAAAATCATGTAAGCAGTGTATTTTCTGGTATTCCGGCCACAGCCGATGGTGTTATGAGTGTATTAAAAATGCCACAGCCCAGTGTTCATTTCTACACACAAACACAACCCGCCAATGTGCAGGGCTCGCACAAATGAGTTCGACTCATGTCAATTGTGCATTAATTATAGTGAATGTGCCCACAACCCAGTGCCCACAAACACTACACACTGCATGTGCCACGTTTTCTGTAAAAGAAACAACACACATACAGTCAGCTAAGGCCCACGGTGTTTAAGTCTCGCCGCGGCCAGACTCTACCGAAACTTCTCGCTCGTTCAGTTCCAAACAATGTGACTGTTCCAGTGTATTTTGCAGTAAACAAGCCGGTACCACAGCCCGCTTGCCTGCACACAAACGCCAGCTTTAAGGCGACCCAGATAAATCCCAAAAAGAGTGTATTTTCTGGAATTCCGGCCACGGCATGGTGTTACGAGTGTTGTAAGAATGCCCACGTCTCAGTGCCCATTCCCACACGCAGACACAGCCCGCCACAATACAGGGCTGGCAAAAAAAAAAAAAAAAATCGACTCATGTCGATTGTGCAATAAATGTAGTGTACGTGCCCACAACACAGTGCCCACAAACACTACACGAAGCATGTCCCACGGTTTCTGTAAAAACGAAACCAACACATTTTCAGTTGGCGCGAGCCGATAGTGTTCTCAGTGCAGCGAGTGTGCCCGCTATCCCGCGCCCACATTCCCTCACAGACATGCCGAACCCCACGGGGCTCGCCCCCGCTCGCCTTCTCTCCACATCCCGTCAGAGAGAAGCCGAGCGCGGTCAGGCTGCCCGCTGTGATCAGCGCACCCCCCGCCTCGCACACTGTAAACACAGTGTCTATTTCTCAGCACACCGGAGCTCTCCGGCCGCCGCTATATCACGGCCAGAGCCCAGATTTCATTCTACCTCTAGCTTTTCATGCAGATGCGTGGGCAAAGCTTCCCGGGGTATCAGAATGGGTGCTGAACACTATAAAAAGAGGCTATTCGCTGCAGTTCGCTCGACGCCCCCGCCGTGGCGCGGCACGAGTCGAAACGACGGTAAAAAACGAAGTATCTCACCTACTTCGAGCCGAGATAGCGAAACTACTGAGCAAAGGGGCTATAGAACCTTTATCTCAGGCTCAGAGCGAAGGGGGTCTATACAGCAGGTATTTTCTGGTACCGAAAAAAGACGGGGGTCTCAGACCCATTCTAGATCTGCGACGGCTGAACAGAACGCTCACGAAGCGTCAGTACAGAATGATTACAACCAGGAAAATCCTCGCGCAAGAGCGCCAAGGAGACTGGTTCATGTCGATAGATCTGAAGGACGCTTATTTTCAAATACAAATAGCGTTACGTCACAGGCAATTCTTGAGATTCGCCTTCGAGGGCCAGGCATACCAATACAAAGTCCTGCCGTTCGGCCTGTCCCTGGCACCCCGTACTTTTACGAAGTGCATGGACACGGCTCTCGCACCCCTGAGACTTCAGGGCATGCGAATTTTGAACTACTTGGACGATTGGCTGATTCTAGCTCGATCACAATCAGAGCTCATAGAACACAGGGCCACATTACTCGAACATCTCGAGAATCTGGGTCTCACAGTCAATTGGGCGAAGAGTTCGCTGTCTCCCAGCCAGAAAATATCTTTTCTGGGAACAGTGCTGAACTCGCTATCTATGACAGCGCATCTGTCGCCAGAGCGCGCACAGGACATTCAGCGCGCCGCGAAATCTTTTCGCCGCGGCTCAACTGTCCAGCTCAAAAGGTTTCAGAAAATGCTGGGTCTCATGGCCTCAGCAGCTTCAGTGCTCCAGTTGGGGCTGCTTCGCATGCGCCCACTGCAGCTATGGCTGAAAGCGCGGGTTCCGCCCAGGGCATGGACCGCTGGTCGGTTTCGCCTCCGGGTCGGTCTGAAATGCGTCTCAGCTTTGGAGCCTTGGAAGAAAACCGACTGGTACCAGTCAGGTGTGAGTCTGGGGACTCCCTCGAGCGTGAAGGTGGTGTCCACGGACGCCTCCACCTCGGGATGGGGAGCGCTGCTCGAGGGTAGACCGTTCTTTGGCCAGTGGTCAGAACGGGAAAAGCTCCTACATATAAACTGTCTGGAAATGATGGCAGTCGACAACGCGCTGCGGCGCTTCTGTCCCCAGATAAGGGGTCACCACGTCTTGGTCCGGTCGGACAACATGTCAGTGGTGGCGTACATAAATCGTCAGGGCGGCATCAAGTTCCGAAACCTTTACAGGCTGACGGAGTGCCTCCTGGTCTGGGCTCAGCACAACCTGCTTTCACTGAGAGCAGCGCACGTGCCTGGTCACCTGAATCTGGGACCAGACAGGCTGTCCAGAGACAATGTCCCAGCAGGGGAATGGTCGCTGCACCCGCAGACGATCCAACTGCTGTGGGAGACATTCGGCAGAGCGCAGGTGGACCTGTTCGCGTCCAACGAGAACGCTCACTGTCCGAAATATTTCTCCAAGAGCAAGGACGCGCTGGCCCACGTTTGGCCCCGCTGTCCCCTCTATGCTTTCCCCCCCATCTCGCTCCTGCCTCAAGTGCTGGAACGGATCAGGGAAAATGGATGCCCAGTGCTGCTTGTGGCTCCGCTCTGGACAGACCAGGCTTGGTTTCCAGTCCTGATGCAGCTGACCAGCACTGCCCCGTGGCCAATACCATTGAGGAGAGACCTCCTCTCCCAGGCCAAGGGCTCGATTTGGCATCCTCGCCCCCAGCTATGGTCCCTGCACGCATGGGCCATCAACGGGTACCCGCTATCCTCCCGGAGAGAGTGCTAAACACGATCACGCAGGCAAGGGCCCCGTCTACAAGACGGCTCTACTCCTCGAAATGGTCTGTGTTCTCTGCCTGGTGTCAAGCTCAGGGCTTTTCACCCGTAGACTGCGGGGTCACGGAAGTGCTTTCCTTCCTTCAAGAGCTGCTGGATAAGGGCAGAACCCCATCCACGCTCAAAGTGTACGTGGCGGCTATAGCAGCGTTTACAAAACCTGTGTCTGGCCAGTCACTGGGGAAGAACGACCTAGTCGTGCGATTCCTCAAGGGAGCTCGGAGGTTGAACCCTCCTAGACCTCCTTCAGTCCCGGTGTGGGACCTTTCTACGGTTTTGGAAGCCATGAAAGGTACCCCGTTTGAGCCAATCCATTTGTCAGACATGAAGCATCTCTCTTTCAAAACAGTGTTTCTTTTGGCTCTCGCTTCAGTGAAGCGCATAGGGGACTTACAAGCGCTTTCAGTAAGCGCATCATGTATGGAGTTTGGGCCTAATGACTCCCAAATCCCTCAACACACCGTTCAGAGCCCAGGTGATTTCCCTGTGCGCTCTCTCGGTTCAAGATGAGGAGGAGGATGCGAGTCTCCTTTGCCCTGTCAGGGCACTGAGAGCTTATGTGTCCCGCTCGTCTGCCTTCAGGCAGACCGAGCAGCTCTTCGTTTTGTTTGGCGGACATTCCAAGGGACTGGCCGCATCAAAACAGAGCCTATCCAGATGGATAGTCGATGCCATAGCACTGGCTTACACTTCTAAGGGCCTGCAGTGTCCTTTGGGTGTCAGAGCGCACTCCACGAGAGGCGTGGCCTCGTCGTGGGAATGGTATAGTGGCGTTACCTTGCAAGATATCTGTACGGCTGCGGGCTGGGCCTCGCCGTCTACATTTATAAGGTTTTATAACCTAGAGGTTCCCGCCTTACAAGCCAAGCTTCTGTCGGTATAGAATTCAGTGTTATCTGCCCCGCTGTGCCGGCCCAGATGCTGAGTTTTGCTTGTGCATCGCTCACTGAGCGATAACACGGCTCTATGGGTGTTGAATAACCCGTAATCTTAACCAGTTCAGGCTGAACACCTTCACCATGTCTGTGTGAAACACTATTAACATAACTAGCCCTTATAGGATGCTATTTCATGGGGAATGATGCTTGCAGCCTCTCTTCTCCGACTCTCTGTGAGTCTATGGTGATTATGCACTACATGAGCCCCGGGCTACTGCCCTTGGGACTTTGGTGTCGGATCCCAGTACGCACGGCGTTTTGCATTGTGTTCCCCATAGCGTAAGATATTACGCAGTACGAGAGATACTCTCGTAAGAGAACGTACTCGGTTACTAACGTAACCTCGGTTCTCTCTAGAGAGGGAACGAGTACTGCGTATCTTGTCGTGCATACACAGCTCTGGTTCGCTTCGGCGATGAAAACCAGTGTACCAGCCTTATCGAGCTATATTTATAGGGCGAAATTGCGCCCTTTTCTGGCCGGACGTGACGAAATGGGCGCGAAATGCCCCCATAGGATTAAGTCACGCAGCACCTCTCTCGATAGGCTGCTGCTGTTTGCCGCAGGGCAGCCAATAGGCGCGAGCCGTCCTGCCTATATCTGCATGCCGCTGCACAGCGTTTTACATTAATTCAAAATTAAGGATAATTTTTTGCTTCAATATCTCGTGGAAAAGAGGTTTTCCCCATAGCGTAAGATATTACAAAGTACTCGTTCCCTCTCTCGAGAGAACCGAGGTTACGTTAGTAACCGAGTACGTTTTTATTAGTTTTAGTCACGTTCATACTCAGTGGCGCAAAAAGTGGGTATGCGCTATATGCGGCGCATAGGGGTGCCGCATCATGGGGCGCCAAAGCGATGGTTAAAAAAATTAAAATAAAATGCTAATTTATATGTTATATAAATGTATAAAAGTTATATAAGTTAAATATAAAAAAAGCTGTATAAAATTAGAGGACTAACAGGCTAGAGTAGGCGCTGGCGCCCTCATATCAGATTCCATGATATAATTAATTTTGACATAGAAGGGTAATATCGCGAGCGGGCGCGTGAGCGCTGATTGAGCAGCACAGGAGTGAGTTGTCGTTGAAACTCGAAAAAGATGAATTAAGCAAAAAAGCTGTCGGGGTTAAAAATAGAAAAAGAAAGAGTTAAAAGTAGATGGCATTGGCATGTCAAGGGATGCGACAGCAGCTAAATAAGTGGATGGTGAAAGGCAACAGGTAGGATTTAAAGTGTGACGTCTGTGGTTGGAGGAGGCTTGCAAATATTCATGTTAACAGACTAGCGTTTGCTAACACTGGGAATGTAGCAGCCCGAATATGTAGCTAGCTAGCTTAGAATATGCAAACTGAGCTGAAAACTGAAAAATATATGGTAGCATGTACAATAAATGACAAGAATCTGGAAAACAACTAATGCAATATCTCTGGTTTATGGAATCATGCATATATTTGATACTAAACCTGGAGGCTTGCAAATATTAATGTTAACAGACTGGCTAGTGTTTGCTAACTTAATGCAAAATAATATTGCTGATATCTACATTTAGATTTTGGTTAAACCCTATGGTACCAATCCCATGCATGACATATCTCAATTTTATTAAAGTAAAATAACAACTGGTAAATATAAGGTAGCATGCACAATAAATGACCAGAAGCTGGAAAACATTACTTATGCCATAAGGCTAGTTTATCATGGAAACAAATAGATTTTGTTTTACCATTAGCTGTTCATGTTAGCTGTGCTGTCAGACACAGGCTATAGTTACTACATCTGCTGGGTGACATGGAAGCTGTAATTAGGGTCACATCTCTCTCTCTCTTTAAATATCTGTGCTATATGATGTCTGTGTGTATATGTGTATGTTTGTTACTGTTTATTCTGTAACTTTTTATTATTTGTTAACATTGTTAATAATATATATATATATATATATATATATATATATATATATATATATATATATGTGTGTGTGTGTATTGGGGGGCGCCAAAATTGTTGCTGCATACCCCTCTAACACTGGGTAGTTGCGCCCCTGTTCATACTCTTTAGTCACGTTCATAGTCTAGTCAAGTTTCTGTCGACTAAAAGTCTCTTATTTTTTGATTTTTCTGAAAATTTATCCATGACTATTTTCGTCTAGTTTTAGTCGACGAAAACTGATGACATTTAGTATAGTTTTAGTCAACAAAAACTGTATTTTAGTCTCTTTTTAGTAATGCAATTCTATTTAACCCAGTCAATATAGTATAAGTACCTAGTAGTATAGACGAAACCAAATTTTTCTTTTAGCCAAACACAATTCAAACAAGGTTATCTTATTATATTATTGTTAATTTATAGACTCAAGAATACATCCATTCCAGACACGGAAGACTATCTGATTTGAATTTACAACAGATTTATTTTAAGGTTTGTGGTGTTTTTTCCTGTTATTTTGTGGCCGCATTTCTCCCCATCTTTTCCCACAACACATTCCGTTTTCTTTTCCACTTTTATGTAATGAAAGTTCTCTTACGAGAGTACTCTCGTACTGCGTAATATCTTACGCTATGGGGAAAACCTCTTTTCCACGAGATATTGAAGCCAAAAAATTATCCTTAATTTTGTATTAATGTAAAACGCTGTGCAGCAGCATGCAGACATAGGCAAGGCGGCTTGCGCGCCTATTGGCTGCCCTGCGGCAACAGCAGCAGCCTATCGAGAGAGGCGCTGCGTGACACCACATCCAATGGGGGCAATTCGCGCCCATTTCGTCACGTCCCGCCAGAAAGGGCGTGGTCTCGCCCTATAAATATAGCTCGATTAGGCTGGTACAACTGATTTTCATCTCTTCAGCGAAGCACACGCATCGCTGGATCCAGAGTGAGAAGCCGCGCCGTCGACATAAGCCTTCTGCGGGACGAGCCTTGAACCTGAAGCCGCTGGCCTTCACCTCGCCGCCTTCAGTCGCCGTACCTGCTGCGCTTTCCGGCGTATATATCCTTTTACCTCTGCTGAGAGTGTTCGTTCGCCGCTGCAACTTACACTTCTCTATACCTCTAAAAGAGCTAGCGTCTTTTTAAAGATGCCTTCTTCCTGTGGCTCGTGCCGAGCCCAACTCAGCGACGGGGACCGCCACGTGATATGCGTTTCCTGCCTGGGTGAGGATCACGCGGCTCTCGCGCTCGCTGACGGCGGATGCCCTCACTGCGAGCTTCTGCCTATGGTGACTCTGAGGACTCGCCTGGCATCATTCTCAGAGCCTGCACTTCTGCCGCTGTGGTACCGCGCCGCAAGAAGCGCCGTGCACAGCGCGCCCCCGAGCTCTCTCCTGCCCGCCAAAGCTCGCCGGTTCGCCCGCCAGCTTCGCCGGCATCGCTCGAATCGCTCACAGATGGACAGCGGCCGCCGTCTGCCACCGCTTCCGCCATTGAGTGTGATGAACCAGCCGAGGCCTGTTCCATCCTGGCATCAGACAGCGAGGACTGGGCGAGCTCTGTAGACCTCCCCCCGCTACCCGCCAGCCGCCTGGGAAACGAGCCGGCATTGAAGCTGAGCTGATGCGTCTGCTCTCTCAAGCCGTCGACAACCTCGGCCTCGACTGGAGGCGCCCGCGCAGCCTGCGCACAACCGGCTGGATGGTTGCTTCCTCCAGAAGGACTCCGCCCCATCTCAGTCAAGACCCGCGCCTTTTCTTCCCGAGCTTCACGAAGAAGTCGCGAAGTCGTGGAACGCCCCCTTCTCGGCCAGAATGCGTACCTCTGTCTCTGCAGCATTCTCCTCTGTGGACGGTGCGAAAGATAAAGGATACCTCTCTCTTCCTCCAGTGGAAGCAGCGGTAGCGTCCCATCTTTGTCCGCCCTCCGCTGGACGGCGTGCTTTGACGGCGCTACCCTCTAAAGCCTGCCGAGTGACGTCAGCCATGCACGGCCGCGCTTACACCGCCGCTGGGCAAGCTGTGTCAGCGCTACATTCAATGGCGATACTGCAGATATTCCAAGCCGACCTTCTCCGTAAAATGGACGAGGAAGGACCGGAAGCTATCTGCGTGGCGGACCTAAGAAGCGCTACGGACCTCGCTCTACGCGCTGCAAAAGCCGCCGCACAAGCCGTTGGGCGCAACATGGCCTCTCTCACCGTGGCTGAGAGACATCTGTGGCTGACGCTGTCTGAGATGACGGATGCTGAGCGCTCTGTGTTCCTCGACGCGCCCATTTCCATAGATGGCCTTTTCGGATCTGCCGTCAAAGACTTCACGGACAGATTCGCCGAGGTGCAGAAAACTTCACAGGCTATGAAGCACTTCCTGCCGAAGCGCTCTAGTTCCGCAGCAGGCCGCTCTAAACAGCCGTCTGCCCGGGGCTCTCAGCCGCAGCCTGCACCACCAGCCGCCGCCGCTTCTCAGCGCCGCCAGGCCCGAGACCAAAGACCGCGCTCTCGCTCTGCTGGACGCCGCCCCCCTCAGCGCGGGCCCGGCCGAGAATCGAAATCAAGCCCGAGGTCTCAAAGCCTTCCTAGCCACTCTAGGAAAGCGTCGGTGTTCAAATCCCGCCGCGGCCGGATTTTCACCAAAACTTCTCGCTCGCTCAGTTCCAGACAATGCGACTGTTCCAGCGTACTTCGCAGTAAACAAGCCCGTTCCACAACCTGCTTGCCTGCACACAAAAGCCGTTTTTACGGCTACCCAGATAAATCCAATAAAGAGTGTATTTTCTGGTGTCCCGGCCATAGCCGATGGTGTTATGAGTGTTGTAAGAATGCCCACGTCTCAGTGCCCATTCCCACACACAGACACAGCCCGCCACAATACAGGGCTAGCACAAATAAAATCGACTCATGTCGATTGTGCAATAAATGTAGTGTACGTGCCCACAACACAGTGCCCACAAACACTACACAAAGCATGTCCCACGGTTTCTGTAAAAACGAAACCAACACATTCTCAGTCGGCGCGAGCCGACAGTGTTATCAGTGCAGTGAGTGTGCCCGCTATCCCGCGCCCACATTCCCTCACAGACATGCCGAACCCTACGGGGCTCGTCCCGCTCGCATTCTCTCCACAACATGTCAGAGAGAAGCTGAGCGCGGCCGGGCTGCCCGCTGTGATCAGCGCACCCCCCGCCTCGCACACTGTAAACACAGTGTTTATTTCCCAGCACACCGGAGCTCTCCGGCCGCCGTTATGCCGCGGCCAGAGCCCAGATTTCATTCTACCTCTAGCTATTCATGCAGATGCGTGGGCAAAGCTTCCCGGGGTATCAGAATGGGTGCTGAAGACTATAATAAGAGGCTATTCGCTACAGTTCGCTCGTCGCCCCCGCCGTTGCGCGGCGCGAGTCGAAACGACGGTAAAAGACGAAGTATGCATGGGCCATCAACGGGTACCCGCTAACCTCCCGGAGGGAGTGTTAAACACGATCACACAGGCGAGAGCCCCGTCCACTAGACGGCTTTACTCCGCGAAATGGTCTGTGTTCTCTACTTGGTGTCAAGCTCAGGGTTTTTCACCCATAGACTGCGGGGTCACGGAAGTACTTTCCTTCCTTCAAGAGCTGCTGGATAAGGGCAAGACCCCATCTACGCTCAAAGTGTACGTGGCGGCCATAACAGCGTTCGCAAAACCTATGTCTGGCCAGTCACTGGGGAAAAACGACCTGGTCGTGCGATTCCTCAAGGGAGCTCGGAGGCTGAACCCTCCTAGACCTCCTTCAGTCCCGGTGTGGGACCTTTCTACGGTTCTGGAAGCCATGAAAGGTGCCCCGTTCGAGCTAATCCATTTGTCAGACATGAAGCATCTGTCTTTCAAAACGGTGTTTCTTTTGGCTCTCGCTTCAGTGAAGCGCATAGGGGACTTACAAGCGCTTTCAGTAAGCGCGTCATGTATGGAGTTTGGGCCTAATGACTCAAGAGTCATACTCAAACCAAGGCACGGGTACGTGCCCAAATCCCTCAACACACCGTTCAGGGCCCAGGTCATTTCCCTGTGCGCCCTCCCGGTTCATGCTGAGGAGGTGGATGCGAGTCTCCTTTGCCCTGTCAGGGCACTGAGAGCTTATGTGTCCCGCTCGTCTGTCTTCAGACAGACCGAGCAGCTCTTCGTTTTGTTTGGCGGATGCTCCAAGGGACTGGCTGCATCAAAACAGAGCTTATCCAGATGGATAGTTGACGCCATAGCACTGGCTTACACTTCTAAGGGCCTGCAGTGTCCTTTAGGTGTCAGAGCGCACTCCACAAGAGGCGTGGCCTCATCGTGGGCGTGGTATAGTGGGGTTACCTTGCAAGATATCTGTACGGCCGCGGGCTGGGCCTCGCCGTCTACATTTATAAGGTTTTATAACCTGGAGGTTCCCGCTTTACAAGCCAAGCTCCTGTCGATATAGAATTCAGTGCTATCTGCCCCGCTGTGTCGGCCCAGATACTGAGTTTTGCCTGTGCATCGCTCACTGAGCGATAGAACAGCCCAGGGGTGTTGAATAACCCTTTCTATTGCCCAGTTCAGGCTGAATACGTTCACCCTGTCTGCGCGGAACACTGTTACATAACTAGCTCCTGTGGGATGCTATTTCATGGGGAATGATGCTTGCAGCCTCTCTTCTCCGACTCTCTGTGAGTCTATGGTGATTATGCACTATATGAGCCCCGGGCTACTGCCCTTGGGACTTTGGTGTTGGATCCCAGTCACTGCATGAAAATAGGTGTATCCGGACCATTATACTCCTGTATACACTGCTGAAATTCGGAGAATCCAGGAGTATAGTTGCCGGATAAGTCAAATTCCATGGGTCCGTATATATCCGTATACATCCGGAATGATACCAAATCGGATGTATGTTGTGGACGTATACTTCCGTGCTAGAGCCATTTGTTGCTATGGCAAGTAATCCCATTAAAGTTTTTTGCAGGAGACATTTTCACACCTTTTTGCCTTCCAACCATTGGTTGTTCTTTTAAAACCACTCCCAACACCCAGACCACTATTGGAGGACAGGACACATTGAAAACCCAGTAAAGGGACTTTATTGGTTACTTTTAAACATAGCCCACCCTAGGCCTTATAGCATGGTGATTTGATTGGTTATACACCAGCTATGCAGATATTGCTCAAATATATACCAAACCTCTCTCCCCCAATTTTAATACATTTATTAAAATAAATTTGATTAAAAAAAAATAACACACACACACAGAACAATGGGTAAGTCTGAAATTTTTATTAAGGTATATAAAACATTCCAAATAGCATTATAAACAAGCATTAAAAAGGAATGGGGGAACAAAAACAAGAAAAAAAAGTATATAAAAGGGATGAAAAGTAAAAAAATAAAAATAAAAGTTTATGAAGTAACAACGCCATCTCAAAGGAAGAAAAAATATATCATGGACATTCCAAAGAAAATTATAAACATACATTAAAATAATTGGGTAAAAGAATTGAAAGAAAAAAAAGTTAATTTATTTAAAGGACAGAGATGTAAAGGAATAAAGTACACAGTGTATATAAAAAGGAACATCTAAAAATATATATATACAAAGTAAACAATATAAAATGAGAACAATAAATGTATAAGAAATATAGAAAAAAATAAAAGTGTATATAAAATATATGTAGATATTCCAAGTAAACAATATAAATAAATAGAACATTCCAGAGAGCATTATAAACATACATTAAAATGAATGGGAAAAAATAAATAAGTAAACAAAATGGAGATAAGCAACATGGACATCAAAAAAGGAACAAATATACAAAATAAAACGAGAACAATAAATAAGAAATAGAAATTAAAGTGTATATAAAATATATGTAAATATTCAAGGTGTACACTGCCGTTTATAAGTTTGGGATCGGTAAGATTTTTAATGTTTTTAAAAGTCTCTTATGCTCACCAAGTCTGCATTTTTTAAATTAAAAATACAAAAAAGTAAGAGTAATATTGTTAAATATTATGACAATTTAAAATAACTTTTCTATTTGAATATATTTTATTCCTGTGATCAAAGCTGAATTTTCAGCATCATTACTCCAGTCTTCAGTGTCACATGATCCTTCAGAAATCACTCTAATATGATGATTTGATGCTCAAGAAACATTTATTATTATTAAAGTTGAAAACAGTTGTGGACTTTTCAGGATTATTTGATGAATAGAAAGTTATATTTCATTTATTTGAAATATAATCTTTTGTAACATTATAAATGTCTTTACTGACACTTTTGATTAATTTAATGCATCCTTGCTGAATAAAAGTATTGATTTAATTTATCCCCCCCCCAAAAAAAAAAATCTTACTGACCCCAAACTTTTGAACGGTAATATATATATTATAATATATATATATATTAGGGGTGTAACGATATTCGAACCGAACCGAAGAACCGCGATACAGAACCCACGATTCGAATCGCGATACTCTCATGGCGTACCGAACACGCCCGCCCGCCCCGCCCCCTACTACCCGGCCCGCCCAGCCCGGCTCATTGGACCTGGAATGAGTACACATGAATTCAGTTTTGTAGCCTAACCACCATTAACACCAAATAGCAAGCTCCGTGTTTTGTTACTTTCGATAATAAGCAAGGTGTAATCTTCAAATTCTGACTATTTGATCACAAAAATCAAACAATAAATGCCGTTTTGGCGCTCTTTGATGTGGCGTGACAGATCGCTGTACTAGCTCCTCATTTCAAGTGGCAGCGCGGAGCGCGAGTAAACGCGATCATCTCTTCCTCAGTTACAGAATAGACATGAATGGACACCTGAAGGTATGTTGAAAAATACAGTATACTTACTGAAAGGCATCATAACTCGTGTAATCGCTCAATCAGTGTTTCAGCAGCGTAAAGACGTCAATAAAACTGCATAGCTTGTCACTAGCATTATATTTACCTCAGCAGGCAAGTGATTCAGTGTCCACAACTTGTTGGTTCCTAGAGAAATGAACTCTTGCACTAAATAAATGCACTATATTATCCTATATATTATATTTTACTTAACCTGTTAATTATATCTTGATTATTTAATGTACGTTTAAAATATCTTTCATGAAAATGACAGCAACTGTGTAAATTATTATATTTCAATAACAAATTAGAGTAAAGTTAATGCAAAAACTGCCTTATGTTCAGTTTACATGTTTTCATACAATGTGTTGGGTGTTGATTATTATATCTAAAAAATAAATAGCATCTGAATTTAGGCTCTGTTGTTAACCTTTAATGTTATAGTAATGTGCGGCTCCCTATATAGTTTACAGCATTAGCAGATTTTTAATCCTTGCAAAACGTTTAATTGTAATTGAATTAATTTAAAGACAAAGACACCATTTTTTCATTAAACCACTGTTTAAATTTTTTTTTAGCTTTCTAAACCGAACCGAACCGAGACGTCAAAACCGTGGGAAAACCGAACCGTCAGTTTTGTGTATCGTTACACCCCTAATATATATATATATATATATATATATATATATATATAGTTTTTTTTTAAATATGAGTTTTGAACATTTTTCAAACTGCCATGATGCGCTGGTGGTGTGACACATAGCGTGGGTCAGCCTCTAGTCTGGTTTGTGGTACCTGGCAGAGAGCAGATAACTCTGTGGTTGTTTGGTGGAGACCTCACCATCCACACTGGCCTTCCATCAACAATAGCATCATCTTCATCAGACATCAGTTCTATTGTTGCGGTCTTCCACAGTTCCCTTTCTGTGTTGGTTTGTACAACCCTGGACATGGTCTCCAGCAACTGCAAAACATGACAGTAACTTAACCACTAAAACACAGAGAGGAGGATAGTTACATTCTGAAGAGAGAGAAAAAAACTGCTTAACCAGTTTCTTAACTTACCCTTCTCTTTCTTTGACGGTTCTTCGCAATGTTCTTCATAGTTTTTCTTTTCTGGGCCTTTTCAGGCTGAGCCAAAGAATACTTCCTCCGCAAAGTCTCAAAATGCATCTTGCAACCTGCTAAATATATCATAAATAAATGTAATGGCAATAAAAATAAGTAAAACAGAGGACATTAAAATGATTGCAACATCTTTAAGATTACCTTTTACACATTCTGGGTCAACGTCTGTAAAAGTTGTCCTTAATTCTTCGAAGAGGTAAGTGGTCACAGCCAGGTTATGTGATGAATTTATTCTGGGGGGAAAAGTTGCAGGTATCATTACTGAAATTCAGTTTTGGCATTTCAAATCCATATAGTAGTAGATTAAACTAACATTTATAGCATATAAGAAGCAGTCTTACCCAGTTTGTGGATCGTATTTATGTGGGTTGTTCTCTGAATTATGGAGGCGCCTTACAGATTCCTGTAAAGTTTGAAATTAAAAAGCGATAAATGGATTCACAATCTGCAAGAACCACAAAACTGAATTTTCAGTTCGAATAAGCTGGCCATCACAGTAACCGCAAGAGACGATACACATATCAGGCTAATTGTAAGCGAACTATGGTTTACAGCCACGTTATAGAACAATAACTGGACTTACCGCAATGCTCACGTCATGTGCCCTTTTCATTCTTTTCGAAGCGTTGTAAGGTTCTTCGTGTAACGTTAGTCTGTGCTGCTCATACTTTCGCTCAAGAGCATCAAGACGCTGGAGTGCCTCTCGGAGTAGAGCAGTCTGTGCATGCTGTGCAGCCATAAAAGTAGTAAGCTGACGAGACATGGCATTCTGGACGGAGATCAGCTACTTCATCATGTCATTCACGCTGACTGGGCTTGAGCGCCTCTATTCAGCGGAGTAGAAAAGCTCAGGTTCCTTCTATCTACACGCAACAAATTAAGATGCAGCTTCATCAGAGTCATCAGGAGCTGATCCCAAATGTGTAGCTGAAAGCTGTTGGTGTATGCATTGGTAAGGTGCTCAGCAACTGAATGGAATGCATCCAATGCCAACCCTGTGTAGAGCTGACAAAGGTGGTCGTTTCTCAGCAGAGTTAAATACAATGGCACCTGCTCAACGCATTGTGTTCCCATTTCAGATGTAGGTGGCTTCAGGTTGAGTTGAGATTTTGAAGCGTAGTTGTGGTCAGAGACAGATGGATCCTCCCATTGTGTTTCTGCATCACAGCTGTGGGGCATGTGGATGTGATCATCCTCACAGTTATCCACTGCATCACTGACTCTCATCGATGCATCTATGGAAATAATATAACCATAAACATTTTTACATTAGTACTTAAAATAGATCATGAGAATTAATTTATGATGGCACCCATAGTTACACAGAACAGTGTGTGAGAAAGATACATTAAAAACGACAGTATACACAATCTCCTAACTCTACGTAGGTCAATATCAATATCTGAATGAGAGATGTAGCTAGCTGGCCTGGTAGCATCGGCAATCTCTGAAACTTACAGGAATAATGTGAGCTATTGTAAGACTGTAATGTACCATACTATCTTGTACTATCGTGAATATTCATTCATTCATTCTTTATTTCAGACCCTTAGGTGCATATCACAAAGTAAAATAAATGACATATATAGGTGGGCAATGGTAATCATGCAAGATTCATTGTATTTTGTTAACGGCTCGTTACTGATCTTAAATGTATTCATAGAACGGACTTCACGAATCTAAAGTTAGGCTAACAATCACACAGCTAACAGTTAGCTAGGCAAGTTAGCTTAAGTTACCTGAATCTGACAACCTGTTCAACACCCGGCGTGACTTCTTTATCGGAACATCGTAGCCGAGCCATTTCTGGGGGTAAGGGTGTTCGTCAGTCGGCTTCCCGTCCATGAAATGGTACGAACACACATAAGGGTGCTTGGGTGGACACTTCAAGTTTAGCGCCTTCCGCCATTGCCTCAGGTGCTCCTCGTCTTTAGGTGGTGGGTGTAAATCGTAAAGTGCACCACAACAACACTCTGACCGCTTCACATTATGTCCGTAACACCGTTGGTTCAATTGTTCTCTCCTCTTAATCCAATTTTTATGGCAGCCCCTAACTGAGCATATAATACTTGACATATTTTACCGTTCGTCTCAGGTCTCGCGCAGATCCCTCTCAGCCGGAAGTTGAAGTCCTTCTCAGCCGGAAGTAAGATGACAAAACGAACGCAATGGCGTCACCCTTGTTGTCGTGGAAAATAAGGTGAATAAAAGAAAACTGTTTCCAAACCTCGACCCCCAAAAAAAGAAAAAACAACGCCATATCTCTGTGCTTCCGGAAAGAATGCTGTCATTTTAAAGTATTTTTCGCACGCTTGAAGCAATACACTAACGTTATTGGTTGCACCTCCATTACGTCACCACATCTGTTGTGAGTGGTGAATTTCAAACCTCAAAACGCCCCCTTTTCTTGCAGCTTGTTTGTTTTCGGAAGTAGGCTACTTTTTCACTCAAACCACGCCCTCGGTATGACGCGTTGCAAGTGTATCTATTTAATTTTGTAAATAAATATGATGCAGCTGGACATATTACCTTTCAACATGGAAGGACAACCAGCTGCTGACAATAACACGAGAAAGAGAGCTCGGCGGTTTTGCGACCACTGCAACGTTTCACATGCATTTTTATTTTTTTATCGTCACAAAAAAAGTTTTTTTTCCAATGAAGCATGGATTAAAGCTGCGACAAAAATATTTATAGCTAGTCACTTTGGAGAAAACCGGGATGTCATTGTCCATCTCAGTTCAGATCTCATATATAATGGTGTCAATGCAGGCAGATCAATAGTATTGTTGAATATTAAATTAAATGTCCCCAAATAAGCAAAGGCGACAAATGTTGTTGTCTGCAATTTGCAAAACTTCACAATAAAATTTGAGATATTCTGAAATGTTTGGTTTATTTTCCTTTATTTGTTCCATTAAATTCCTTTGTTTATTTCATTAAATATTCAGACGTTTTTGTGAAGACATATGTTCAGACATGGTGTTTATTTTGTCCTGTTTTTATAAAAGATACTTAGATACTTTTTTTCATGCAGTGCTTTTAAGGCCCTGACACAGGTGACGTGACCCAACCCTAGAGTCGGCTTTAGTCATTGCTAGTTCTTTGACGTCGGTTTTGTGTTTCAGGGCCTTACGAATTTATTTATTTTTCTGTACAAAAAGCTTGTTTGCTGTAGCCTATAGTAGACCAGAGATAATTCTCAATCCTGAAGTCCTCCCCTGCCAGCCCTCCCTCTGAGAACAGCCAGCACCTTAGTGTCAGTCATTAACATATGAAAGGTCTTCACACCTCTCACACCCAGTGTTTCAGCTGTATATGTCCGTGAAATTTCACGGATTCCTGTATATGTCCGCATAGGTGAGGTTTCCGGGTTTGTCTGGAAATATACTGTTCCGTGTTACTCTGATCCGCTTTTTCCCACATACATCCGGCAAACATCAAATTACACAGGAGTTTACCATGCCGGATATTGCCGGATTTGAGTCTTTTCATGCAGTGAGTACGCACGGCGTTTTGCATAGTGTTCCCATAGCGTAAGATATTACGCAGTACGAGAGTACTCTCGTAAGAGAACGTACTCGGTTACTAACGTAACCTCGGTTCTCTCTAGAGAGGGAACGAGTACTGCGTATCTTGCCGTGCATACACAGCTCTGGTTCGCTTCGGCGATGAAAACCAGTTGTACCAGCCTAATCGAGCTATATTTATAGGGCGAGACCACGCCCTTTCTGGCGGGACGTGACGAAATGGGCACGAATTGCCCCCATTGGATGTGGTGTCACGCAGCGCCTCTCTCGATAGGCTGCTGCTGTTGCCGCAGGGCAGCCAATAGGCGCGCAAGCCGCCTTGCCTATGTCTGCATGCTGCTGCACAGCGTTTTACATTAATACAAAATTAAGGATAATTTTTTGGCTTCAATATCTCGTGGAAAAGAGGTTTTCCCCATAGCGTAAGATACTACGCAGTACTCGTTCCGTCTTTAGAGAGAACCGAGTTTACGTTAGTAACCGAGTACGTTTTTCCAAATGTTGTTTCTTCTTTTTCTCCCAAAGACGAAGGCCCGGAAATCGGTCCCTTTCTCTGTGTCAGACTTAACTTTGTTTGTTGTCGTTTACGCTAACTCACCGCAGCTGCATCTTCTAAATAATGCCGTGAGTGGGGCTTGAGGAAGTGACGCAGCCCCTGAAGTGAGACACAGGAAACAGAAATACTGCAAAATAATAATAATAACGTGACTAAACGAGACAAAATAACGTTATAACATTTCTTCTCGTCTCGTTTTGGCCAACGAAAATGAGGAGACATTTTAGCATAGTTTTTATTTTGTAAACCACATTTAGTCTCCTTTTTATTTAATTATAGTCATCGTCACATGACCAGCATTTACGTTGCGTCTCGTTTTCGTGACATGATAAAGGTTCATTGACGATGATATTTAGTCATAATTTAGGTTGACGAAAGTAACACTAGTTCTAAGTGACAACTGCGCAAGTCAAATGCTCTCCACCCAAATATAAACGTTGGTTAATGAATATTTGACGGATTAACTCACGGCTTGATTGGACTCTTGTCGTGTCAAAAGTGATTTGTAGTTTTATGGACGACACCATCTTTGATATTACTTTGATCACTGTCGCTGTGGTTACTGCTGGTAAGAGAATAGCAGAGAGTGAGGTGAGTTGAGCCAATTTGTCTTTAAAATGAGCGTATGACAGTAATGTGTCCTTGGGAATAACCACTTTGAATAAAAATAAAACTGCTTTCCACTTTCTGAAAAACAAAAGTGGTCTCTTGTCTCAACATGCCCCCAATGAGGGGTAAACTGAGCCTATGGAAATAATAAGTTTGAGCCTCATGGGGGTAGATTGTGTCATTGATTATGCTGAAGTGTATGGTGAAAACCTCATACTATATCAAAACAAGAGAAATTCAATATCAAATGACTTCTTAAAATCTGTGTGTGAGCCTTGTGATGGACTGGCCATCCATCCTGTTTCCTCGTCTGTGGCTCCAGATGCTGGGTGAGGATCCAGGTTCCCGTGATCCTAATAAGAATAAAGTGGTTTGAATAATGGAATGGATGGATGGATGACTTCTTAAAAGTATTATCTAGAGATAAAGTCTAAAACTTTAAAGACCTTCTTCAACAAGGCTTATTAGAATATGCCCGAGGTTGCCAGCAGTAAGGAACAGCAGATTCGGGGGAGGAGACAGCACCCAGTAAATGCACCTAGGTGGCGATCCGACGATCAAGTTTGCTCGAAGCCGATGAGGATCCAAAACGAAACCGGCATTCTGAAAGATTTGGATTTAGATCTCCACTGCTGCCACCATTGTGCAAAAACACTGGGTATAGCCAGCCGGGGACTTAAGGAGTGGAAATACGGCCCCGATGCCGCACAGTTAAGTGCCTTCTATGCCTACTTTGTAGTTCAATGTGGTGGGAAACTGACTGCCTGTGACTCCCCTGCTCTGTACGTCACTGTGAGCTCATCTCATATCCTGGTCTCTCTGCCTCACTCCCTCTGTCAAAAAAAACAAAAACTTTAAGGTGTCCCCTCGGCCTGACTGCTTGTCTGCACCTCGGCCACTACAGTTCCAGATAATCAGTCACATGTAACCTGGGTGGGTTATGTTAGTAACTTGAGTTAACCCCGAGTATTATAAGCAGCGGCTGCCTTGACGCCGACTAGGCTCCCACTGCCTAAGCCCCTGCTGGAGAGAACAAGAAACTGACGTGCTGTCGCCAACTAGCCTTCCACTGTCCAATCCCCCTGCTGGAGGAAACCCGTAGTTGCTGCCCTGCTGTGCTGCTGCCAACCAGCCTCCCACTGCCCAGCCCCCTGCTGGAGTGAACGAGAAACTGCTGTGCTGACACTGACTAGCCTCCTATGGCCCAGTCCCCCTGAGAGTAACTCCACCCTAAGACTCTTTTAGTAATTTAATACATAGAAATATGTTTTGAAGCTATCCATCGAGATCTGACTTGTTTGTGGGGATAACGGTTTGCTCCTCAGAGTAGTAGAGAAATAAGAGTGGCGGCTACCGCTCCCTGCCCTTGACATAATTAATGACAGAATTTTCATTTTTGGGTGAACTAACCCTTTAAGTCACATATAAAAATGTCTTCATTACATTAGATCAAACTAAGTAGCATTTTCAAACAAACATATAGTTCTTTTTTCAGAGCAAACTTGAGACACTCTTCCAAGTTTTTTTTAACTCTTTCAATTTTGAAACCTAACAAACTTTTTGTGAAATGTTTGATTGAAAAGTGTACTTGTGTTATATTTCTTTACAAACAATACCACTTGTGATATTTTGTTAAACAATGCATATATATTACATTTTTAATTGTTGTTCAAGTGTTTCAAATACTTTTGGGACCACTGTGCATTAACTAAAAATACATCTGAATTTGATGCATTTGGTTTACACGAAGATGATATTTAAAGACGTGAAAGTCCTTTTCCAGGATATAACAAGTTTATAACTTAACACTTTTTTTAAACTGTGATAGCTAATGCTAATGAGTTATCCTGAGAACAAAGTAGATGACTTCTAATAAGTTGCTATATCACTTACCATATTTTGCTTTGTATATGTTCATTGGACTATATACAGCAAGCAGGGCTTATCCAGATACAATATAATGTTTTTGCATTCACTCTTTTGCTGCTTGATTAGATAGTCTTTAATCATATATTCAGTACCTTCTTTTAAAAGATATATCGTAACAGTTCTAGATCATTTTGAAAAAATAACATTGATATGCTGCAGTGGTGTTTATCTCTTTTAGTCAACATGCAGCAAGTAGGGTAATGAAAAGCATTTTACTGGAGGTAAAATCAGATAGGAACTAAAATAAAGAATAGAAATAAAAAAGGGCAAAAGATCTTGAAAAAAGTTTGACACAATATCTGTCCCCAGGTCAAAAGATGCATGCGCGGTGTCAGGAAACAAGACTTTCTCCAAACCTTGTATGCCATCACCTAAGAGGTACAGTACACTTGAACCCATAGAAGTATCTGAAACTAAGCCTAACTTAAATGCATTGTTAATAAGTAGATGTTCAGTTTTTTAGTTCAATATAACAATTTTTCCAAAAAAATATATTTGTGATATTTAAGTGAAATAACCACATTTTTTTTTTCTTTTTTCCCCATGCACCTCAGTGACCCAAAATCCTACAAAGTGAGTATAGTAGTATTTTCAGTGTTACACTATGGAAAACATACTCTGATCAAATGACAAATGCTTACTTAAATATGTTATTGATTAATGTCTGGCTCTCTGTTTTCTCTTGAAATATTACATTAAGAATTATGATTGTGAAGCTGAGTATACCAACATGGACGAACTCAACATGTATGGAAATATTTGATGAAAATGCTGTACATCAAAGAACTAAAATGGGTTCAATACTGTTTTTAAAAAGACTGACAATGTCAGACTTCATTAAAAATAAAACATTTGTCATGCATATTAAGTAGCATCAATATTAGTTTGTCTTCATTATTTCCTGTGTTGTTTCCGCATTACTTTGTTACTAAGTATGTTTTCATTCGTTGTCATGGTGCTTAATTGGTTCATTGATTATCTCACACCTGTTTCATTTTCAGTTCATTATTTTGTTTCCCTCAGTTATTTCAGTTATTTTAGTGTTGAATGTGCATTAGCACACTGTTTCCTTTATTTCTCATTAATGGATATCACACTTTTGTTTTATTTAAATGTTTAAGCTGTATTAGATCCTTTTGCCTCACCTTATCTTCTTCACCTGCCTGTACATGGTACTCTGATGTATCATTGTGAATTGTATATCTAGAAATTATGCTGATTTAAAAAAAAAAAAAAAACTTTTTCTACTGCTCTTGTACCTGACTATTAAATTTGATTAAATCATAATTGTTTCTTCCAGTTGACATACCATTTGTTGCTTTGGTTGTCTTTATTTTATTTGTTCCTGTCTTGTTTTTCACATTTCACTCCTTGCTTGTAATGTGCCACTCACTGCAGAACCAAATGCATTTCTCAGAAGCATTGTGAGCTAAGTTGAGACCATCATAATAGAGATCACCAGTGCCAATGGTTCTATGTCTACTTACAAAGCTTTTGGGAAGCCCAGGTCATAGTGAGGTTGGACCTTCAAGCTCCACTCATTACATCCAGAGAGGGCAGCTCGACTTCAAGCTCCACCCATTAGATCCAGAGAGGGGAGCTGGATGTCAAGCTCCACCCATCACATCTAGACAGGGGCAGCTGGTCGTCAAGCTCCACCCATCACATCTAGACAGGGGCAACTGGACGTCAAGCTCCACCCATCACATCTAGACAGGGGCAACTGGACGTCAAGCTCCACCCATCACATCTAGACAGGGCAGCTGGACGTCAAGCTCCACCCATCACATCCAGACAGGGGCAGCTGGATGTCAATCTCCACCCATCACATCTAGAGAGGGGCAGCTGGATGTCAATCTCCACCCATCACATCTAGAGAGGGGCAGCTGGACTTCAAGCTCCACCCATTAGATCCAGAGAGGGGAGCTGGACGTCAAACTCCACCCATTAGACCCAGAGAGGGGTAGCTGGATCTCAATCTCCACCCATCACATATAGAGAGGGGTAGCTGGATGTCAATCTCCACCCATTGGACCCAGAGAGGGGCAGCTGGACGTCAAGCTCCACCCATCACATCTAGAGAGGGGCAGCTGGATGTCAATCTACACCCATCACATCTAGAGAGGGGCAGCTGGACGTCAAGCTCCACCCATCACATCTAGAGAGGGCAGCTGGACGTCAAGCTCCACCCATCACATCTAGAGAGGGGCAGCTGGACGTCAAGCTCCACCCATCACATCTAGAGAGGGGCAGCTGGATGTCAAGCTCCACCCATCACATCTAGAGAGGGGCAAGTTCCACCGATTGGCTTTGCATTAAGCAGCTTCACATTATATGTGAGCAATGGACTGCTGTGCTTGAAGGGGGAGCTCTTCAGGATATTGTATATTTATTAAACCTGTTGTCCTGGGGCATTTGCTGCAGAGGTGCTGACTTTATATATTATTTATTATAATATAATAATTTATTACATTAACATTTAATACTTTCTCGGCGCTCAAAGCACTTTACAGAGAAGGAAGGAATCTACTCAACTACCATCTATTTCTTTAAATATCACAAAAAAATAGTACATTTCACTAAGCAATAATGCATACGCATGAAGTTTCATGTTAAATGCATCACACTGCAGAACAATTATTTGCTTCTCATATAATAAACCTGTGACGTCATCCCTTCCTGAATTCATTGAGCCTGGAAGACTTTTTCTTTTATTCCAACAAGTAATTTATGGATACACAGTTTTATGCAACCAGTTAAATGTTCTTAGCATAGCTAAAGTTCAGCAACATGGTACATGTTAAGCATCTGCTTTTCAGTAGCAAACATGTTTAATAAAATGTAGATAGCTATATTGTTACTTTTCACACTATTTATTAGGGAAACTGAACTCCTGAATCAGTTTTCCATGCAAGCACAACTGAATTGATCACACAAATATATGGCACATTGATACAAAGGAATAGTAATCTTTAAGCATAATTCGGAATATTTCAATATTATATTAATGCAATGGCAAGTCACACTGAAGAAAAATAAAAGAGGAGTAGACGGCATTCTTACCTCTCTAAGACAATAATAATTTGTACACAATTGTCTTAATTATAACTTTCAAATAACATAACTAATAACTAACACTATAATTATAATACAGATTAAGGTTTTAGTACTTTATTTGGAAACTCCCACTGTTTCTGTTTTTATGGCTGAATATTCAGTTCTGTCCTCATAATCAGAGCTTGAACTGCTAAGATGGCTCCTCTGGTTATGTTTGGGTTCTTTAACATCAGGTTTGGCAGAACAAGACACAGTGGAGTAATTCACTTCATCTTCTTCACTGGAATCAGATTCCCAGTCTATATTGGTGAATGGAAGTCTTGAGGCACATGCAGACGAAACATTCTCATAATCTTGATGTTCTGACTGGAATTCTAGGAAGAGCAATAAATAGTAAAAACAAATGCTCTCAATATACACTATACAGCTGTATAAAATTTGCTCCACACGCTTTTTTTGTGTATGCTTATTGTGAACAGCTGTTCACTCGGTACCTTTTAAGTAATAGAAGATAAATATTTTGTTAATGTTCTGACGGCTTACCTTTGACTGCTTATTTTTTGACACCATGGCATAGTCTGCTGAACCTTCGGGCGCTCTAAAAACACAATCATATATTTAACAGCAGCAGCATTGCACTCAGTCGCATTTTAAAATTTGATCATCTAAAAAAAATGTTAAGCTCATCACATTATCAAAATAAAGATAAGTGTTATTTAATTTGTGGGGGTGCAATTACTTCTGATTTTTATATTTAACATTTACCTTTTTGGCTTGTTTGTCCTTTGAAATCAAGAGTGACGTAGTTTAAGGTAGATGTATCTAAGTCATTATGCATATATCCAGGTTTTTGTGGTTTGGGTTACATTTTCCCTGTAAGAACAAAAAGACATCTTTTTACGCATGAAAATGTCAGTTGTTTGTTATTTTGATGTTTCAATTACATCCTGAAGCAATTCTCACCTGTTGAATTTGTGGAAGTTTAATGGCAGAATACACCGTGTGGATATTAGATTTCAGCCTAAAGAGGAAAAAAAGATTAATTCGTGTTATGACAAAAAGTGGACACATTAAAGGGATAGATAGTTGAAAATTTGCTGTAAATTTACTCACCTTCAGGCCATCCAAGATGTAGGTGTCTTTTTTTCTTCAGTAGAAATGTAAAGAATATTTTTAGCTGAAACCGTGGTCCTTGGTGATTCCATATATTGCAAGTCAGACAAAAAGACACCTACATCTTGGATGGTCTGAGGGTGAGTAAAGTAACAGCACATTTTCATTTTGGGTTAAAGGACAAGTTCGGTATTTTACACTTAAAGCCTGTTTTAAGATCGTAGTTTTTGTCCCAATACAAGTCAATGGAGTTGGACAAAAACTACGATAAAACCTGATGGAAAGCATCTTTTGCAGCGATTTTTGTGTGAGCATATCAGTGAACACCCCAGACCACTCGGTGAGTTTCACGTCTTTGTAAACTAAAGTTTAATGCGTTGTATGAATGATTCTTCCAGTAAACCTATGAAACCATTGTGGAGGTGGTGGAGGTGTGTGGTGGGCGGGGGGGGGGGGGGGGGGGGGGTATGCTACCACAGAATCCGAAAATTCTCGGGACAGCAGCATTTGTCCAAATTTCAATCTTAACCATTCTATTTCATCAGAAATGACTGAACTTAACAAACAAACAAAGGGCTTTAAGTGTAAAATTACCGAACTTGTCCTCCATCCCTTTAATGTCTCCATCAGTTTCTGCAGCTGTTACCTTGGATTGAGGTCCTGTGCTCGTGTAGATCTTGGGAATTGGGGTGTTGGATGTGATTGATCAACCCTTCCATGAAATGGATCTTCTATTGACAGATTCTCCCGGGTGTTATTTTTGTGATCCCTTAAAATATTCCAAACAGAACAGACTTTATCTCTTATTCAACAAACAGATACTATTTTGCATTTTTAAAACAATGCTTTATAAAGTGAGTTCAAGTAAGTAACCCAGTTATTGAAACAAACTGAAGTTAAATAACCAATAAAAGTAAGTTTGCTACTGTAGAAGACCGTGACAGGAATGCTGGGAAAAAACACAATGGATTATCTGCTTCACTTTGCGGATCTAATCTTGCCTTGATGATAGTCCTGCAAAATAATGAGCACAATTATTAGAAGATGATGACTGGAAGAAAGAAATATGCCTAAATAACTCTGACAGTCACAGACCAGAAAACAACAGCTAAAGGACCAGTAATATGAAGACAAACTATAAATAGTGTAAGCTTATTTTAAGACTAATTTTCTTGACTTAAGTAATTAAAAAAGAAAAAGAAATAAATAGGTATGTACCTGCGTATCAGAAAGATGGCCACAGCAATGAGAATCAATAGAATGATAGGTAAGATTATCTGGCAGAGCA
>JAVALU010001642.1:57500-98305 GCA_030770095.1 Gila robusta | reverse complement strand
CACTGACCGCGTATAGTGACTCAGGAACGGCCTGATTCGTTCCCCTGAACCGCCTATTGTGACCACGAACGGCCTATTCGTCCCCACTGACCCGCCCTATGTGACCATCGACCGGCCTTATTCGTCCCCCTGACCGCCTATGTGACCACGAACGGCCTATTCGTCCCACTGACCGCCTATGTGGACCACGAACAGGCTATTCGTCCCACTGACCGCCTATGTGACCACGTACGGCCTATTCGTCCCCTGACCGCCTATGTGACCCCAAGCCTATTCGTCCCTGACCGACTATGTGACACAAACAGCCTATTCGTCCCACTGACCGCCTATGTGACCACGAAAAGCCTATTCGTCCCCTGACGCCTATTGCCAGGAACGCCTATCGTCACCGACCGCCTATGTGACCACGAACAGCCCTATTCGTCCCACTGGACCGCCTATGTGACCACGAACAGCCTATTCCGTCCCACTGACCGCCTATGTGACCACGAACAGCCCTATTCGTCCCCTGACCGCCTATGTGACCACGAACGTGCCTATTCGTCCCTGACCAGCCTATGTGACCACGACAGTCCTATTCGTCCCCCTGACCGCCTATGTTACCCCGAACGAGCTATTCGTCCACTGAACCGCCTTGTGACACGGAACAACCTATTCGTCCCCACTGACGCCTATGTGACCACTAACGGCCTAGTCGCCACCTGCACCATGTGAAGCCTGACTGATCTTAGTCTATTCTTCCCTGACCGCCTATGTAACACACGAACAGCTATTTCTGCCCACTGACCGCACTATGTGACCAGAACATCCTATTCGTCCCACTGACCGCCTATGTGACAACGAGAGCCTATTCTATACCCCACTGAACCGCCTATGTCACACAGGAACAAGCCTATTTCGTCCCACTGACCGCCAATGTGTGACCACAAACAGGCCTATTCATCCACTGACCGCTATATGTGACCACGAACAGCCTATTCAGCCACACTTGACCACCTATGTGACCCTGGAAAAGCTATTCATCCCACTGACCGCCTATGTGACCACGAACAGGCCTAATTTGTCCCATTGACCACCTATGTGACCACGAACGGCCTATTCGTCCCACTGACCGCTAAGTGGACACACGAAAAGCCTATTCGTCCCACTGACCGCCTATGTGACACAGACGTGCCTATTCGTACCCCCTAGACCCGCCTATGTGAGTACGAACGGCCTATTCGTCCCACTGACCGTCTATGTGACCACAAACAGCCTATTCGTCCCACTGACCAACTATGTGACCAGGAACGGCCTATTCGTCCCACTGACCACCTATGTGAACACAAACGGCATATGCGCCCCCTGACCGCCTATGTGACCACAAATAGCCTATTCGTCCCACTGACCGCCTATGTGACCAGGAACGGCCTATTCGTCCCACTGACCGCCTATGTGACCACGAACAGCCTATTCGTCTCACTGACCGCATATGTGAACAGGAACGGCCTATGCGTCCCCCTGACCGCCTATGTGACCACGAATGGTCTATTCATCCCCCTAACCGCCTATGTGACCACGAACAACCTATTCGTCCCCCTGACCGCCTATGTGACCACGTACAGCCTATTCGTCCCACTGACCACCTATGTGACCACGAATAGCCTAAACGTCCCCCTGACTGCCTATGTGACCACAAAAAGCCTATTCGTCCCACTGACGGCCTATGTAACCACGAACGGCCTATTCGCCCCACTGACCGCCTATGTGACCACGAATAGCCTATACGTCCCCCTGACCGCCTATGTGACCACAAACAGCCTATTCGTCCCACTGACCGCCTATGTGACAACGAACAGCCTATTCGTCCCACTGACCGCCTATGTGACCAAGAATAGCCTAAACGTCCCCCTGACCGCCTATGTGACCACAAACAGTCTATTCGTCCCACTCACCGCCTATGTGACCACGGACGGCCTATTCGTCCCACTGACCGCCTATGTGACAACGAACAGCCTATTCGTCCCACTGACCGCCTATGTGACCGCGAACAGCCTATTAGTCCCACTGACCGCCTATGTGACCACGAAATGCCTATTCGTCCCACTGACCGCCTATGTGACCACTAAAAGACCATTCGTCCCTCTGGACGCCTATGTGACCACGAACAGCCAAACTATTCTCAGGCCTTTTGTCCACGAAACGCCTATTTGTCCACTTCCAACCTATTCTTAGTCCCTTTGTCCACGAAGAGCCTATTTGTCCACTTCCAACCTATTCTTAGTCCCTTTGTCCACGAAACGCCTATTTGTCCACTTCCAACCTATTCTTAGTCCCTTTGTCCATGAAGAGCCTATTTGTCCACTTCCAACCTATTCTTAGTCCCTTTGTCCACGAAAGCCTATTTGTCCACTTCCAACCTATTCTTAGTCCCTTTGTCCACGAAACGCCTATTTGTCCACTTCCAACCTATTCTTAGTCCCTTTGTCCACGAAACGCCTATTTGTCCACTTCCAACCTATTCTTAGTCCCTTTGTCCACGAAGAGCCTATTTGTCCACTTCCAACCTATTCTTAGTCCCTTTGTCCACGAAACGCCTATTTGTCCACTTCCAATCTATTCTTAGTCCTTTGTCCATGAAGAGCCTATTTGTCCACTTCCAACCTATTCTTAGTCCCTTTGTCCACGAAGAGCCTATTTGTCCACTTCCAACCTATTCTTAGTCCCTTTGTCCACGAAACGCCTATTTGTCCACTTCCAACCTATTCTTAGTCCCTTTGTCCACGAAACGCCTATTTGTCCACTTCCAACCTATTCTTAGTCCCTTTGTCCACGAAACGCCTATTTGTCCACTTCCAACCTATTCTTAGTCCCTTTGTCCACGAAACGCCTATTTGTCCACTTCCAACCTATTCTTAGTCCCTTTGTCCACGAAGAGCCTATTTGTCCACTTCCAACCTATTCTTAGGCCCTTTGTCCACGAAAAGCCTATTTGTCCACTTCCAACCTATTCTTAGTCCCTTTGTCCACGAAACGCCTATTTGTCCACTTCCAATCTATTCTTAGTCCCTTTGTCCACGAAACGCCTATTTGTCCACTTCCAACTATTCTTAGTCCCTTTGTCCACGAAACGCCTATTTGTCCACTTCCAACCTATTCTTAGTCCCTTTGTCCACGAAAGCCTATTTGTCCACTTCCAACCTATTCTTAGTCCCTTTGTCCACGAAAGCCTATTTGTCCACTTCCAACCTATTCTTAGTCCCTTTGTCCACGAAACGCCTATTTGTCCACTTCCAACCTATTCTTAGTCCCTTTGTCCACGAAACGCCTATTTGTCCACTTCCAACCTATTCTTAGTCCCTTTGTCCACGAAAAGCCTATTTGTCCACTTCCAACCTATTCTTAGTCCCTTTGTCCACGAAACGCCTATTTGTCCACTTCCAACCTATTCTTAGTCCCTTTGTCCACGAAACGCCTATTTGTCCACTTCCAACCTATTCTTAGTCCCTTTGTCCACGAAGAGCCTATTTGTCCACTTCCAACCTATTCTTAGTCCCTTTGTCCACGAAACGCCTATTTGTCCACTTCCAACCTATTCTTAGTCCCTTTGTCCACGAAGAGCCTATTTGTCCACTTCCAACCTATTCTTAGGCCCTTTGTCCACGAAACGCCTATTTGTCCACTTCCAACCTATTCTTAGTCCCTTTGTCCACGAAGAGCCTATTTGTCCACTTCCAACCTATTCTTAGTCCCTTTGTCCACGAAACGCCTATTTGTCCACTTCCAACCTATTCTTAGTCCCTTTGTCCACGAAGAGCCTATTTGTCCACTTCCAACCTATTCTTAGTCCCTTTGTCCACGAAAGCCTATTTGTCCACTTCCAACCTATTCTTAGTCCCTTTGTCCACGAAGAGCCTATTTGTCCACTTCCAACCTATTCTTAGTCCCTTTGTCCACGAAACGCCTATTTGTCCACTTCCAACCTATTCTTAGTCCCTTTGTCCACGAAACGCCTATTTGTCCACTTCCAACCTATTCTTAGTCCCTTTGTCCACGAAACGCCTATTTGTCCACTTCCAACCTATTCTTAGTCCCTTTGTCCACGAAACGCCTATTTGTCCACTTCCAACCTATTCTTAGTCCCTTTGTCCACGAAACGCCTATTTGTCCACTTCCAACCTATTCTTAGTCCCTTTGTCCACGAAACGCCTATTTGTCCACTTCCAACCTATTCTTAGTCCCTTTGTCCACGAAACGCCTATTTGTCCACTTCCAACCTATTCTTAGTCCCTTTGTCCACGAAGAGCCTATTTGTCCACTTCCAACCTATTCTTAGTCCCTTTGTCCACGAAACGCCTATTTGTCCACTTCCAACCTATTCTTAGTCCCTTTGTCCACGAAGAGCCTATTTGTCCACTTCCAACCTATTCTTAGTCCCTTTGTCCACGAAACGCCTATTTGTCCACTTCCAACCTATTCTTAGTCCCTTTGTCCACGAAAGCCTATTTGTCCACTTCCAACCTATTCTTAGTCCCTTTGTCCACGAAACGCCTATTTGTCCACTTCCAACCTATTCTTAGTCCCTTTGTCCACGAAACGCCTATTTGTCCACTTCCAACCTATTCTAGTCCCTTTGTCCACGAAGAGCCTATTTGTCCACTTCCAAACTATTCTTAGTCCCTTTGTCCACGAAACGCCTATTTGTCCACTTCCAATCTATTCTTAGTCCCTTTGTCCACGAAACGCCTATTTGTCCACTTCCAACCTATTCTTAGTCCCTTTGTCCACGAAGAGCCTATTTGTCCACTTCCAACCTATTCTTAGTCCCTTTGTCCACGAAACGCCTATTTGTCCACTTCCAACCTATTCTTAGTCCCTTTGTCCACGAAGAGCCTATTTGTCCACTTCCAACCTATTCTTAGGCCTTTGTCCACGAAACGCCTATTTGTCCACTTCCAACCTATTCTTAGTCCCTTTGTCCACGAAGAGCCTATTTGTCCACTTCCAACCTATTCTTAGTCCCTTTGTCCACGAAACGCCTATTTGTCCACTTCCAACCTATTCTTAGTCCCTTTGTCCACGAAACGCCTATTTGTCCACTTCCAACCTATTCTTAGTCCCTTTGTCCACGAAACGCCTATTTGTCCACTTCCAATCTATTCTTAGTCCCTTTGTCCACGAAACGCCTATTTGTCCACTTCCAACCTATTCTTAGTCCTTTGTCCACGAAGAGCCTATTTGTCCACTTCCAACCTATTCTTAGTCCCTTTGTCCACGAAACGCCTATTTGTCCACTTCCAATCTATTCTTAGTCCCTTTGTCCAAGAAACGCCTATTTGTCCACTTCCAACCTATTCTTAGTCCCTTTGTCCACGAAGAGCCTATTTGTCCACTTCCAACCTATTCTTAGTCCCTTTGTCCACGAAACGCCTATTTGTCCACTTCCAACCTATTCTTAGTCCCTTTGTCCACGAAACGCCTATTTGTCCACTTCCAACCTATTCTTAGTCCCTTTGTCCACGAAAGCCTATTTGTCCACTTCCAACCTATTCTTAGTCCCTTTGTCCACGAAACGCCTATTTGTCCACTTCCAATCTATTCTTAGTCCCTTTGTCCACGAAACGCCTATTTGTCCACTTCCAACCTATTCTTAGTCCCTTTGTCCACGAAACGCCTATTTGTCCACTTCCAACCTATTCTTAGTCCCTTTGTCCACGAAACGCCTATTTGTCCACTTCCAACCTATTCTTAGTCCCTTTGTCCACGAAACGCCTATTTGTCCACTTCCAACCTATTCTTAGTCCCTTTGTCCACGAAACGCCTATTTGTCCACTTCCAACCTATTCTTAGTCCCTTTGTCCACGAAACGCCTATTTGTCCACTTCCAACCTATTCTTAGTCCCTTTGTCCACGAAACGCCTATTTGTCCACTTCCAACCTATTCTTAGTCCCTTTGTCCACGAAACGCCTATTTGTCCACTTCCAACCTATTCTTAGTCCCTTTGTCCACGAAAGCCTATTTGTCCACTTCCAACCTATTCTTAGTCCCTTTGTCCATGAAACGCCTATTTGTCCACTTCCAACCTATTCTTAGTCCCTTTGTCCACGAAACGCCTATTTGTCCACTTCCAATCTATTCTTAGTCCCTTTGTCCACGAAACGCCTATTTGTCCACTTCCAACCTATTCTTAGTCCCTTTGTCCACGAAGAGCCTATTTGTCCACTTCCAACCTATTCTTAGTCCCTTTGACCATGAAACGCATATTTGTCCACTTCCAACCTATTCTTAGTCCCTTTGTCCACGAAACGCCTATTTGTCCACTTCCAACCTATTCTTAGTCCCTTTGTCCACGAAGAGCCTATTTGTCCACTTCCAACCTATTCTTAGTCCCTTTGTCCACGAAACGCCTATTTGTCCACTTCCAACCTATTCTTAGTCCCTTTGTCCACGAAAGCCTATTTGTCCACTTCCAACCTATTCTTAGTCCCTTTGTCCACGAAAGCCTATTTGTCCACTTCCAACCTATTCTTAGTCCCTTTGTCCACGAAACGCCTATTTGTCCACTTCCAACCTATTCTTAGTCCCTTTGTCCACGAAACGCCTATTTGTCCACTTCCAACCTATTCTTAGGCCCTTTGTCCACGAAACGCCTATTTGTCCACTTCCAACCTATTCTTAGGCCCTTTGTCCACGAAACGCCTATTTGTCCACTTCCAACCTATTCTTAGTCCCTTTGACCACGAAACGCCTATTTGTCCACTTCCAATCTATTCTTAGTCCCTTTGTCCACGAAACGCCTATTTGTCCACTTCCAACTATTCTTAGTCCCTTTGTCCACGAAACGCCTATTTGTCCACTTCCAACCTATTCTTAGTCCCTTTGTCCACGAAACGCCTATTTGTCCACTTCCAACCTATTCTTAGTCCCTTTGTCCACGAAACGCCTATTTGTCCACTTCCAACTATTCTTAGTCCCTTTGTCCACGAAACGCCTATTTGTCCACTTCCAATCTATTCTTAGTCCCTTTGTCCACGAAACGCTATTTGTCCACTTCCAACCTATTCTTAGTCCCTTTGTCCACGAAACGCCTATTTGTCCACTTCCAACCTATTCTTAGTCCCTTTGTCCACGAAAGCCTATTTGTCCACTTCCAACCTATTCTTAGTCCCTTTGTCCACGAAACGCCTATTTGTCCACTTCCAACCTATTCTTAGTCCCTTTGTCCACGAAGACGCCTATTTGTCCACTTCCAACCTATTCTTAGTCCCTTTGTCCACGAAACGCCTATTTGTCCACTTCCAACCTATTCTTAGTCCCTTTGATCCACGAAGAGCCTATTTGTCCACTTCCAACCTATTCTTAGTCCCTTTGTCCACGAAACGCCTATTTGTCCACTTCCAACCTATTCTTAGTCCCTTTGTCCACGAAGAGCCTATTTGTCCACTTCCAACCTATTCTTAGTCCCTTTGTCCACGAAACGCCTATTTGTCCACTTCCAACCTATTCTTAGTCCCTTTGTCCACGAAACGCCTATTTGTCCACTTCCAACCTATTCTTAGTCCCTTTGTCCACGAAACGCCTATTTGTCCACTTCCAACCTATTCTTAGTCCCTTTGTCCACGAAACGCCTATTTGTCCACTTCCAACCTATTCTTAGTCCCTTTGTCCACGAAACGCCTATTTGTCCACTTCCAACCTATTCTTAGTCCCTTTGTCCACGAAACGCCTATTTGTCCACTTCCAACTATTCTTAGTCCCTTTGCCAGAAAGCCTATTTGTCCACTTCCAACCTATTCTTAGTCCCTTTGTCCACGAAACGCCTATTTGTCCACTTCCAACCTATTCTTAGTCCCTTTGTCCACGAAACGCCTATTTGTCCACTTCCAACCTATTCTTAGTCCCTTTGTCCACGAAACGCCTATTTGTCCACTTCCAACCTATTCTTAGTCCCTTTGTCCACGAAACGCCTATTTGTCCACTTCCAACCTATTCTTAGTCCCTTTGTCCACGAAACGCCTATTTGTCCACTTCCAACCTATTCTTAGTCCCTTTGTCCACGAAACGCCTATTTGTCCACTTCCAACCTATTCTTAGTCCCTTTGTCCACGAAACGCCTATTTGTCCACTTCCAACCTATTCTTAGTCCCTTTGTCCACGAAGAGCCTATTTGTCCACTTCCAACCTATTCTTAGTCCCTTTGTCCACGAAACGCCTATTTGTCCACTTCCAACCTATTCTTAGTCCCTTTGTCCACGAAACGCCTATTTGTCCACTTCCAACCTATTCTTAGTCCCTTTGTCCACGAAACGCCTATTTGTCCACTTCCAACCTATTCTTAGTCCCTTTGTCCATGAAACGCCTATTTGTCCACTTCCAACCTATTCTTAGTCCCTTTGTCCACGAAACGCCTATTTGTCCACTTCCAACCTATTCTTAGTCCCTTTGTCCACGAAACGCCTATTTGTCCACTTCCAACCTATTCTTAGTCCCTTTGTCCACGAAACGCCTATTTGTCCACTTCCAACCTATTCTTAGTCCCTTTGTCCACGAAGAGCCTATTTGTCCACTTCCAACCTATTCTTAGTCCCTTTGTCCACGAAACGCCTATTTGTCCACTTCCAACCTATTCTTAGTCCCTTTGTCCACGAAAGCCTATTTGTCCACTTCCAACCTATTCTTAGTCCCTTTGTCCACGAAACGCCTATTTGTCCACTTCCAACCTATTCTTAGTCCCTTTGTCCACGAAACGCCTATTTGTCCACTTCCAACCTATTCTTAGTCCCTTTGTCCACGAAACGCCTATTTGTCCACTTCCAACCTATTCTTAGTCCCTTTGTCCACGAAACGCCTATTTGTCCACTTCCAACCTATTCTTAGTCCCTTTGTCCACGAAACGCCTATTTGTCCACTTCCAACCTATTCTTAGTCCCTTTGTCCACGAAACGCCTATTTGTCCACTTCCAACCTATTCTTAGTCCCTTTGTCCACGAAACGCCTATTTGTCCACTTCCAACCTATTCTTAGTCCCTTTGTCCACGAAACGCCTATTTGTCCACTTCCAACCTATTCTTAGTCCCTTTGTCCACGAAACGCCTATTTGTCCACTTCCAACCTATTCTTAGTCCCTTTGTCCACGAAACGCCTATTTGTCCACTTCCAACCTATTCTTAGTCCCTTTGTCCACGAAACGCCTATTTGTCCACTTCCAACCTATTCTTAGTCCCTTTGTCCACGAAACGCCTATTTGTCCACTTCCAACCTATTCTTAGTCCCTTTGTCCACGAAACGCCTATTTGTCCACTTCCAACCTATTCTTAGTCCCTTTGTCCACGAAACGCCTATTTGTCCACTTCCAACCTATTCTTAGTCCCTTTGTCCACGAAACGCCTATTTGTCCACTTCCAACCTATTCTTAGTCCCTTTGTCCACGAAACGCCTATTTGTCCACTTCCAACCTATTCTTAGTCCCTTTGTCCACGAAACGCCTATTTGTCCACTTCCAACCTATTCTTAGTCCCTTTGTCCACGAAAGCCTATTTGTCCACTTCCAACCTATTCTTAGTCCCTTTGTCCACGAAACGCCTATTTGTCCACTTCCAACCTATTCTTAGTCCCTTTGTCCACGAAAGCCTATTTGTCCACTTCCAACCTATTCTTAGTCCCTTTGTCCACGAAACGCCTATTTGTCCACTTCCAACCTATTCTTAGTCCCTTTGTCCACGAAACGCCTATTTGTCCACTTCCAACCTATTCTTAGTCCCTTTGCCACGAAACGCCTATTTGTCCACTTCCAACCTATTCTTAGTCCCTTTGTCCACGAAACGCCTATTTGTCCACTTCCAACCTATTCTTAGTCCCTTTGTCCACGAAACGCCTATTTGTCCACTTCCAACCTATTCTTAGTCCCTTTGTCCACGAAACGCCTATTTGTCCACTTCCAACCTATTCTTAGTCCCTTTGTCCACGAAAGCCTATTTGTCCACTTCCAACCTATTCTTAGTCCCTTTGTCCACGAAACGCCTATTTGTCCACTTCCAACCTATTCTTAGTCCCTTTGTCCACGAAGAGCCTATTTGTCCACTTCCAACCTATTCTTAGTCCCTTTGTCCACGAAACGCCTATTTGTCCACTTCCAACCTATTCTTAGTCCCTTTGTCCACGAAACGCCTATTTGTCCACTTCCAACCTATTCTTAGTCCCTTTGTCCACGAAACGCATATTTGTCCACTTCCAACCTATTCTTAGTCCCTTTGTCCACGAAACGCCTATTTGTCCACTTCCAACCTATTCTTAGTCCCTTTGTCCACGAAGAGCCTATTTGTCCACTTCCAACCTATTCTTAGGCCCTTTGTCCACGAAACGCCTATTTGTCCACTTCCAACCTATTCTTAGTCCCTTTGTCCACGAAGAGCCTATTTGTCCACTTCCAACCTATTCTTAGTCCCTTTGTCCACGAAACGCCTATTTGTCCACTTCCAACCTATTCTTAGTCCCTTTGTCCACGAAGAGCCTATTTGTCCACTTCCAACCTATTCTTAGTCCCTTTGTCCACGAAAGCCTATTTGTCCACTTCCAACCTATTCTTAGTCCCTTTGTCCACGAAACGCCTATTTGTCCACTTCCAACCTATTCTTAGTCCCTTTGTCCACGAAAGCCTATTTGTCCACTTCCAACCTATTCTTAGTCCCTTTGTCCACGAAACGCCTATTTGTCCACTTCCAACCTATTCTTAGTCCCTTTGTCCACGAAACGCCTATTTGTCCACTTCCAACCTATTCTTAGTCCCTTTGTCCACGAAACGCCTATTTGTCCACTTCCAACCTATTCTTAGTCCCTTTGTCCACGAAAGCCTATTTGTCCACTTCCAACCTATTCTTAGTCCCTTTGTCCACGAAACGCCTATTTGTCCACTTCCAACCTATTCTTAGTCCCTTTGTCCACGAAGAGCCTATTTGTCCACTTCCAACCTATTCTTAGTCCCTTTGTCCACGAAACGCCTATTTGTCCACTTCCAACCTATTCTTAGTCCCTTTGTCCACGAAACGCCTATTTGTCCACTTCCAACCTATTCTTAGTCCCTTTGTCCACGAAACGCCTATTTGTCCACTTCCAACCTATTCTTAGTCCCTTTGTCCACGAAGAGCCTATTTGTCCACTTCCAACCTATTCTTAGTCCCTTTGTCCACGAAACGCCTATTTGTCCACTTCCAACCTATTCTTAGTCCCTTTGTCCACGAAACGCCTATTTGTCCACTTCCAACCTATTCTTAGTCCCTTTGTCCACGAAACGCCTATTTGTCCACTTCCAACCTATTCTTAGTCCCTTTGTCCACGAAGAGCCTATTTGTCCACTTCCAACCTATTCTTAGTCCCTTTGTCCACGAAACGCCTATTTGTCCACTTCCAACCTATTCTTAGTCCCTTTGTCCACGAAGAGCCTATTTGTCCACTTCCAACCTATTCTTAGTCCCTTTGTCCACGAAACGCCTATTTGTCCACTTCCAACCTATTCTTAGTCCCTTTGTCCACGAAGAGCCTATTTGTCCACTTCCAACCTATTCTTAGTCCCTTTGTCCACGAAACGCCTATTTGTCCACTTCCAACCTATTCTTAGTCCCTTTGTCCACGAAACGCCTATTTGTCCACTTCCAACCTATTCTTAGTCCCTTTGTCCACGAAGAGCCTATTTGTCCACTTCCAACCTATTCTTAGTCCCTTTGTCCACGAAACGCCTATTTGTCCACTTCCAACCTATTCTTAGTCCCTTTGTCCACGAAGAGCCTATTTGTCCACTTCCAACCTATTCTTAGTCCCTTTGTCCACGAAACGCCTATTTGTCCACTTCCAACCTATTCTTAGTCCCTTTGTCCACGAAGAGCCTATTTGTCCACTTCCAACCTATTCTTAGTCCCTTTGTCCACGAAACGCCTATTTGTCCACTTCCAACCTATTCTTAGTCCCTTTGTCCACGAAGAGCCTATTTGTCCACTTCCAACCTATTCTTAGTCCCTTTGTCCACGAAACGCCTATTTGTCCACTTCCAACCTATTCTTAGGCCTTTGCACGAAGCCTATTTGTCCACTTCCAACCTATTCTTAGTCCCTTTGTCCACGAAACGCCTATTTGTCCACTTCCAACCTATTCTTAGTCCCTTTGTCCACGAAACGCCTATTTGTCCACTTCCAACCTATTCTTAGTCCCTTTGTCCACGAAAGCCTATTTGTCCACTTCCAACCTATTCTTAGTCCCTTTGTCCACGAAACGCCTATTTGTCCACTTCCAACCTATTCTTAGTCCCTTTGTCCACGAAACGCCTATTTGTCCACTTCCAACCTATTCTTAGTCCCTTTGTCCACGAAAGCCTATTTGTCCACTTCCAACCTATTCTTAGTCCCTTTGTCCACGAAGAGCCTATTTGTCCACTTCCAACCTATTCTTAGTCCCTTTGTCCACGAAACGCCTATTTGTCCACTTCCAACCTATTCTTAGTCCCTTTGTCCACGAAAAGCCTATTTGTCCACTTCCAACCTATTCTTAGTCCCTTTGTCCACGAAAGCCTATTTGTCCACTTCCAACCTATTCTTAGTCCCTTTGTCCACGAAACGCCTATTTGTCCACTTCCAACCTATTCTTAGTCCCTTTGTCCACGAAGAGCCTATTTGTCCACTTCCAACCTATTCTTAGTCCCTTTGTCCACGAAACGCCTATTTGTCCACTTCCAACCTATTCTTAGTCCCTTTGTCCACGAAACGCCTATTTGTCCACTTCCAACCTATTCTTAGTCCCTTTGTCCACGAAGAGCCTATTTGTCCACTTCCAACCTATTCTTAGTCCCTTTGTCCACGAAACGCCTATTTGTCCACTTCCAACCTATTTTAGTCCCTTGTCCACGAAGCCTATTTGTCCCTTCCAACCTATTCTTAGTCCCTTTGTCCACGAAACGCCTATTTGTCCACTTCCAACCTATTCTTAGTCCTTTGTCCACGAAAGCCTATTTGTCCCCTTCCAACCTATTCTTAGTCCCTTTGTCCACGAAACGCCTATTTGTCCACTTCCAACCTATTCTTAGTCCCTTTGTCCACGAAACGCCTATTTGTCCACTTCCAACCTATTCTTAGTCCCTTTGTCCACGAAACGCCTATTTGTCCACTTCCAACCTATTCTTAGTCCCTTTGTCCACGAAACGCCTATTTGTCCACTTCCAACCTATTCTTAGTCCCTTTGTCCACGAAACGCCTATTTGTCCACTTCCAACCTATTCTTAGGCCCTTTGTCCACGAAACGCCTATTTGTCCACTTCCAACCTATTCTTAGGCCCTTTGTCCACGAAGAGCCTATTTGTCCACTTCCAACCTATTCTTAGTCCCTTTGTCCACGAAAGCCTATTTGTCCACTTCCAACCTATTCTTAGTCCCTTTGTCCACGAAACGCCTATTTGTCCACTTCCAACCTATTCTTAGTCCCTTTGTCCACGAAGAGCCTATTTGTCCACTTCCAACCTATTCTTAGTCCCTTTGTCCACGAAACGCCTATTTGTCCACTTCCAACCTATTCTTAGTCCCTTTGTCCACGAAGAGCCTATTTGTCCACTTCCAACCTATTCTTAGTCCCTTTGTCCACGAAACGCCTATTTGTCCACTTCCAACCTATTCTTAGTCCCTTTGTCCACGAAGAGCCTATTTGTCCACTTCCAACCTATTCTTAGTCCCTTTGTCCACGAAACGCCTATTTGTCCACTTCCAACCTATTCTTAGTCCCTTTGTCCACGAAAGCCTATTTGTCCACTTCCAACCTATTCTTAGTCCCTTTGTCCACGAAACGCCTATTTGTCCACTTCCAACTATTAGGTTAGGCCTATTTGTCCACTTCCAACCTATTCTTAGTCCCTTTGTCCACGAAACGCCTATTTGTCCACTTCCAACCTATTCTTAGGCCCTTTGTCCACGAAACGCCTATTTGTCCACTTCCAACCTATTCTTAGTCCCTTTGTCCACGAAGAGCCTATTTGTCCACTTCCAACCTATTCTTAGTCCCTTTGTCCACGAAACGCCTATTTGTCCACTTCCAACCTATTCTTAGTCCCTTTGTCCACGAAACGCCTATTTGTCCACTTCCAACCTATTCTTAGTCCCTTTGTCCACGAAGAGCCTATTTGTCCACTTCCAACCTATTCTTAGTCCCTTTGTCCACGAAAGCCTATTTGTCCACTTCCAACCTATTCTTAGTCCCTTTGACCACGAAACGCCTATTTGTCCACTTCCAACCTATTCTTAGTCCCTTTGTCCACGAAACGCCTATTTGTCCACTTCCAACCTATTCTTAGTCCCTTTGACCACGAAACGCCTATTTGTCCACTTCCAACCTATTCTTAGTCCCTTTGTCCACGAAACGCCTATTTGTCCACTTCCAACCTATTCTTAGGCCCTTTGTCCACGAAGAGCCTATTTGTCCACTTCCAACCTATTCTTAGTCCCTTTGTCCACGAAACGCCTATTTGTCCACTTCCAACCTATTCTTAGTCCCTTTGTCCACGAAATGCCTATTTGTCCACTTCCAACCTATTCTTAGTCCCTTTGTCCACGAAGAGCCTATTTGTCCACTTCCAACCTATTCTTAGTCCCTTTGTCCACGAAACGCCTATTTGTCCACTTCCAAACTAGGTTAGGGTTAGGCCTATTTGTCCCCTTCCAACCTATACTTAGTCCCTTTGTCCACGAAACGCCTATTTGTCCACTTCCAAACTAGGTTAGGGTTAGGCCTATTTGTCCCCTTCCAACCTATTCCTAGTCCATTTGTCCACGAAACGCCTATTTGTCCACTTCCAATCTATTCTTAGTCCCTTTGTCCACAAAACGCCTATTTGTCCACTTCCAACCTATTCTACATCCCTTTGTCCACGAAACGCCTTTTTGTCCACTTCCAACCTATTCTTAGTCCCTTTGTCCACGAAACGCCTATTTGTCCACTTCCAACCTATTCTTAGTCCCTTTGTCCACGAAACGCCTATTTGTCCACTTCCAATCTATTCTTAGGCCCTTTGTCCATGAAACGCATATTTGTCCACTTCCAACCTATTCTTAGTCCCTTTGTCCACGAAATGCCTATTTGTCCACTTCCAATCTATTCTTAGTCCCTTATTCCATGAAGAGCCTATTTGTCCACTTCCAAACTATTCTTAGGCCCTTTGTCCACGAAACGCCTATTTGTCCACTTCCAACCTATTCTTAGTCCCTTTGTCCACGAAGAGCCTATTTGTCCACTTCCAACCTATTCTTAGTCCCTTTGTCCACGAATAGCCTATTTGTACACTTCCAACCTATTTTTAGTCCCTTTGTCCACAAAGAGCCTATTTGTCCACTTCCAACCTATTCTTAGGCCCTTTGTCCACGAAACGCCTATTTGTCCACTTCCAACCTATTCTACGTCCCTTTGTCGACGAAGAGCCTATTTGTCCACTTCCAAACTATTCTTAGTCCCTTTGTCCACGAAACGCCTGTTTGTCCACTTCCAATCTATTCTTAGTCTCTTTGTCCTCGAAGAGCCTATTTTTCCTGTTTTCTTCAATAATGGTCTAACCTTTTAAATAGCCCAATTTTGGCAGCAGTTTTCGCTTACGGCCATACCACCTTGGTCACGCCCGATCTCGTCTGATCTCGGAAGCTAAGCAGGGTCGGGCCTGGTTAGTTCTTGGATGGGAGACCGCCTGGGAATACCAGGTGCTGTAAGATTTTTGATTAAAAAAAACAAAAAAAAAGAGTCCTTGAGTTTCTTCAAAAAGCCTGAAAAAGTCTCTTAGATTCTTCAGAAAGCCTGAAAGAGTTTGAGTTTTTTCAAAAATTCTTCTTAGTTTTCTTCATTAATGGTCTAACCTTTTAAATAGCCCAATTTTGGCAGCAGTTTTCGCTTACGGCCATACCACCTTGGTCACGCCCGATCTCGTCTGATCTCGGAAGCTAAGCAGGGTCGGGCCTGGTTAGTACTTGGATGGAGACCGCCTGGGAATACCAGGTGCTGTAAGCTTTTTTGTTTTCTTCATTAATGGTCTAACCTTTTAAATAGCCCAATTTTGGCAGCAGTTTTCGCTTACGGCCATACCACCTTGGTCACGCCCAATAGCAAACAGGAAGTGAGTTGGTAGTTTGTAGTGTGCAGTAGGTGAGACAGGCTCACCAATTTTCCGGGTTTTTTTTTCAATTTTGTTTTGGAGTTAGGAGTAGTTTTTTTTTTTTTTTGAGGGGTGTATTGTTTTTTAAACCCCAAACAGTCTTCTTTACTGTTTGGGGTTTTTGAGACCAACAAAAAGATGGATTTAACGGACAAAGAACATGGACCTTTAAAACGACATGTGAAGGGATTTACGGAACCAGGATATGTTGCAGAAATGGCTGAAAGGAATATAAATGAAGGAAATGGAGTAAACAATAAGGAAACATGGGCGATGGTGGTTTCAAGGAGAAAACAAGAAGGAAAAAAAAAAGGGACAAGAACAGAAAGGAGATCTACAAGCAACTGAAGGTACGGGAACTGAGAAAGAGGTTGGAGGAAATATAAATGATTTATCTCAACGACAACAAATGATAAAGAAGTTAAAGGGGTGGTTTACTGCTTTTTTTCTTTGCATGACTGTGTTTATGGGGTGCAATATAACATGTCTTCGTGTTTTTTTCTTTTTTTTTTAAGCCTTATTTTTCATAAATTTCACCTTTGTTGTAAGCCGCTTTCTCCTCTGTCATTTGAACGACCGGTTGACTTCCTGATTCTATGAAACCACTCCCTCAGAAACAGGCAATGGGCTCAGATTGGTTAGTTGGGCCGCTGTGTTGCAATTGGCTAAACTGCGTGGCGGAAACCTCACGCCCATTACCTTTACGGGCGAAAGCTGCATGTGCTCCGGCTCCAGTCAAATGTAAATAATGGTGTCAATACTGCGTATCAGCTTGAGCCAGAATCAGACCCAGAAAGCGGCAATGAAGAGAGTCAAGCAGAACCTCCCCAAACACGGCTCTTACAAAACGTTTCTGAATGGTACATTTTTTAATCATTATTATTATTCTATTCTAATATTATTATATAAGAATTTTGATATGCTGTTACTTGAAAATGCCTTTGAGATACGGTTTTCTCCTGATTAAATGTTTAATATAACTGAATAAATGACTGAGTAATACCGTTTTTTAAAGTTATTGTTTTGTCGATATAATGAACAACCGTTTATCTATTCACAAACCTTAGTTTACTCGGTGTATCGTTTTCTTTAGGTGTACATGTGGCAACTGTGTTAAAATGCCAACAGAACGTGAAAACATCTGATAACAGCAGCTGAAGTTTGCTGTTGCAATTACATATAATTTTTGAACTTTATACACGTTTGTCTTATACACACAAAATAGCAAAGAACTAACTAGCTACAAACAGCGTTGGCATTGGTTTACGTTCTTGATCAAATCGAAAAATTACGTCATAAAGTATACATGGAAAATACATTTACAAAATTAGTACATAATTACAAATTCAGGTCCAAAATGTTTGTACGCGTTTGTCATAGACACACGAAATAGCATCTAAGTGGCTACTAAAGCCAGCACTGGCATTTGTTTACGTCCTTGATAAAAACTAAAGCATTACGTCTAAAATTACACATGCAAATACATTTAAAATGATTAAGTCTTACTTACTGGCTGTGGCCCAACAACTGCTGCCTCTGGTTTTAAAGTTGGAACTGCTTCATGCTTTAGTAACAGTTTCTTGTTGAATCCGACATTGAATTTGTGGAGATTCTGGAAGCTGTTTTCCGTAAAATGCGCAGCACAGAGAGCTAAATTACGATTGTAATTTTCAGGAACATAATCAAACATAAATTGTAGCCATTGTTGACGAACTACAGCGTCCGTAGGAAGCGCGAACACAGAAGACCTGACAGCTGGGTGAAAATAACACACTTTCGACGGCATGGCTACTGCTCTCCACTATAACTCTTCCTCTTCGACAAAGCAGCAGAAATTTGGCCACGCCCCCTTTTTTGAATATTCCAGAGGGAGGGTTGGTTATGGGTTAGTTACGTATAAAACCCGGGAGTATCTCGTTGTAGTCTCTGTAAGAAAAAATGATGTGGACGTCGAAGATCTCAAAAATGAAGTTTATTACAGCATAGCAGTGGCAAGGCACACGAAGCACCTTGGGTTCATCCAAATCTCCAAATCTTAAACCTTTTATCCTGTTACTGTTTACCACTCTTAATGTAAATGAAGTTGCTCTTGTTGTAACAGCTGTGTTCTGAACTTCTGTATGTTAAGAATAACAAATTCGTCTTCTCTCTCAGCATGGAGCTGAAGCTCTGTCTTAAATGTAAATTGAGGACAACAACAAAAGTGGTCCCTCTGTGCCCACATCTTTGATGTTCTCTCAAATAAGTTTAAGGTGATAACATCTATTTGAAGCCCCCTAATCAAGATGGTTCTTGAATACCCGCTGTCGCTCCCACGCTATAGGTGATAACCGTGACTCTTTGATACTATTTACATATTACTGAGATTGTAAGGAATTGTTTCTATGACAATAAGCTCTTTTAAGTGAAGGAACATTTCAATATATATATTGGAGTGGAAGTTGGATCGGAGCAGACTATAATTTCTTACAGACCCCCCTTTGATGCTCTTGGCCCAAAAGTAGCATCACATCCACTCCCTTTTCATAGATAACACCTCCCTTCCCAAATGGGCAGGTGCCCAGTGGCGGTGAAGCCCTGGCTTAGGTTGTCCCCCTCTGGCCACCGGAGAATCTTACCGTCGTGGGGTCGACACCTCATGCACACTGGTTACAGCTCTACTTCACTTGAGCAGAATTATCATATTTTGTGTTAAGAAATTCTTATTTATTTATTTATTTATTTTTTTTTGGAAAAGTATTTCTTGGGTTTGAAAGAGGTAATCAAGAACCATCACATCCAACGGGAACGTCCAATATTGATCATAGAATTATCTTCAATCTGACGTTTCAACATGGAACACATACAGCATAACATAACGCACTGACCGATAATAAGAATGATACATACACATACAGCTGTTTTAAAGGTAACATCCCAAAGTAAACCAGAATAGGTAATAGCCAAGTCTCCATCATGCATTTGTTTTGTCAACACCTCGTTTTTTTTTCTTCAAGGCCTTGTTGAGCTCTCACAATGTATATCAGTGATGTTAGCATATTGTTTTAGTTTTGATAACTCAAACAATCAACAATCAATAGACAATATTGTGTGTGTGTGTGTGTGTGTGTGTGTTTCATTTTGTCATGTGTTTTGTGTCCATTTTCTCAGTGTGGACATCCTTTATCCACATGTGTGCATCCAATAGACAATAGTATATCTAATGCAAATGAGTATGCATATATTTGTCTCTTCATGTGCAGTAAGTCTGTGTCTTTGTGCATTTCTTAGAGTGGGTATGTCCTCTGCCCACTTGTTTTCCATCTATGTGCAAAGACTGCTGTCCGTAGTCTCTGAAATGGTTTGATCTCTTCTTGTTTCTTTTCTCATTGTCCATTCTTTTTCACATGGACCATACTGTAAGTCCTTCTAGAAGAAGCAGTCACTGGTGTTGTCTGTGCCTCTTCATCAGTTCCATCCATCCCATGGTGGGTCTCAGGGTTTCTAGGTCTTTTAGGCCTGGAGTTCTGGATCTTGCAGGTCTGGAAATCTCTGTATTCTGTTCTGTTCTTTTTCTTGAGAAACTCCCCTGGCTTCACTGGTTCTACTTCCTTCTCGTCCTTCAAACGACCATGTCATCTTTTTCCAGGAGCTTACACGTTTCAGACAAACATCTCAATGCTTATATCTGAAATAATGATCAAAAGAAGAGGTTGCCCCCCCTTTCCCACACAATCATCTTTTCACATTCAAACATCAAAGTCACAGAAGTTTAATCTCAAAACATCAAACATCGGTAATGTTTTTAAAAATTATTTCTAAACATAATGCCATTAAAACATTTATTATAAATTACAACTACATAGCAATGCTAATAAAACATGTTCCATAAATCATAAAGAATCACCCCCCTTTTGATAGTAAGCCCTTTTCTAAAATGTGTTACTATCATTAAACTAATTCTAATTTGCATCAGCATCTGCTTGTGACTGAGCTACAGTCATGTTGCTCATGTGGTGTTATGTTTGCCAAGGTGTGAATCGCTTCTTTATTTCCTTTCAACAGTTCCAACTGGGTTTCTAAATTGCCTATTTTCTTAAGCAAACCACGATAGCCCATCATTCCTTTGTGTGAAAAGTGACACTGTCTTGCCTTGTGCCCCATCAGTCCACAAGCAAAACAAACAACTTCCTGATCTTCCTTTCTTTTCTCCAAACAGTGCCTTGCAATGTGACCATCCTTTCCACATGCATGACAGACAAAGCTTTGAAGAGGTCTCTCATTGTCTTGACAATGTCTAGCAATGTGACCAGCTTTTCCACATGTATAGCAAAGAATAACACCTTCTGAATTTATTCTTGCAAATCTCCTTGGTCTATGATGGAAACCATTCGACAATGTAGTAGAACATTCTCTCCCGCCAAAGGCAGCAACTGGATGTCTAGATTTGACAGTTTTCATTTGACTGTTTGCATTAGCATTATTGTTGTAAAACTGTGTCATTTTACCAATAATGTCATTGTATTCAGAGAGTGGTGTCACAAGCATTGTCACAGCAGACCGGGTGAGTGGGTCACATTTGTTAATCAAGGCAGACTTGAAACTGACATCATTCTTAGTAATATCAGGATTGCCACTGAAAGTTTTAAACATCTCCAATAATCGTTCTGAAAATGCTGCTGGATGCTCCCCTTTCCTCATGTGCATCTCAGATATTTTATCCCAATTAACTGACATCACACCTAAGACTTCAAGCAGTGCCTTTTTCCTCTCTGACTTATTAGCCTTTCTGTCCTTTACTTTCTGAGTTAAGGCTCCAGATAAAGTGTCAGGCAAGCACATTCTTAACAAAAAGCACACATCACCTTCTGTTAAATTGTACACTTCAGCATATTCCTCCAAGTTTTTCAGAAAATCTAGTGGCTCTTGTTTGGCAGGATCAAATTTACCAATATTCTTGATCACAGTTTCTAGTTCAGTTGGATTAAATCCGATTCCTCGGACTATGGTAGAGGTCATTGATTCTTCTCTTCCTTCACTAGCACGTATAGTCGTAGTAGTATGGACTGGTGCCATGGGAAAACTGACTCTACAGTCAGAGTATTGGCTACTGAATGACTGAGAATCTTTTTCCCAACCCTCAGCACTGTCTTCCTTCAAATCTGGCATTTCTGGAACTGGGTTACACAATGTGACACCTAATAATGTCTTACTACAGTTTTTCTCAGTTGTGCCATTCTTTATCATAAACTGACAAGCCGCCTTCGCTTTCTCCAAATTGTTGGACAATGTTTCCACAGATGATTTAAGCATACTATTGTTAGTTCTAAGAAGTGCGATCTCATTCTGCATCTTGACCTTTTCTTCTTTCCATATCGTTTCACTAGCCAGGTAATTTTTTGTAGAAATTACCCCAACACTGAGTCGCTCATTTTCAGCCTCTAACTCATCTACTCTCCTCCTAGTTACTTTGTATGAAGCAAAAAGAGCTTGAAGTGCATTAGCAATTTTCCCATTTTTGTTCTTAGGCATTTTGGGATAATTTTCAAACTTAGAGATAGCCCACTTGTACGGTTTATCAACAATATTCTCTATTCCATCAAACATTCCCTGAGAACCGTGTTTAGCGATGTATTTCACAATAATTTCTTCCATTTTCAAAAGTCTTATCAGGCTTTAGAGTATCTCGTGATCTAATAGTTATTCACAAAGTCTGATTTTAAATAACTACACGTTATCTAGTTCCTTTAAGATATCCGTTAGTCTAATTATTCACAGCTCCAGTACTTTGGACGCAAATGAACAAAATAGCCACACTAGGCTTAACTTCACCATGGCCACAGTCTGGACCTTAAATTTCACTACACAAAACAGTTTAAAAAAATTAACACTGTCACAGTACGTCGGACAAAACCACACTACGTCGGGTTTTATGTTATTTTCTTAAAACAGTTTACTTATCCACAGTACTCCGGGCTTAAACAATATATATCAAATTCAAAACACTGCCACAGTACGTTGGGCAAAACCACACTGCTTCGGGTTCTTGTTTTAAATTTCAGAGCCACAGTGTTAGATTTACTAATCTACTACACTATAAAACACAATCGTTGTGAAATAATTCTGTAACCACACTGCATCGGGTCTTATTCAATTACTTTAGAATTTCCGCAGAATTATTACAACTTCACAATCGGTTTCAAGTAGGCTGCATACACTTTTGTTTCGGTTAGCCTACTTTAGAAACAACTGATCTAATATAACTCTGCCACCACACTACTTTGGGCTGATTCAGTTCCGTTAGAATCTTAACAGAATTATAAGAGACCAACACAAAGTTTCAGTTACTTTACAAACTTTACACTTAAGCACTTTGTTTCAATTACTTTAGAAACAACAATTCCAATACAACTCTGCCACCACACTGCTTCGGGCTGATTCAGTTCTGTTAGAATCTTAAACAAAATTGTACAGAATAGGCTTAACAACTCCTCCTGCTAATACTGAATAAACCAAATTCTCTTCTGTCCTTAAAATTTTCCTTTTCTAGATTTTTTTAAACGAGGGGGTTCCCTGACAAAAAACAGCATAAACGAAAGAAATCAGCTTTTTCTTACCTTTCCCCACTTTTTTGTTGGAAATTCCTCGATGGGTGGCTCGCCAATGTAAGAAAAAATGATGTGGATGTCGAAGATCTCAAAAATGAAGTTTATTACAGCATAGCAGTGGCAAGGCACACGAAGCACCTTGGGTTCATCGGCGTCAGACTGAACCCAGAACATCCAAATCTTAAACCTTTTATCCTGTTACTGTTTACCACTCTTAATGTAAATGAAGTTGCTCTTGTTGTAACAGCTGTGTTCTGAACTTCTGTATGTTAAGAATAACAAATTCGTCTTCTCTCTCAGCATGGAGCTGAAGCTCTGTCTTAAATGTAAATTGAGGACAACAACAAAAGTGGTCCCTCTGTGCCCACATCTTTGATGTTCTCTCAAATAAGTTTAAGGTGATAACATCTATTTGAAGCCCCCTAATCAAGATGGTTCTTGAATACCCGCTGTCGCTCCCACGCTATAGGTGATAACCGTGACTCTTTGATACTATTTACATATTACTGAGATTGTAAGGAATTGTTTCTATGACAATAAGCTCTTTTAAGTGAAGGAACATTTCAATATATATATTGGAGTGGAAGTTGGATCGGAGCAGACTATAATGTCTTACATCCCATTCGAGTCGTTTTTGTAGGCATTAAACTTCCTGATTTTTCAAAGACGATATCTCTGCTTAGTTGAACTTTCATCGCAGAACCTTTGCACATACTGTTCATGCACCAACAGCAACATTACACACTATTTAAAATGAAAAAAGTGAAATCGCAATCAACCACCCCTTTAAGCAAACAAACAAGGTATCTGTCACAGTCCTCGTCTGCACCTGTCTGTCCTTGTCTGCACTACACTACCCAGAATCCTCCTTGTCTCCACACCTGAACTCACTCCCTCACTTACCAGCCTGTTTATCGTTATCTTCATCAGTGTCACCTGTCTTCACCTTGTTATGTTTGATTCATGCTTGTATTTAGTTTGCTTCTGTTCAGCCTGTCCTTGTCGGTCGTTGTCTTATGTTACGTTGTGTATGTTACCAGTGTGTGATACTTTGCCTTTCTGCCTGCCAGTATCTGTTTGTTGTTTTGATTTATTAGTAAAAGTGTTTTTCTTTGGAAATCTAGTCTCCTCGTGCTTCCTGCCTACACGCACCGTGACAGAACGACCGACCGACCGAACAAACAAGATGAGCTGGGAGCTTGTTGGACAGATCACGGCTTTGGCGATGGAGAGCCGCGATCTGTTCCAATACACATGGGGGTTCGTTCCCCTAGTTGCTTCTTCCTCTCTAAGCGACAAGGTGATAAAGGCTTGTTACCGGCTTGGGGCCCAGGAGGTAGATCCACGGGAACTCCCAGACATCGCTGGTCTGGATTGGAGAGAGGCCCTCTCTAGATGTCTGGACAGCTTCATCCCGTGGCACGCCATGTCACCATCCGCGCTCCACGTCAGCTCGTCCAGCACAGAGCCTTCACCGCTGGTCCCGTCCAGCACCGAGCCTCCACCGCTGGTTCCGGCCAGCCCAGAGACCTTTGCACCGCTGGTTCCGTCCAGCCCAGAGACCCCTTCACCGCTGGTTCCGTCCAGCACCAAGCCCTCTTCACCGCTGGTCCCGTCCAGCACCAAGCCCTCTTCGCTGCTGGTTCCGTCCAGCACCAAGCCCTCTTCACCGCTGGTCCCGTCCAGCACCAAGCCCTCTTCGCCGCTGGTTCCGTACAGCACCAAGCCCTCTTCACCGCTGGTCCCGTCCAGTCCAGAGTCTTCACCGCTGGTCCTCGTCCAGAATCCGAGGGAGTTGGATTTAATAGACTTTTTCACTGAGCCTTTACAGTTGGTACCGTCCAGCACAGAGCTTCCTTCGCCGCTGGTCCCGTCCAGCACAGAGCTTCCTTCGCCGCTGGTCCCGTCCAGCACAGAGCTTCCTTCGCCGCTGGTCCCGTCCAGCCCAGAGCCCTCGCCGCTGACGCCGTGCAGCCCAGAGCCCTCGCCGCTGACGCCGTGCAGCCCAGAGCCCTCGCCGCTGACGCCGTGCAGCCCAGAGCCCTCGCCGCTGACGCCGTCCAGCCCAGAGACTTTTTCCCTGCTGGCGCCGTCCAGCCCAGTCACTCTCCCCATTAATTTTTTTGGGGGGGGCCATAGACCCTTGCCGTGGACGCCCAAGGGCCCACGGCCACCGGAAGGGTCGTCTCCGCCATGGCCGCCCGAAGGGTCGTCTCCGCCATGGCCGCCCGAAGGGTCTTCTCCGCCATGGCCACCCGAAGGGTCTTCTCCGCCATGGCCACCCGAAGGGTCTTCTCCGCCATGGCCGCCCGAAGGGTCTTCTCCGCCATGGCCGCCCGAGGGTCCTCACCGCCATGGCCACCCGAAGGGTCCTCACCGCCATGGCCACCCGAAGGGTCCTCACTGCCATTGCCGCCAGAAGGGTCGTCTCCGCCATGGCCGCCCGAAGGGTCTTCTCCGCCATGGCCACCCGAAGGGTCTTCACCGCCGTGGACGCCCGAGGGTCCGACAGCTCTGCCCTGGACGCCCGAGGTTTCGTCTGCTCCGCCCTGGCCTCGCCCACGTCCTGCTCCGCCATGGCCGCCTGGTCCATCCTGGAGTCCGTCCTCCTGCACCTTCCCGTCACGGACTCCAGGATGCCCACCCCCCCTCCCGTGTTCTGTCTTTTACGGCGCGGGTCGCGCCTAGCGGGAGGGGGGAGTAATGTCACAGTCCTCGTCTGCACCTGTCTGTCCTTGTCTGCACTACACTACCCAGAATCCTCCTTGTCTCCACACCTGAACTCACTCCCTCACTTACCAGCCTGTTTATCGTTATCTTCATCAGTGTCACCTGTCTTCACCTTGTTATGTTTGATTCATGCTTGTATTTAGTTTGCTTCTGTTCAGCCTGTCCTTGTCGGTCGTTGTCTTATGTTACGTTGTGTATGTTACCAGTGTGTATACTTTGCCTTTCTGCCTGCCAGTATCTGTTTGTTGTTTTGATTTATTAGTAAAAGGGTTTTTCTTTGGAAATCCTAGTCTCCTCGTGCTTCCTGCCTACACGCACCGTGACAGTATCAGAGGGAATACAAGAAAGAAGCAACATTAACAATGACTGTTAAAGATATAGAAAATATAACAATAATAATGATAATTAAAGCAGTTGAAGAGAAAGTTGGAATTGGAAAACTGATCGGACTGAGAAGAAAGACTAAAAATTAGTTTGAAATGACTATGGAAAGTGAGATAGACTGTGATGTGCTTTTGAACGGAATGATGATTAACGGACAAGATTGCGAGATAAGGAAATTGTGTGCAACGGAAAGAATGGTATCTTTCTTGAGTCTGCCCAGCTACATAGAAGATGAGGAAATCAGTCAAAAACTGATCAATTGGGGTGTAACTCCCATTCTGCCTCTAAGGAGGAGATATCATCCGGGGACAACGGTGGCGGACGGAACACGGTTTTTGAGGGTCAAGTTTCCACAGGAGGTGATGTCTTTACCCTATAACACGAGTTTCATGACTGAAGAAGGAGTGCAGTACTTCAGAGTGATTCACGACAATCAAGTGAAGATGTGCAGGATCTGTGCAAGTCCGGAGCATGAAAAAAAGGACTGTCCTCAATTCATATGCAGAAACTGTCTTGAGCAGGGGCATTATGCGCGAGACTGTAAAGTCCCGCGGTGCCAATGCTGCCATAAGACAATGTTAAGATGCAGATGCGAGATGGACGACGAGGAAAATGAAGATACAGGAATGGAAATACAAGAGGTGATGGGAGTTACAACAATTGAAAGGTTAAATGACTCACAAAGGCAGACACAAGGAGAGGAAGATAAACAAGATGATGAGGAAGAGGAGAACACCAACATAGATGAGAATAAAGAAAAGAATGAGGATGGAGAACAAGGAATGGAGATGGGAGGAGGAGCGAACAAAGAGGATAAAAACTTGAATAAAAAAGGATTTACTAAGGAACAGAACGATGTGGACACTACTGAGCTGGACTATGAAAATGGACAAGAAAAGGAAAAAGCTGAGGATAAAGGAATAAAGACACTGACCAAGGTAAGAGGAGTAGACAATGAGGGGGAAAGTCGTGGAATGGAAAACAAAGGAAAAGAAAGACTGAATAGAGATGTAAAAGCAAAAAAAGGTGGAGTAAACATTCAACAGGTTCTTAAAAAGCAGAAGATATGAAGAGGAGAGCTAAAGGAAAGACTGGAGAGGACGAAAGCTGACATGGGATATAAGTAAGATATACTTTCTTGAAAGACAATGAAACAGATTGAATGGTGGTTTTGGTTTTATCCAATCTTTTCTCTAATGAGTGATATAAGTATTGTATCGCTGAATGTTAGAGGATTATCCAAATGTCAAAAGTTTGAAAGATTAATGTGTCTAACCAAAAAATGTGATGTGCTATGTTTACAAGAAACGAAGTGGGAAGATAAAATAAGTGATGAAATTAGAAAATGATGGAATGGAGAAATATATAGTAATTGTGATATGGAAAGGAAGAGAGGGGTAGCTATTTTAATAAGAAAAGGGATATTTGAAGAAGTAGATATAGACTATAAAGATGCTAAGGGAAGAATAATAATTGTAAAATTTTTGTGTAATGGAAAAGAAATGAAAGTGTGTAACATACATGCACCAAATGATGAAAGAGAAAAATTTAAATTTTATAAGGATATGAATGAGTTAATAGAAAACCATGAAAATATGATGGTGTTAGGTGATTTTAATACTGTAATACAGAGAATTGATATAGATGATTCAATGAGATTTAGAAGAGATAGAGGGAGGAATGAACTATATAACATAATGGAGAAATATAATATGGTGGATGTGTGGAGAGAGAAGAATGGTATGAAAAGAGAATATTCAAGCAGAGAAATTGTTGAGAGAGTTCTAAAGCAAAGTAGAATAGATTTATTTTTATGCAAGAGAAATGAAGCATATTATGTCACAAAGGCTTCTTACCAAAATTATAGTGAGAGTGATCATGATTTTTTATGGATAAGGATGAATTTTAATGAGATTGATAAAGGACCGGGGGTGTGGATATTAAATACAGAACTTCTAAAAGACTGAATATACAGAATGGAAATAGAAAGCATAATAATTAATAGTGTTAATGATGAAATGTATGAAATAGAAAAAGGGATGTGGTGGGACATTCTAAAAAAAAGAATAAAAGAATTCTCAATGGAATATTCAAAAAAACTGCAAAAAGTCAAAAGAATGAAAGAAAATAAGATAAAAAAGAGTGGGAGGAAGAAATGAGGAAAGTAAATGAGAAGGATGAAAATATTGATAAGATAATAGAATTACAGGAAGAATTAAAGAAAATAGAATAAGAGAAGTGCAAAGGAGCAATAATAAGCAGTAGAGCAAAAGACATTGTAGAAGGTGAAAGAAGTACAAAATATTTTTATGATTTAGAAAAATCAAGACAGAGAGCGGGTATAACAAAAAGTATTAAAACAAAAGATGGGAGGATTGTAGAAGATAAAACAGGAATTTTAGAAGAAATCTGTCACGGAACACACACAGGAGGCAGAAAATCCAAGAGCAGTAGTTTTTAATTAAAGGGCAATCCAAACTCGTAGTCATCCAGGCAGGGGTCAAAATCCAATAAGGCAATCCAAAACACAAGACAAAAACAAGAAACGGGCAGATACAGACTTAGAAAGTGAGGTGACATAAACCAAGGACTCCGTAACAAACACTAACACAGACAGGGAATATATACACACAGAACTAACAAGGTGATGGGAAACAGCTGAGTGCAATAATCAGATAAGTGACAGAACAGAATGCTGGGAATTGTAGTCTAATGTGAATGACACCGTGAGAACGAGGACCTCTAGTGATAACCCAGGGAAACACAACCAGACACTGTGACAGAACCTCCCCTCTACGGAGCGGCTACCAAACGCTCCATGACAATACACAAGACAACACAAGAGTCCAAGAGGAAGGTGGAATGTGGGAAATCCAAGGGAGGGATGGGAGGGCCAGGACCATGAAGGGGAACAAGAACAGGGGGTGATGGCTCAGCCGGCGACCAGGGCGAAGCAGACAGTCCATCGGGCGGCCAGGGCGAAGCAGACAGTCCATCGGGCGGCCAGGGCAAAGCAGACAGTCCATCGGGCGGCCAGGGCGAAGCAGACAGTCCATCGGGCGGCCAGGGCGAAGCAGACGACCCATCGGGCGGCCAGGGCGAAGCAGACGACCCATCGGGCGGCCAGGGCGAAGCAGACAGTCCATCGGGCGGCCAGGGCGAAGCAGAAAGTCCATCGGGCGGCCAGGGCGAAGCAGACAGTCCATCGGGCGGCCAGGGCAAAGCAGACAGTCCATCGGGCGGCCAGGGCGAAGCAGACGACCCATCGGGCGGCCAGGGCGAAGCAGACGACCCATCGGGCGGCCAGGGCGGTGAAGACCCCTCGGGCAGCCAGGGCGGTGAAGACCCCTCGGGCGGCCAGGGCGGTGAAGACCCCTCGGGCTGCCAGGGCGGTGAAGAACCCTCGGGCTGCCAGGGCGGTGAAGAACCCTCGGGCGGCCAGGGCGGTGAAGAACCCTCGGCCGGCCATGGCGGTGGCGACCAGGGCGAAGACGACCACTTGGGCGGCCAGGGCGGAGACGACCCCTCGGGCGGCCACGGCACAGGAACAGAACCCGGCTCAGGAACAGACAACGGCTCAGGGACAGACACCGGCTCAGGGACAGACACCGGCTCAGGGACAGACACAAACACAGGAACAGACACAAACACAGGAACAGACACTGGCTCCGGCTCTTGAACAGCAGACACTGGCTCCGGCTCTGGAACAGCAGACACTGGCTCCGGCTCTGGAACAGCAGACACTGGCTCCGGCTCTGGAACAGCAGACACTGGCTCCGGCTCTGGAACAGCAGACACTGGCTCCGGCTCTGGAACAGCAGACACTGGCTCCGGCTCTGGAACAGCAGACACTGGCTCCGGCTCTGGAACAGCAGACACTGGCTCCGACTCTGGAACAGCAGACACTGGCTCCGGCTCTGGAACAGCAGACACTGGCTCCGGCTCTGGAACAGCAGGCACTGGCTCCGGCTCTGGAACAACAGGCACTGGCTCCGGCTCTGGAACAGGCACTGGCTCTGGCTGGATCCGTGCCAGACGCTCCAGATAGTTGCTCGGTATTCCCCCGGCTGCGAGAATGGGTATCTCCTGATCTGTCTCTGGCTCTGGAACAGACACTGGCTCCAGCTCTGGAACAGCAGACACCAGCTCCGGCTCAGGAACAGCAGACACCGGCTCCGACTCAGGAACAGCGGACACCGGCTCAGGAACAGCGGACACTGGCTCAGGCTCTGGAACGGACACTGGCTCCGGCTCTGGAACAGCGAGCACAGGCATGTCTAGGATCCGAATCAGATGCTCCAAATAGTCCATCCGTGGCCACGCGAATGGGCATCTCCTGATCCGTCTGACCGGGTAGACGTGGCGTGGACAGTCTCTGGCTGAGCAGACGTGACGTGAACAGTCTCTGACTCGGCAGACGGAACCTGAACAGTCTCTGACTGGGCAGACGGGACGTGAACAGTCTCTGACTGGGCAGACGGGACGTGAACAGTCTCTGACTGGGCAGACGGTACGTAAACAGTCTCTCGACCACCTCCTCCACTGCGACCTCCACGGGTCCCGCGAAACTTGACCAATCGGGTCCCCTTAAAAAACTCCCTTCTCTCCCGCTCGGTGGCTGGGGAAGAGATGTTACAAAACATACCGCTGGATTAGGTGTGACGGAGTCCTTCTGTCACGGAACACACACAGGAGGCAGAAAATCCAAGAGCAGTAGTTTTTAATTAAAGGGCAATCCAAACTCGTAGTCATCCAGGCAGGGGTCAAAATCCAATAAGGCAATCCAAAACACAAGACAAAAACAAGAAACGGGCAGATACAGACTTAGAAAGTGAGGTGACATAAACCAAGGACTCCGTAACAAACACTAAAGTGGGTCGCACACCGGACGAGAAGCGCAGCGCCGTGTCGCGCCACGTCTAGGACAACTCCAGGTATCGCACACCGGACGCGCACATTCTATTCGCGCGAGCTCAATTTTGAACCAACTCCTGGTAGAAGAGCTGCACGATGGGTGAGTTTTAACTTGATTTATTATTTATGTTGTATGTTAATGGCACAACAGGGAAAAATTAAAGATTTAAAAGGGCTATGTTTGTTATATATTTTTTCCAATATGACTTTATTCAAGCTGTTAAATTAGGAATGTTAAACTAAATGTATATTGCAGCACAGGGTGAAGTCAGTATACATTAACGACGATTTGAGACAAATACATGTAAATTTAATATAAAACTATGTAAATGGCGCTCTGTGGCGCGGCAGGGTTTTGAACAAGGTCCTGAGCCGTAGCTGGGCGCCGCGGACAGACGCCGAATGGCGCCGCCGGTGTGTGTATACTCATAGAGAATAATGTGTTCGAATTTAAAAGATGTGGCGCTGCGCGACGCTGCGCTGAGCTTCTCGTCCGGTGTGCGACCCCCTTAACACAGACAGGGAATATATACACACAGAACTAACAAGGTGATGGGAAACAGCTGAGTGCAATAATCAGATAAGTGACAGAACAGAATGCTGGGAATTGTAGTCTAATGTGAATGACACCGTGAGAACGAGGACCTCTAGTGATAACCCAGGAAAACACAACCAGACACTGTGACAAAATCAGTGAATTCTATAAGGATTTGTTTACTGAAAATGAGGTAGTTTTAGAAGACGAGGAATTTGTATTAAGTATTATACAGGTTAAAGTTAATGAGGGAGATAAGGAAATGTGTGAGAGTGAGATTATGGAATCAGAAATAGGAACAGCAATTGATCAATTGAAAAATGGTAAAAGTCCTGGAATAGATGGACTACCAGTTGAGTTTTATAAGGTTTTTAAAGATGTGTTATGTCCAATTTTAAATGAAATATTTATAGATATTTTTAGAAAAGGGAATTTAACTGATAGTATGAAGAAAGGTATGGTGAAAATAATCTACAAGAGAAAAGGTGATAAGAGAGATCTAAAAAATTACAGACCACTAAGCATGTTGAATACAGATTACAAAATATTAGCCAAAATTTTAGCCAATCGATTGAAGATAGTAGTACCAAATATAATTACTACAAATCAAACATATGCTGTTCTAAAAAGAGATATTACGGATGTCATTAACAATATAAGAGATATGATATGGTATATGAAGGAGGAGAAAGAAACAGGATATATAATAAGTGTGGACTTAGAAAAGGCCTTTGATAGAGTTGAACACAAATACTTGATGCATGTGATGGAGAGATTTGGGTTTGGGGAGAATTTTTTAAAATGGATAAAATGTCTATATACAGATATTAGTAGTTGTGTAAAAGTGAATGGTTTTTTAACTAAAGATTTTAAAATAACTAGATCAATTAGACAAGGGTGTCCTATATCAGCATTATTATACACAATAGTATCCGAAGCTTTAGATCGGGCAATAGACCAGGAAAAGAACATAAAAGGAATACGCATAAAAGGAGAAGAATCAGAACAAAAAAATATTTCAATATGCAGACGACACAACGTTATTTGTAAAAGATATTAAAAGTATGGATAAAGCAATGGACGTTTTAGAAAGGTATTGTAAAGGAACAGGGGCAAAGGTTAATAAAGAAAAAAAACACATACATGAAAATTGGATTACCGAATGATTTACTGAATAAAATGCAATTTAAGGAAGAGAAGAAGAATATGAAAATTTTAGGTATAAGAGTTGGAGAAAATGAAAAAGAAATAAGGGAAGTGGTATGGGAGGAGGTTGTAAAAGGAATGGAAAAGAGATTACATTTCTGGAAATTAAGAGGCTTATTTTTAAAAGGGAAGGTATTAGTTATTAATTCTTTGTTTTTATCAAAAATGTGGTATGTATTGGGTTCTGTTAGTTTGCCTATATGGGTGTATAAAAAAATTAAAGCTATTGTTTTAAACTTTTTATGGGAAGGGAAACCATCGAAAATTGCTTATGATACTTTAACCCTCTGGGGTCCAAGGTGTTTTTGGGGTCCTTGAATTGTTTTGACATGCCCTGACATTTGTGCTTTTTTCAGTTGCTTATAAACATATTAATAGCAAAGGTGTAATTACACTCTATTTAGCACAAACAGGGCTACCATAATATGTGAGCAAAATGTATGTACATGTTTGCATTTTTGAGAGAATATTGTTTATGCATGGTTATTGAAAAAACTAAAACTTAAAGTGTCTGAAATAAGGCCACAAAACACATACTAAATATGTGTCCACAATACTTTTGACTAATGGGCATTGTTGCCTAGAGTTTTTGCTTCAAAATGATCTGAAAATCATCCTGTCTAATCATTTACACAAAACAATACATTGATTTAAATTTTATAAGACACCTTTTGTTTGGAAAGGCAATATGCGTGGAGGCGTGTTCACACCTGAGAAGACAAAGGCCGGATAATGTGCCACATACATAATGAGCTGCATATTAATTAGCCTGGCTTTCACACAGGAGTGTCACAGGGTCCCAAAGAATGCAAGGACAAAATAAATTATCTATATATACATATTTTACAATTAGAAATTGTAACCAATTACAAATAGGTTACAATTACAACAACAATTACAATTTTAACAATATTTCAAGTGTATTCTTTCTTTGTAAAAAGTATACATTTTATCTTACGTATTAAAAAAGGTAAGGATTAGGTAAGGTAAGGATTAGTTTGAATATTGGAACAAACACTATAATAACATCTTAGTTGATAATTCAATATACCTACTTTATTTTTGACAAACATCATACTATAGTATATTTAACTATGAGCAGAAATTGGTGAACAAAAGCTTAACTATTTAATGTGACAGTAGTCTTTTTTTTACAGTCAAAACTTAAATCTATCCTAAATCTATCTCTTATAATCTATCCAAAACTAATCACAAAATCTTGTCTAAACATTCATATTTAGTCTATAACATATTGTGTATGATATATTAGCATATACATGTTAATTTGCAGTTTGTTGCTTATACAGACATTTTATTTCAACATATTTCAGTCTATTTTTACTCATCTTAGTAGGCTATAGCAATATAGTTTGGATGTGTTCATGTAAATTTAATAACATGTTTACTAATGTAGATGCGAGAGTGAATGAACGGCACAGACACGCGGTGTATAACTTAAGTAAACAACGCGCGCGCGTCTGTGCCGTTCATTCATCATTTAGCCTACACACAGACACGCAATTCATATTTAAACAGTCTTTTTGCGGTTTACAGACACTATCCAATATCGCGATTAGAACAAAGCACTTAAGAATAAATGACTTACTACATCAGCTGGATCCGTTGCTCCTCGAAATGAAACTACCAGCACTTCTGGTACATTTTCCAGGGTTATTAGATAGTATTATTCCTCACAGGTAGCAAGACGAGGTAAAGTACAAGTTTTTATCAAACATGATGTGTTTTATAAACCAGCTGGTGGGCGTTGGCATGTTTGAATGGCTTGCCTTAGATCATTTGCGTTTGAATACCGCGCGCTCTCCGTGGGCGTGGCACATTAGCAGAATAATGAGCTGAGAGAACGATAATGAGATCGGCTGACACCTCTCTCTTTTTTTTATTGATTACATAAACAGAGAATATTTATTTTAGTTTTGAATTAGATATTTTAAAAGTACAAACTTAAAAAATTATAAAGATATACTGCTCATGCTTGTGTGAATAGTATTCGCTGAGCTTTGTTTAAGTTTAGAGACGTGCTCCAGAAAAAAAGTTAACGGAGACGGAGAGACAGAAAGCACACCCTGTTTATTTTCTTCATTTTACAAAAGCACACGGTTTTGATGTTAATGTGAGTGTACACAAAAAAAAGAAGACCCTCTATAGTTTATAATCATGTATTGATTTTATTTATATGACCAAAAATGACGGAGTATTTTAAGTCTATGTTGCTGCTATGTGGAAAAAAAACAGCAAAACGCGCCGGCGCGTTTCTGGACCCCAGAGGGTTAATTGGAAAGGTGGAGGAAGGAGGTTTAGGACTAATAGATCCATTAATAAGAATGAAAAGTATAAGAATAAAAACTGTTAATAAATACTGGAAACATGGGAAACATGCATGGAAGGGTGTAATGAACTATTTTTTAAATAAATGTGGAAAAATGGGAGATGATGTGTTATGGATGAAGTTAAAAGAAAACATGATGAATGGAATACCAGAGTTTTATAAAGAGGTTGTAAAAGCATGGGGCGATTTTAGAAAGCATATTGTTTGTACGTCTTATACCAGGGAAGAGATTTTAAGACAACCTCTTTTTCTAAATAATCAAATTAAAAAGGGAGACGAGACCATTTTTTATAAAAAATGGTTTTATGCGGGGATAAAGCAAATAAAATATATCTTGTATGAAGTGATACCTGGTTTTGTACCGGTGCAAGTAATAAGAGATGCAATTGTAGAAAATTATGAAAATGAAACTAAAACAATTTTAGAAAAACAATACAAACAAATGAAAGAAGCAATACCGGAAGAATGGATAAATACTTTACAAGGTACAGAAGAAACAAAGGGAAATGATGAAATGGTGATTGACTTTAAAAGTAATGACAAACAACATGCTTTTAAAGATGGTATTTTAAAGATGTTTTATTCCTGTTTATGTAAAGATGTTTTTATTACACCAAGAGCAGAAGGATATTGGCAAAGGTTATTCCCAAGTGTGGACATTAAGAAAACATGGCAAAATCTAAGAGCATGGTGGAAAAGTCCAATTTTAGAAAACTTTGATTATATTTTAAGACATAATTGTTTGTTAAGCGAAATGAGACTGTGTAAAATAGGGATGGCAAGTGATGCAAAATGCAAGGTATGAAATACGGATGATGAAGGATTGCTACATCTTTTTTTTCTATGTTCAGGATCTCGGAAGCTAAGCAGGGTCGGGCCTGGTTAGTACTTGGATGGGAGACCGCCTGGGAATACCAGGTGCTGTAAGCTTTTTTGTTTTCTTCACTAATGGTCTAACCTTTTAAATAGCCCAATTTTGGCAGCAGATTTAGCTTGCGGCCATACCACCTTGGTCATGCCCGATCTCGTCTGATCTCAGAAGCTAAGCAGGGTCGGGCCTGGTTAGTACTTGGATGGGATACCGCCTGGGAATACCAGGTGCTGTAAGCTTTTTGGATAAAAAAAAAAAAAAAGAGTCCCTGAGTTTCTTCAAAAAGCCTGAAAAAGTCTCTGAGATTTTTCAGAAAGCCTGAAAGAGTTTGAGTTTTTTCAAAAATTATTCTTAGTTTTCTTCATTAATGGTCTAACCTTTTAAATAGCCCAATTTTGGCAACAGTTTTCGCTTACGGCCATACCACCTTGGTCACGCCTGATCTCGTCTGATCTCGGAAGCTAAGCAGGGTCGGGCCTGGTTAGTACTTGGATGGGAGACCGCCTGGGAATACCAGGTGCTGTAAGCTTTTTTGATTAAAATCACTAATGGTCTAACCTTTTAAATAGCCCAATTTTGGCAGCAGTTTTCGCTTACGGCCATACCACCTTGGTCACGCCCGATCTCGTCTGATCTCGGAAGCTAAGCAGGGTCGGGCCTGGTTAGTACTTGGATGGGAGACCGCCTGGGAATACCAGGTGCTGTAAGCTTTTTTGATTAAAAACACTAATGGTCTAACCTTTTAAATAGCCCAATTTTGGCAGCAGTTTTCGCTTACGGCCATACCACCTTGGTCACGCCCGATCTCGTCTGATCTCGGAAGCTAAGCAGGGTCGGGCCTGGTTAGTACTTGGATGGGAGACCGCCTGGGAATACCAGGTGCTGTAAGCTTTTTTGATAAAAAAAAAAAAAAAAAAAAAAAATGAGTCCCTGAGTTTCTTCAAAAAGCCTGAAAAAGTCTCTGAGATTTTTCAGAAAGCCTGAAAGAGTTTGAGTTTTTTCAAAAATTCTTCTTAGTTTTCTTCATAATGGTCTAACCTTTTAAATAGCCCAATTTTGGCAGCAGTTTTCGCTTACGGCCATACCACCTTGGTCACGCATAGTGGTACAGTCCAGAGTGTGAGGCGGCAAAGAAAAAGCTAAGCAGTGTTTGTTTAAAAATTATTACTTTTTGGCTATTTTAATTAATTGATTTCTAGTTTTGTGGTTTGAAAATTGTTTTGGAAAGTCAGGTTTAATCCTGATAACTGCCCCCAACAGCTTAAGCTGTTTGGGGGACCTTTTGGTTTTTGATTGTCCCATGCTGGAGAAGAACCTCATGGCTTCGAACAAAGGAAAAGAGCAAACAATGATGAGTAAAATTACCAACAGGAAGATAGAAGAGAGAGAGAAAATGAAAGGAGAAGACAAAGAGATCCAAAAACAGCAAGAGGCAAGTAAAGCTACAACAGATGTACGGAAAGAAAGAGAAGAAAACAACAGAGAAATGCACAGAGATTTGAGAGAGAAATACAGCAAGGAGCTAACTGTGGAGGTGGAGGTTGAAGGAACGGAGAAAATCTCTATGATGGATTTATTGAAGGGAGTAAAGAAGGAGTGTGGAGAGGTGATCGGTTGCAGAGTGAGAGGTGAAAGAATCTATGAACTCACAATGAAAAACCAAGAAGGAAAAGAGAAGCTTATGGATGGGGTGAGGATAAAGGGAGTGATGGTGCATACCAGAGATATTGTCAACAATGATATGGTGGTTTCCTTCATCAACTTGCCCGTGTATTTAGAGGACGAGAAGATACTCTCCAAACTGCAAGAGTGGGGTGTAAAGCCGCTTTCTCCAATAAAACGACGCGTTTGGCCTGGAACTGATACTGTGGATGGAACGCGATTCCTGAAAGTTCGCTTTACGGAGCAGGTATGTTCCCTTCCATACTCCACAAAGTTTGAAACTCTGAGGGGCACAGAATATTTTAGAGTCATCCACGACAGGCAAATACGCGTTTGCAGACTCTGCATCAAGCCAGGGCACATATTTAGAGAGTGCCCTGAATTTAAATGCTTTAAGTGTGGTGAGAGTAGACATTATGCAAGGGATTGTGAAGACCGAATGGAAATAAGAAGAGTGCGGATGGATAGACAAGAAGAATGTGAAATAAGAAACAATATTCTGACGGAGGAACAAGGAGAAACGATAACGGAGGACGTGGAAATACAAGGGACTGATGGAGCTGTGGGAGGTGGAGAAAGGAACAAAATGGAATGGCGAGATAAAGCTGAAAGTTCCAGTGAAGAGGATGATGTTGAGGAAAAGATGGAGTACTCGGGAGAGAGCGAGGAGAAAGAAGAAGAGGAAGAAGAAGAAGAGGAGGAGGAGGAAAAAGAAAACAATGAAGAGGAAAGAAGTGAAGAAGAGAAAAAGAGAGAGATTGTATCAGAAATCAGAGGAAGTAGTGGCGTAAAAAAGAGAGATGAAAGAAAAGAAGGACTGAAAGCAAAAATCAAAAGACTGAGTGCAAAGAGAAAGTCTGAGACGGATGGAGAACAGGCTGAACAGATAAAAGAACCACGGTCGGGTATGTGATATTTGCTTAAATGTTTTATTTTATGATTTATGTTTTTTGGTTTGCTCTCATGGCCACTGTAACCTCAATAAATATAAATGGTTTGAGAGATAAAATGAAGATGAAAGAGTTACTATTTAAGTTTAGAAGTGATATTATTTGTATACAGGAAACAAATTGGGAAGAGGATAAGGTGACAGAGATGAGAGAAGAATGGAGGGGGGATATATATTATAATAACGGAGCTAAGAATGCAAGAGGCGTGGCAATATTAATTAAAAAAGGCTGCGTAGAAAATATAAAAGAAGTATATAAAGATCAGAGAGGAAGAATGTTAATAGTTGAGTTTAGGTATGAAGATGTGGATTTTAGATTAATAAATATATATGTTCCAAATATAGAACTAGACAGGAGAGAAATTCTAGAAGAGTTAAAAGGGTTAATTATTGGAAAATGTATTATAGTGGGAGACTTCAATATAAAATGCAGTAGATTAGATGTTGGGAAAGGGGTAAAATTCAGGTGGGAGAAATCGAGAGGAATGCTGATGGAGATAATAAGAGACAAGGGATTGATAGATGTGTGGAGATATGAAAATCCAGAAAAAAGAGAGTTCTCTAGGAGACAGCTAAAGGAAGGTATATTGAAACAGAGTAGAATAGATCTAGTGTTAGCAAGGGAAGAAATACTTAAGTATATAGATGGAACAAGGCATATAGAAAATAGTTTAAGTGATCACGATGGTGTCAGGTTCAAAATCAAGATAGGGAATGAAGAGGTAGGAGGAGGGATGTGGATATTGAATGCAGGATATATAGAGGAGAGAGAATATGAAATGCAGATGAAGGATTTATTAAATAGAGAACGTGAGACGATAGATGAGTATAAAAGGAATGGTGAGTTAGATGATGGAATAGGAGAGAGATGGGAGACAATGAAAGACCAAATTAAATCAATTAGTATAAAATATAGTAAGAAAAGAAGAAGGAAAAAGATAAAGGAAGAAAGGGTGTTGAGAGAAAGATTGAGAGAAGAGTTAGAGAGGGCAGAGGATGAAGAAGGATACAGTATGGAAAAATACATAGAAGTTAAAATGGCACTAGATAAATATGAGATGGAGAAATGTAGAGGAGCGATTTTAAGGAGCAAGGCAAAATATGCATTAGAAGGGGAAAAATGTACGGGGTATTTTTTAGGTCTAGAGAAAAGGAGACAAAGTAAAACATACATTAACGAAATAAATACAAAAGAGGGTAAGGCAACAAAAGATTATGTAGAAATTTTGGAGAGAGTGCAGGGATTTTATGAAGAGTTATATAAAAAGGGAGGAATTGATGAGAAAAGTATAGATGAGGTACTAGATAGCGTAGATAATGTCCTAAGTAAGGAAGATGGAGACTGGTGTGATAAGGAGATAGAGGAGGCAGAAGTGATAGAGGCAATAGGAGGCTTAAGGAGCGGAAAAAGTCCAGGAAGTGATGGGATAGGTATAGAGTGGTATAAAGTATATAAGGAAGAGGTAGCACCAATATTAGTAGAAGTATTTAAAGGGATAGAAAGAACAGGGATAGTACAAAACAGGATGGTAGAGGGAGTGATTGCCTTAGTTTATAAAAAAGGAAGCAGGTTAGATATAGGGAATTATAGACCAATCAGTTTGCTCAATGTTGATTATAAAATATTGACAAAAGTTTTAGCTAATAGAGTGAAAAGAGTGATTGGGAGTATAGTGCAACCAACACAGAGTTACAGCGTACCAGGAAGGGATATAGCAGACACGATAGCGACAGTAAGAGATGTGATAGAGTACATGAAACTGGATGGGAAAGGAGGAATAGTAATAGGAATAGATTGGAACAAAGCATTTGATAGGGTAGAACACAAATACCTGTTTAGAGTGTTAGAGAAATTTGGATTTGGAGTTAAAATGGTGGGATGGGTGAGGAAACTATATGGGAGTGCAAAGAGCTGTGTAAAAATAAATGGGGTTTTAACAGATAAGTTTGAAGTAGAGAGGTCAGTGAGACAGGGATGTCCCCTGTCTGCATTACTGTATGCCATCTCAGTAGAGCCTCTAGCCGCATTAATTAAGAAAGATAAAAAGATAGTTGGGATTGATTTGCCGTATGGAGGAACGTGTATCATAAATCAATATGCGGATGACACCACAATTACAGTGAGGGGGGGAAACAGTGTAAAAAGAGTCCTAGAGATAGTGGAGAAGTATGGGAAGGCAGCAGGGGCAAAAATAAACAGGGAGAAATCAGAGTTAATGTATATAGGGGAGGTTGAGAGAGTAGAGGTAGGGGTAAAAGTAGAGGAAAAATATATAAAGATACTGGGAGTATATTTAGGGGTGGAAAGCAAAGAGGCAAGGGATGTGACTTGGACCGGGGTGATTAACAAAATAAGAACAGTATGCGCAGCATGGAAAGGGAGGAAATTAAAATTAAACGGGAAAGTAATTGTTGTAAATAATTTGTTGTTATCGGTATGTGTGTATGTAATGAGTGTAATTGAAATGCCAGGGT